>CM045449.1:24787030-25197436 GCA_024666655.1 Dascyllus trimaculatus | reverse complement strand
ATCATAACTAGTATACAAGGTCCTACGAACACTGCATTGTTAAGAGATTTCAACTGCTTATCTGGCTGCAATGTTGTCTCCATTAACTAAACCGCCCATCTCTTGATTTCCTGCAGGTCGTTTAAAGAAGGAGCAGGCTCTGTCTAGGATTTCTGATGAGAGCCTGGACAAGATCCCTGAGGAGGAGGAGGAGAGCCCCGTCTTTAAAGAGCTACCGGGGGCCAAGGGGACAGACGAGGCTGTGCTCCCGCTCACCGGAGGCAGCAGCGAACGAAGCACCCGCGACTCCAGCGGGGAGCTCACCAACCTGGCCAACGGAGGCACTGTCCTGCCAAATGGCAGGGTGTATGGTAAAACTGTGAAATTCTGTTTTTTTAAAAAAAGATATCACAAGTTTGAGATGTACCAGTAAAGGGAGAAAAACTTTGACTAAAAAACTGTGTAATCCGTGAGGATGAGGGGAGCGACTGTAGCTCTGTTGACCCCCTGAACTCCAAGTAGTTTTCAAGCTTTTTTTGGTCCCGTCACATTTTTACTCACCGTGAGCTCATTTTTCAATGTAATATGAAGTCTTAACACCTCTGAGGAAACAGAACAGCCATGGCTAGAAGCAGAGATCTCAAACATTGTTTTTATGCAGTTTAAAAAAGTTACAATGCCATAATTCATTAAAAAAAATCAAGCAAAAAAAAAAATATATAGTGGAATTTCATTGATTATTGATTTTACAATAATATAAAAATTCTGGAATCTACAGTTGTTAATAACACTGGAAATAAAATTTTGACTCTTACACACTATTTTTACTACTTGCATTTTAAGTTTGTTTCCATACATGACCCCTCTCTGCTTTATGTAAACACAGCCTGCAGTTCAGCCTAGTTTAGTCATGAAAGTCCCTGAATTTTTGTCACATTAGTGTTTGTTGCAGCGGAGTTAGTCGTGGCCTTTTGGTTGCACGGAGATGCACAGAATTTTTTAGTTTTTACAGAATCTGGTTATTGCAAACAGTTTAATTTTTGTGAATTTTTAAATTACGCATATAATAAAGTAATTTTTATTAAATGTCAGAATTTTTAGCTTAAAATCTGTTCATTTTTCTGACAAAACACACATGATGTGTTCAAGAACTGTTTGAAAGTTGAAAATGTTCTGTCTTTTATTTGTAGCTCTGATAAAAGCTGTAACATTAAAGAATTTATCCTGCTGGTAAGTTTTGGGTTTAGAGTGTTAATATGACCGTTGTCAGGTCAGGATGTAAGATAGAAATAGGAACTGAGCAGAACTGTGACAATAATGGTGATTGAAACTTGCCATCATCACAAACTTTACGCTTCCTCACCCTCCTATCCATCTTCTGTCTTCCAGGTCGGACCCACTCGATGACCAACGGCTGCCTCAAGTCACCCGTCTCTAACGGCAGCTTCAGCTTCGACGGCCACATGCGCAGCGACGGCCAGGTGTACCACACCGTGCACAAAGACTCAGGTCTGTACAAGGACCTGCTTCACAAAATCCATCTGGGCCGCATGGACGACAGCGACCGCTCGGGCTCCAACGCCGGCCCCCCGGACAACAACTACCGCCTGCTGCGCCGCAACAACAGCTACACCTGCTACACGGCGGCGATATGCGGCATGCCCGTGCAGCCACTCATGCGCCAAGAATCACGGGAGGACAGTGAAAAGCTGGTGGGTGAAGGAGGTGGCAGGAGCAACAGCGTGTCCTACTCCAAGAAGAGGGTACGCTACGATAGCTACTCATCGTACTGTAACGCCGTGGCCGAGGCTGAGATCGAGGCAGAGGAGGGCGGGGTAGAGATGAAGCTGGCCACAGAGCTGGAGGGGGTGGAGGAAGAGGGAGCTCCAGCCCCGGTGCCTCTGGACGACCTGGCAGAGGAGGATACCGAGGAGAAGGACAAGCCCGAGGTGTTTCTGCTCTTCCACTTCCTGCAGATCCTCACCGCCTGCTTCGGCTCCTTTGCCCACGGAGGCAACGATGTCAGGTGCTGCCTCCTGCTGCTTGCATGACAGAAAAGCAACTTAAATGAGCCAGTGCACCTGTAGAAGTGTTTCCCTAATGTCTCATTTCTCATATCTCATATCAATATCTCTTATCTCATATCACACTGTTCCTATGATGAATATAGCTGAATGAGGTTTTTATATGTTTTCCCATTTTGCAGTAATGCCATTGGGCCCTTGGTGGCACTGTGGATGATCTACGACCAGGGAGGCGTGATGCAGGACGCCGCCACTCCTATCTGGCTGCTGTTTTACGGAGGCATAGGCATTTGTGCTGGTCTTTGGGTTTGGGGCCGCCGCGTCATCCAGACGATGGGGAAGGACCTGACGCCCATCACCCCTTCAAGGTGAGAGCGCCACCTCGCAAGAAGAGCGAGTGCAAAGGTGTGTTTGTGTATTTGAAAGTGTACGGAGGAGTTTTTGAACAACGTGCTTGGTTTCACTCGCTCCAAAGAGCCTCGATATGCTGACACAAACAAGTTCCTCCAGCGCCGCAGCCTCCTTGGTAAGTACTTGAATGCACAACAGCAGAATTGAAATGAAACAGTTCAAATGATATTCCGCGCTACATAGACAGCAAAAGGCATAAACATTCTGCAGCATTTCTAGCGCCTGCTGAGTCACCTCAAGCGCTACCTCTTTACAGGCATGGTAGACTTGTACGAGGAATCGAGCAAATCTCTCTATTACCCGGAGCTGCAGCTGCAGGCGAAATTAACTTTACAACACAACCTGCACACACAGTGTTGTATTTGCATTTTCTGTGTCGGTCGCATGCCTGAAAGGATGCATTTGAAGTCCAGTTAGAGTCATATTTCTCCTTAAAAGAGGGCAGAAAGAAAGAATCCCTTTAATGGAAAGGTTTGCACATTTAAAAGTTAAGGGATATTTTCAGTTTGCTGAGAAGTCATGATCTCAGTGTTGAACAGCTACTAATTATTCATTCTCCACTCCTACGTGAACATAAACTTGGCTGGAAATAATTCTGCAGTATCTCCTCTGTAGTGGCTCTTTGCATAGGTAGTGAAACAGAAATGGCACGCTCTATTCTTTTTTCCCTTTTGACCCTTAACTTGTTACGTAGTAATTCTAAATAAATAAATAGCCTTTTGGTCTGCAGCAGATAAAGCCCCGGGGCGCACTTGGTCCAAGCAGCTGACATCACGCATCCTTAACCGCTCACTTCGATCTCCGTCTTACTCTCTCCGTCTCGCTGTCTTCCTGTCCTCCTACGCATTAGCTGAAGAGTGTGCGCGTGATCGTGTGCAAACCTCAGGGGTGTTTGCGTGTAAAGGAAGCCAAGCAGGTCGCTGCTGTGAGAACAATCTACTGTAAGTGTGTGCGAGCATGCATGGGTGCACATTGAGGCCTAATTGTTCCAGCTAGTTCTTTTTTTTTGCGAGTGTGTATGTGCAGTGTTGCCTGGCAGGAACATAACACAGGGCTACAGGAAGTTGTTTGGCATTCTGGATGAAGAGAAGCTGGGCAGGAGGGGCACAGTGGGAACCCGAGTGTGTCTTAACCGACCACAGGGAGGGACGCCAGCCTGACTCCTTCTCCTGCACTTATATTCTTCCCTCAGTCCTCCTGTAAATCGCTGTTTTCATGGTTAACTTTTATCCCTTCCCTCGATCCTTCCGATTTTTGTCCTCACTGCTTCTTTCTGTCTTGTTTTTTTTATCACCTTCTCACCTCTAAAGCTTTCCAAAGTCTCTGAGTCGCTCTCACGCCGTCTCATTATTTTCCCCTCTTTCTTCATCGGCCCCTCTCTCTTTGTGCGCCTCCTTTCTTTCTTAATCTCCTCCTTCCATCACTGGCTTAGTGTTTTTGCCAGCACCCAAAGACAAATTCGCACTGGTTCACTGTTAGAAAGGCTCTTATTTTCCCCCTCCAGTGTCTGTTTCCATGCATCAGTCTGACAAAGAAGTTTGTTTGGGACAAGGACAGGAAGGTATGTGTATAGCTGTGTGTCTGTAGTTTATTTGAGCTGGAACAAATAACACCTGAAAAGTGCAGCGTACCAAGCAGTGAAAACTGTTTTGATAGCTGAAATATGGAGTTCCATCATTCTGGCCAGCTTTCCAGTTGAACCACCACAGAGATGTTTTGCTGCAGACGTACCTGGATGTGCCAAGCCTTGCTAGCAGTACACTGAGTTACACAAACAACCCTGTCTCTTTGTGGTGAATGTTTTTTATGCCCTTGCTGCATAGCATTCAGTAGCAATGAGTACAAGGTTGCGATTATTTTGACAGATATTGCGATACATGTCCAGATTTCAGTGGAAATGATCATTTTTGCATTTAATAATAATAATAAAATACATTTATTTGCATAGCACCTTTTAAAACAGAGTGCTTTACAGACAGGGCAATAGAGAAAAGAAGGATAAACAGGATATGCAAAGCTGGTCAGTCCAAAAGATAAAAGATTTTCAAAATACATTAGTACAATAACACCAGACAGAATAATAAAATGCCACATTCAAGTAAGAACAAGTGGATTATAAGAAAAATAGAAGGCTAAATTACAAACACAATAAATATTACTACTAACAGTCGTAATTGTAAATAAGTAAAATTAAGTAAATGGGAATAAAATTAACAATAAAATGAATAAAGTTAAAAAATCAATTAGGTGATAAAATAATGATTTAAAAAAAAGTAAAAATGGAAATAGACGACATTTCTTTTCCTCAGTCTGGAGGATATAATTAATAGTCTAGGGCATAGGTGTCAAACTCAGGCCCGCGGGCCAAATTTGGCCCGCAGAGTAATTATATTTGGCCCGCGAGGTAATACCAGATGACTACTAAAGCTGGCCCGCCGGTATTATACAGCGCATGTATCGCTAATACTACAAATCCCAGAATGCTCTGCTCTCTATCGGCGCGTCAATCAGGACAGGACCCATAAACACCCTCTCCTCTGTTGACAGTAGTCATAGCAACCGCACGCTACTGACCCAACCACCTCCACCCCTCCGCCGCCGCCATCTGACTTAGCATCTGCACCAGTGGCACACCAGGACACTGCTACTGTTCCACCACCAGCAGGAGATATTCACGCTAATGCCGTCGGATTTCGACGAACACTTCCACTTCGCCCTCGCCGCCACCCCCGGTCCCGGCCACCGCGGCCGCACGACCCAAATATTCAGATATTTGTCAGTAACTGGACCAGAATATCCGGCGCTCACCTATTGCTATTGAGACCAACCCCATCTAGTATTTGGAGCCAACGTGGATACAACCACGGAGAACAACATTAGACGACACTATGAAACACCAGGACAAGTACAAGGACCTGGACATGAGTCAAAGCAGCCAGAAAGTAGAGGAGATGAAAAGAAGTTTGGTTTCACAACAGACTATGTTCAAAAAAGCCATATCACAAAGTGAGGCTGCTGTAAAGGCTAGTTTTATTTATATATAATATCAATATATCAATGTAATAATGTTGATAATTATAATTATAATATAATATAATAATATATATAATAATATAATAATATAATATATATATATATATATATATATATATATGTGTATCTCAGGAGCTGGTGTCTTGTGTTATATATATATATATATATATATATATATATGTATACATATATATATATATATATACATATTATAATAATATAATGTTGGCCCGCGACTGTGTCCAGGTTTTCAGATTTGGCCCGCTGTGTATTTGAGTTTGACACCCCTGGTCTAGGGCATCTCTGTAGCATCAGAATGCTTCATTTAAAATGGCCTGTTGACTTAATTTTGCCTTTATTAAAACAAACTGAAGCTCCTTCCATTTAGCCATATCGACGTTTTGATATTGTTTGGATATTTTGAGAAGACGAATGCTGCAGTTGTATAATCAGTTTCTGAACCACTTCCTCACCGATGCCGTCTTAAATATTTTTACACACACAGTTAAGGCAAGTACCCATTTCCAAAAATGTATGGTATATTCAACACTGGCTCAGGTCAAATCACTGGAACACATTTTGGTGATTGCACCACTTTGGCCAAATAAAATTCTGCCGTCTGTGTCCCCAGAACTGTGGTGGCTGCTGCTGCTTTTTATTTATTAAGTAATGGAACTGAAAGAGGTTCCAGTAGTTTCATTTTTCTCTGTTTCTTGCCGTTTTTGTCGCTTACTTCCAATGCTCAGTTTCCTCTCACACATAAATGGCTGGTTGCTTGCGTTGGGATGTGGAGAAAGGATTATTTTTTTCTCAATGATTTTCTCTTCTAGTGCTGATCTGGTGACAAAGTGTGAATAATGTTCTGGAAACAGGACATGACTTCAGAGCAAAATGTGTCCTAGTAAGCATGAGGCGCTTCAGAAACACGCCCACACAAACCCTGCTCTGTATGAAGCACCTACCGACGTTCAGACCCTGAAAGAAATGCTGTCTTTTAATGTGTGTGACATTACTGCTGATCAAAGAACTGTTGCATGCTCTGCTGTGGTTAAATGTGGATGCTGGTGAGACCGTGTGCCACCAGCAGCAACCATCCCAAGACATGACAATGAAGAATCTCTCTTTCCTTCCCCCCTCCGTCCTCTCCCCTTCCCTCCTCCCTCCTCCTCCTCCACAGTGGATTCACTATTGAACTGGCTTCTGCACTCACAGTCGTGTTGGCTTCCAATATCGGAATCCCTGTCAGTACCACACACTGCAAGGTATGACTGAGCGGCCCTCCCACTGGCCTCTCCACAGCTCCCCTCCAGGCATCTCCAGGGGGGCGAGGAGCTCACACTGCCTCCCAGGGCACCGGGCTGGAATCACATGCACCCCTTCGGCCCTAATCTGCAGAAAATAGCCACATTTTTCTATTTTTGACAGGCATGGAATCAAGTTTTGTGCAAGTATACCTCAATAAACTGTATTCCATCACATACAGAGAGACACAAAGTTCATGTTATTGTTGCAGAAAAGGATAATTCCAGTTTATTAAACCTTCGTTACAAGCTTTGGCCATCATTTCTGACAATTACTGCGACATTGCACAAGCTAAATTAACCGCTGTGATCTGGGAAAATACCAGCACAACAAAGTCTTATTGTGCGGCGTGCTGTTAGACAAACCAGGGGACTTCCACAGAGAACCAGGGGGAACATGTGTCCCCTTTTATTTCAAAGCACTGATTTTACAATCACGCTTTAATTGTCTCGCTTAAATCTCTCTAAATGGTCTCCTTTGTCTGTCCAGCTCCCAGATGAAATAAAAGAGGAGCTTATAAAGCACTGACACATTATTCCGAGTCGCCTTTAAAATATTACAGAGACTTTTCGAGTTGTTGAAAGCTTTATTTGCCCCGCTTTTCATCTCTCGGGTAATATATCTACCTTAATATCTGGAGGTTGTCTGGGTCGCTTGCGAGGTGCTGCTCATGAAGCCGGAAAATACAGCAGCTTACTTGCTTAGTTTCTGTATAAAAATGAATTTAATCTGCACTTTTATTTCTGGTTCTGTCAGGTCTCTATCAAGGAAATAGTTTGCATTAGTTAGGGGGGGGGAGAACATTTGCCTTTTTGCACTGTGCAATGTCGCCTTTTTTTCCCCAGAATCTAGCAGCATCATTGTTAGAAATGGTTGCCACAGCTATGTAAATAACACCCTCACTGTCATAAACCAGAATTATCCTTTCATTTTCTCAATCTGACAATCCCTATCAATCTTCATGCTGCACAAAAAGACAATCAGATTGTTCTAGTCGTGTCCAGCCCCGGGCGGCAGTGTGCAGCCCCTCTCCCCTGCTTTCTTTTCAGGAACATCACATCCAAACTGGAAGAAGAAGAAACCGGACCCCTTCAATCCTCCTCCTGCCCCCTTCCCCATCGACATGGTTTCTCATCCTCATCTCCACCAGCTCTCTCTTCCATGTTGCCCTCTCAGCACTGGCATGGTTTGGTGTGCGGGGTCGTCCATCCCCCCTGTGCTTGGCTGCAAGCAGAGTCCTCCCCCTACCCCCAAACTTCCACCACCAACCTTCCTCCTCCTCCTCCCCCCCAGACCCCGCCTCTCACACCTCTCTTTCTGTTTTCCACTTTTTTTACCTCTCCATCTCTCTCTCTTGTGTGTCTCTCTCTACTCATCTATCTTCACAGCGGATTTTGCATTGAAGTAATGAGTGCGCTAACAGTGCTTGTTGCATCAAATGTGGGCATCCCAATAAGCTCCACCCACTGCAAGGTATCGGAGTCATTGGTAGCGAAGGCGCGTTAGAGCGACTTCTCAGAGCTCCACCCCATCGCTTCACCTGTAGCTGTCAATCGCCACAGCCAATCACAACTCCTGAAGTTGAGGTTTTGACTCTTTGTGCAGTTTTCCTCCAGCAGCAAAACTTTGGAAACTGAAAAATAGTTTCATTCAAGCTTGTTAGATATAAAGCAGTATCGCAAGTGTATCGCTGGTCAGTTCTACTTTCTGAAAGCAGAGAATTCCTCAACCTCACCTGTTTTTCAGTTATTCACAGCTATTTTTCTTGATTTTATCTGTTAAAGTTTGGTAAAGTAAATGGCGTCATAACATTTTTCTGTAATCGAATTCAGTTTTAATGACACATAATTAAGATTTTGAGAAGTTCGGACTTGAGCTTGTGTACCCAGCAACACTAGGAATGTTAATGAAAGGCATAGATTCCGCAGAGTGTTGGATGAAAAGATTGAAACCACTGACACGTCTGGAAATGCGTAGCTAGTTACCTAACATCTGTTTTGTTTACACTTTACAAAAATTGATTTGCAGAAGCATCTGTGCCGTATATATGTGAGGTCATCTTGTCTGTCTTTATGCAAGAAAAGAAGGAACCACACTCCTCCAGTTATTGAACTTTTCTTTTAATTGCATAGCCTCTGTTTCTGCCTTCACTTTAGACATTTGCACTGGAGGACAGAAACAATAACACATGCAAGAGAAAGATTTTACTGCATGATAATCAGTGAAAACATAAAATCATCATAAGATCTTAAGATGCATTCTGAAACTCCAAACATGTCGTCCGCTGAAGGGAAACTGCACAAGACTCCAAACTGGTATTCAATTGCTGATGATCAATTTATCTAAACATCCACATCGCCATCCATATCTCATTGCCACTTCTCACCTCCAAATACCCTGCCTCTCCCCTAAACACCCTCTGATAATCAACTGCTATGCCAAAAAGCTAAATCTACTGATGGTTAGAGGTATATAATCGTGGTGATGGTCTGAATGATTAAGCAATTGTGTCTGGAGATCCACAGATGATGCTGGACGAAATATGTATGTTTGAATAATCTAGTTGGCTTTAAGATACAAATGTGAAATATTTGCTGGAAAGGTGTATTGCTTATTTTCTGCGAGAGCGTCCAGCAACATCTGTGAGCATCTCTGGTGTGAATGAGCAGTGATGGGCCTCCATTTGGTGGTGTTTTGCTCAGGTCTGAGTGACCTTTTGTTTTTCGCTCTACAAAAGGCTGTTTTTCTATTTTCCTTTTGTTGAGGTTAAACCAAATTGAAGCCCAGCCCTGGTGTGTGGTTCGCTGTGGAATGATATGATATGTACAGTGACTTGTTTCCGAAGCTCTGTAGAAAACACCAACACCGAGGTCACCCCGAGTTCAGAATTTTGTTGCTGCATGCCTGGGATACTGCAGATTCCTGTAAACAAGCATCGTGGCCACAACGTTTTTTGTTGTTTCCACACAGGCTCTGCGGTTGAACCTGCTTTTGTATAGTCCTAATTATGCTAAAGGAGAAAAATTTGAGAAATTCACATTGCTTTCTGTTAAAGAGCCCATATTTTGCAAAATTACAGGTTTAGAATTTTATTTTTGGGGTTAAGTACAGTATGTTTACTTGCTTTAATGTTGAAAAAACACATTTTTCTCATACTGAACATTGCGTCAGTGTAAAACGCACTGTTTAAGCTTCTGTCTCTTTAAAGGACCCCACCCGAAAACCCCAGTCGGCTCTTATAGATGAGCTGACCTCATTAAAACAAGACAAGGTCGTCTACTGCCATATCCTCAAAGCTCTGAGTTTGGGGATGTATTATTAGTAGAAGCAGCTTTAGTAAGAAAAAATGTTGGACGAAGCTGCTCATTCTTCCACTAGCCAGGCGTTATGCAAATGTGTTACATAGTGATGTCAACAAGTCATGAATTTTCTAAGTTTACAGATCTTTTACATGCACAACAAAAAGCTACATAAAAAATGAAAGGAAGGGAGGGGGGACAACAAGCATGATATCGACTCTTTAAAGTGTGCTCTAGTAGTAGCGTTGCTTTAAGTTGGACTACAAACATGGCTGCCCTCATTTGACCTGTCCTTCCACATTCGGTCAGTGTCACAAGATGTTTCGTATTTCCATGGCCACGTTTCCACGGTGTAGCATCACAGAGCTGAAACCAGTCACTGGACATGTTACTCTGAAATTATTTCTCATTTATTAGTATTCTGATGTGATTTCTGTCAGAGAAGTGAGTAAAAAAATGCAGATATATAAGTGGAAGTCTGACATTTGCAGGTGTATTTACATAATCTTAGAAAAGTTTTTTTCATTTTATAGCTTAATCATGAGGTAAATATTGGATTTTTGATCCACTAGACCTGCCAGTTCAGACTCCCACACCTCAAAATTTAATTTGGGTAGTGATAACTTGTACAATCGGCTTGCTGTGACTAACAGGACTTTGATTCAAAGCTGGTTTGGAAGAGCTGAAGGCTGTACATGCATTCCTGTTTAGCTGCTAATGTATGTTGTCACCTAAAGTACTTTGATTTGAGTATAATGTGAGGTACTTTTCTGCCACTTTATACTTCAGCCTCAACTTCAACTATCAGGTGATATATGATGATTTTTATGTCAAGACAGGCAAATATATTTTTACCATTTCCTGCTTTTAGGCCTATTAGAGTTCAATAGATTATGGCTAAACTCAACCTCATATATTAACTAGTCAACGAAACAGAAGCCTGGAAACAAGCTGACATAATCTGCTCTTCAGAAACTTTTCTAATAAGGAAAGCATGGCCAACCTGCAGCTCCTAACAATGTCTTTGCCACGTGAAAACATGTCGCCCAGTGCTGCCACTGATTGTTTTTCTTTCCTCCTCCTGGCTGCGGCCTCCAGGTGGGCTCAGTCGTGGCCGTGGGTTGGATCCGCTCCCAGAAAGCAGTGGACTGGCGCCTCTTCAGGAACATCTTCCTGGCGTGGTTCGTCACGGTGCCGGTGGCCGGCCTGTTCAGCGCCGCCGTCATGGCCCTGTTCGTGTACGGCATCCTACCCTATGTCTGAGGGCCTGGAGGGAGAGCAGAGGAGGAAGGAGAGAGAGTCAGAGAAAGAGAAAGAGAGGGGGAAACTTTGCAGATGAAGGAAAGGAAGCGAGGGAACGGGAAGGGTAGGGGAGACGAGTTGCAGAGGTTTACAGATGGACTCGGTTGTACTGTGGATGTGAGGAGGGTTGGTTCACATGCTGCCTGGCTCCGTAGTCCAGAGATCTTTTTTGACTCATTTGAGTTTCTGATCGGTTTTTATTTATTCTCTTTTATTTTGGGTGCATAAGAAAAGTGTGTAACCATTCAATCTGCTGTACATAAGACAATAATAGGGAGCTTACCAGTAACTTCTTTTAACATGTTGAAACAGTGGCAGTCGTTTTTTTCTAGTTCCTCCTTAAAAGAATCAAATTTTAAAAAGGAAATACAGACAGCACATGACTAAAAACGATCCAAATAAAAAATAAAAAAAAACGGTTAATTCTGCACACTTAAAACTGACAGACATGCCTGCAGTAAATCTATATCCTTCTGCCTGCAACCCCAGGTAGCATAGTTGGTCAAGTGCTTATTATTATTATTATTGTTATTATTAGCATTATTCCAAAATGCCAGATAAAAAAAACACAAAACAACCCTGTACATATCGTTCTACTGGACTGAGTGTGATTTGTTGTATTGCGGCTTGCTTTAAAGTTCAAAAACAAAAGAAGAAAAGATGTGTGTGTGGTCAACCAACCCATCCATCATCTCACTTTTCAACATGCTAGCCAGGTACAACTGGGGCCAAAACAGAAAAAAGGACGCCTCAGATAAAGGGGTTGTGGGACTGTCACTCTGCTTTTTTTTTGTTTTGTTTTGTTTTTTGTATTTTCCACATGATACCATAGAAACCTAATTTACTAAAGAGTTGATTTTTTTTGTCAAGAGCTCCTGTATGTTTTTAGAGATGGATCTCATATTTTTTAATGATGTATTATACTGTAATTTGTACTGTAAATACTGTCCTTAAAGAGTTTGACAGTGGGATTGGGGAGAGGTGGGGAGGGGGATCACGGTTTGTTTTTAATGTTGTAGTGTGGCGGTGGGAAGGGGATGGGGATGGGGGTGGGATGGGATGGGGGGGCTCTTAACCTCATCATGATGTCATAATTTACAGTATGGTAAATCATCGTAGAGAGAGAACACACACTCAACAGATTCTGGCGGAAGTGTATCGACATATGGGGAAAATAGTTTTTGAATTTTCGAGTAATGAATCTGCTCACGGTTAAGAAGAGCGGAGCCGCTCGGTTCCCTCTGGTGTTTTCACATCAGTAAATTCAACAGTATTGATAGAAAGCTCTTTAATTAAAGGTTCCCTTCTTGAGAGGGTGTTTCTGAAAGAGAGAGAGAGAGAGAGAGAGAGAGCAGAACCATGCCAAAGTAAGTTGTGCTACAACATGCCAATTTAAAGCAGAAGAATTAGATGTAGGTGCAGCAGACGCCAAGACGTTAAAATGTACAAATACACCATGACAAGGTCCCATGAAATGTTCACATATCTTCATCCGTATGCCTTTGTTTTCCTACATGAAGCTCAGCTACTGGAGTCACCTCGTCGTGTCAAAGGCTCCCTGCCAATAACGGACCTCTTCTGGTTGGGTCATTTCTCCGCCTGTTTACTGGTCAGATTATCAGACTTCAGTTAGATGCAAGTCTAATGCCGTCCATGTGACAAAATCTGAGGCTTCTCATGTGTCATATCGAACACTTGTGATTTGACTCAGCCAGTTGTGCAGATGTTGCAAAGAAGCGGTTCAACATGTAGCTGCTCGTCGGGCCGGTGTTGTTTGAAGTGCAAGGGAGTTCAATCTTAAGTGCTAAAGGTTAGCTAGATACCACAGGGTCAAGTTGAGGCCCGGGTCGAAATCCGCTGGGGGGGTTTTCAGGCTGCTCATGTCACAAAAATATCAAGACTTCTATCATTGCGTTGGATAGAGACGGTATATCGGGGAGGGGGGGACAGTACTGATCATCACCAGCTTTTTAACAGGGTCTCCTGACCTGTAGATGAACAAAGTCTAAAGTTGTTTTTTTTTTAAAATTTGAACAAACTTGATGCCAGGTGTTGCAAGTTCTTTTTTTGTGGTGTGTTTCCTAATTTCATTTTTTTTTCTCATGAACAAATCTATGCTTAAGTAGCCACTTGCCTTGTAACATTGTGTTTTACTTTGTGCAGATACAGTAAAAAAATAATTAAGTACTGTGGTGTTTACATCGTAACCATATCGTAGAGTATCTGTAAAAGAAAAAAAGAGTTGCCTAATGATGCCAATGAAAGACAAACTATTAACCATGAATTTTAAGTGCAAGTATAAAAAAATAAATAAAAATAACCAGAAGTGTCTAGAGAGAAAGAGAGCGAGAGCAAGTGTGTGCGAGGTGACTTGTTTTTCGTTGGGGTTTTATTTTTTTTTGTGGTAGTAGTAGTGCTAATCATGATCCCTGTCACTTTACACTGCTACTACAAATGCGTTAACACTACATGTATGGGTGCAATTCAGTAATGAAGAGAATAACTAGAGAAATTTCATCAAAACTATATATTTTTCTACCATATCTGAGTTTTAACCTGGGTGAGCTTCCAGACACTTCGGAGGACGCACCGTGGTGTCGAGGGGGAGACATGGCAGATGTGGGCCAGCCGTTGTAAGACTGTGATCGCAGCAGTAACTGGGGAATGGTCTTATCTCAGGTGGAGCCACGTGCCGAACTTCCCTCTAAAAAGCCCAGTGCGTTCTTCTAACATGTAGACTGACGTGTCGGTTGCCAGTAGGTCAGATTTTTAAATTACCATTTTTATTTTTGAATTTTAGATGAAAACACTTTGTAATTTTGTTTCCCTACTGCTTTGAATCATGAGCTGCGAGAGCAGGACAGCAAAAAACCAGGACGACTGCTCACTGAAGGCCAAAATCTGGAGGCTCGATGTTTGTAAGCTGAGATATGTTAAATCTTAAAATTGGCAACGGAATAAACTGGACTGTGAGGACATTTGTTTCCTTGTTTTTGGCAGGTGGCCACTCTTGAAGCTCATGTCCTTTTTTACTCTTCTGCAGGTTGTGTGTTACCCAGGGCAGCTGCACAGGGCTGGTGTGTTCAAATACACTTAATGCTCTGGAGAAACATGCATTGAAAAAAGAATGCACAAGAGATCCAGCATTGTTTGCCGGTAACCGGTATAATTGCGACATGCAAAAGCAAAATGAGAAATGGTTTCTCAACGCTATCTATCTCAAGTTTGGCAACATCAGTCCGAGCTGCAGGTCAAACCAGACCAAATAAGGCTGCAGCAGCAAGGCTTTATAACTGCTTGTGCCCTCAACTTTTCATTTAAGAAGGTCTTGCACCAATCACAAAATGGTTTATCATTTATCATTGGCATGATGGAAAAAGTCATCCAGCCACAACTGACATCAGTGAGCTCACAAAAATGCAAATTTTCTGATTTTATAGCGTGCTTGAATTCTCCCTGATATCTCCAGCCAGCTTCTTTTCCATTAGCTTTCAGTTTTTAAAATGGTTTACCTGCCTTCTGCATTTTTTCTGATGGAATTTCAGCTACAGCCTAAATACAGATTTAAGAGAGTAAGAAATTGGGATTTTGATATATAGACCAATATTGCTTATATATTACTTAAATTGAAAAGGGAAAATGATGTGGTCATTGTTTAACTGTCCATTAATGTATTTCACAAACTAGTATTTCAACTTAACTTGAAGACACAACTTGACTCCGCACTGCCATCCAGTTGGCTGTGATTCATACTCTGCTACATGTCCTGCTGAGAGCGTTGTTGCCCTGCTGGACAATCTGTATGATAACACCGTTTTTAATTTACTGCAAGCATCTTATTCTGTATTATGGTCTGGAATTTTTTTTAAAAAGGCATATGTTGGCCAACGTATATGCCGATACCGTGACATCCCAATATCGGCCAATAATATCGGCCAAGATCTAACTTTAACCTGAAAAAAGCGTAATAGCATCTAATAGCTACGTATTTATGGTTTTAGAAAGTGTTTTAAAAACTGGTAGAATAAAACATTTAATTCAGAATATGAACAGAGCAATAATCTTTCTTATACATTAGGGAGCTGACAAGTTTTCTAGAAGACAGACAAAACAAGCCTTCTATGTCCACATGCATTGTCTGGCTGAGGCTAGTGGAAATTATGGTAAATGGTGAACCTAAATCCACTTTCTGTCCTTGATGGATGTTCCGAGGTCACCCAGCACACTCCAGATATGTGGTTTGTACATCGTCGCTATGCTCTGCAGCCCCCCTCTGTAACTCACACTGTCATTTTTTTTGGTTTTTCCATGCATTCTCAGTCCTGATAGGCCAAAAGGGATGCACTGCTCAAGATGGGGAGGGAATGGGAAAATCGCCATCTGGTGGCAGCGTTAGGCCTTAAATTCTTACATTCTATTAAAAACCAACAAAAGGCTACATGGAACAGACTTAGCCAGCAACGCTTTATAGATGAAGACTTTATTCAGATTTGAGTGTCATGTTTGGACAATTTGCAAAGATTTTAATGCTAAAAAACTCAGCTAAGCAACTTTAAGGAAACTGTGTCGATGTAAACAGACGTAAAGAAGCGATCTTCTGGTGCAAGATAATATTCTGCCTTTCTGTAAAGGTGGGAGAACGACAGACCAAAACAGAACTATTTCAACCTTATGCGAAACAACTACAACTGTTTTTAGTTTGGGTGTGTTCATGCGCCCATATTAGGAAGCTGATTAAGAAAATAAGTCTGACTTTACTAAGCCTAAATATCAAGTACAGTCCAAATTCAACTACATTTTGATGTATTTTCAGCTCATATTTTTGGCAAAAACGTATAAAATTCCAAATCCAAAAATTGCTTAAGTGTGAATGCAGCCACTAGATGGCGCAGTCCGACACGTTCCCTCCCCGTAGAGAGGGACAGCAGCATTTTAGACCAGAGCGTTTTAGCTGATCAGTATAAATCGATGAGTGGTGTGATTGCCATTGAGGGAGTTACTGTGCTTCTACTGCATTATAACTGTTCAATAACCTTTTTGTAGAGAAAAACTCGACAGAATGTGCCATTTCTTCCTCCCTGAATGTGCAATACAAGCTGTTTCTTGTGAAGGTGCAACTACATCGCTGTCACTTTGTGGTCGTGTAGCTCCACCTGCCCCGGTGTAATAGCGCCCCCTCCTGTTCGCGTGGAACCAGCACCACCTGACGGAGGTGGAGGGGGCCTCAGTTCAGACCTTCATCTGGATGTGGCGTGCTGTCTCTAGTTTTCTGGTCTGTTTTGTAATAGAATGTGCTCCTTGGCTGGCCTGCAGGCTTTACAGCTCTGTGTTGTCTTTTTTACTGTTTACTGCTACTTAACTGTCCGGTCCTTCGAAACGTTAAAAATAAAAAAACGAAATAAAGACTTAAAAAACGAATAAAAATTCAAAAGAAACTGTAGCCTGCTTCTACAAAAATCTTAAAAGCTCTTCTGATTTGCATATATCGTACTGTAATGTTTTATTTAAGATTTTAGTGAAAAAAATGTCTGCATTTAAACTAAATTATGGGAATTAAAATTACAAAGAATACCTAAAATCCACTGAGTTGTGTTTTCTTTTGTGGAAAGATGCTCATTAATTGAAGACATGATGCTTTAGAAAAGCTAGTTAACTGTTTTTCTGTCTTTTTTTAATTTATTTTTTAACATGTGTCATCAAATTTTCATTGTCTTATGTTTGAAGTTGAACATGCACGCCATAAAGGTGCCGCAAGATGATGTAATTTAACTACATCCTCTATGGCCCCTAACATATCACATATACAGGAAGATTTAGAAGTAAAGGAATTTCTGTTTCTGTTAAATATTAATGAGTAAATAACCAAGAACCAAAAAAAACATTGGGTAAAAGGAGTATATGGCAATATTTAGAACATAGCAGCACATTACCATAATCTCACCACATGCTGAACTGGGATTGGTGCTTAGAAATGCACTTCTATTAACTGAATCTAGTTTGTGCCTTTGCGGAAACTATCCAGAAAACAAAACATGCCTTCTAAGAATCTTAATTATTTTTATGCTGTTTTGTTTTTATCTTTTTAATGGCACTGGTGTATAGAGGAGCAACCTAGGGCCTTTTCCATCAGGTGTATTTGCTGTATAATCCAGGCTTATTTCAGTTAGCCTGACTTTTTTTTTTTTTTTTAAGTTTTTCAGATCCATAAATCAAATTTAACATATTCCAACTTCATGATGCTGGGAAACTCACCTGGTTCATTTCAGGTCTACTGTCAGCCGTGGCCTCAGTTGTTCCAGTAATACTGACCTGGCGAGAAAGCAACGATTTTTAGCGCCATCTCTCTTCTCTAGCATCCTACCATATGATGTGACTTTATTCATAAAAAATAGAAAGTTAACTTAAATAGCATTTTAAAGACATGTCACAACGATAAATAATCATTTTTAGATCTATGTATGTGTTCAGCTGTATAGTTTGTGATCAGATGTTTATGCTTCATAAAATAAATCCAAATTACACCATAATCACCAATGAACAGCTGTAGTGCATAGAAATGTAGTGTCTACATCTATATTTGTCTTTCCTGATGGTATCATATAGATAGTATACATTTTTAGGCTTGAATTAAAGGATTTAATGTATAGTCTATGCATTTTTGTGGGTTTTCTATTCATATTGAACTTTTTGGTATCAATTTAGCCCAATTTAATGTGTTTTATGAAACATTTGATTGATGATTCTTCCCTAAATAATGTTCATAACTACCTGAATTCTTTGTGATACCATGAAATACTCCCTCATGGAGCTATAAGCCAACAAGAACTTCAAATATTAACGCTTTCTGATTTTTTTTTATCTATAGTGAAGCACTCCGGCTATTAAAATGCTTATTCTTCCTCATTTTATAACAAAACATCTATTATTTCCTAGTGCTGTAAAACATTTAAAGCAGTTGTGTCTCCCCTCATTTCCCCTCCACTTTGCATGCGTTTGGTTTCCTACAGCAACCGACCTCTTTAAAGACTGAATGAATCTGCCAGATCTTTTCAGGCTGCTCTTATTTAGGGTTTCGCACTCAGATAATAATTCAGCGACTTGGCACAGATTGCTCTTTAGGTTCCCAGCAGTGTGGCTGTCTGCACTGGGTTTAATTTGACAACGTCTCTACAGTAACCCTGAGAAATGCTGGCCGGATTCTGGCTCACAGCAAGTGACAGCGTTTATGTTCGATGGGATAATGGTTTCCATTTCATGTCGGTTAAATCAGTAACCGACCAGAAATGGAAACCATGACCTCCCTGCAATCAGGGGCTTTGCAGTGTTTCCCTAACAGAGACATTGTTCATTTGTTTATGGTTCTTGTCTTCATCTTAATTGACAACAGAAAAGCCCTTCAGCTGTGATAAAATGTGGCTTCAGCGCAGAAATAAAAATATCCGACATCAGATTAGAGGTTCACTTAAAGAAATACGTAACATTTCTGTATTAAAATGTCTAAAAACCACGAGATGAATGGTATAATTTGTGTTGACATGTCTAGTTACATTATCCCAAATGTGTCCAACAATGGGGGGAAAAATGACATAATGTTTTTCATTTTAAGTTAATGTAGATAATTATTGCTATTTTTTAAAAACCCCTTTTTCTTATCTTATTTCAGTCGAATGAAGATACAACATATTATTATGCATGTTATATTATAATTATTATAATATTATTATTATTTTATGATTAAATTATGTGCATAATAAATTATTAATAATCTATTTTTAGCTAAATTGATAAAAAAAATATTTATATATATTAATTCTACATATAATTACAATTATGCATGTTTTTATTATTATTATAACTATTATTGTTATTATACATGACAAAGCATTATATGAATAAACCTTTAATACATTAGCTTGTCCGTGAACATAATTTTTGCTTGAGTAATGTCAGGTAAATTATAATCAGCACTGGCAGTGAAGGCAACAACTCCCATGATCCCACACTATCCTTAAACTACATCTTTTATTATTATTTTGACTCAGTGATCCCTGGTAGCAGAAATTACCTACTGTGCCTTTGACTCCAGCTCCAGATTTATATTTACTTTCTTTAAAAAAGTACAACTTTGAGATATAAACAAACAAACATTTTATACAGGAAGAGGTTTGTATGTTAATAACTGTTGTTTCCTCCTGACATCCTCCTCTCCACAGAGTAATGCATACAATAAGTGCAACTTGTAGCATGTCCAAATGTAATTAAATTAACCCCTAGACTATTTCTAAGTGACATTGTCCACCGTTAAAAACTCATTTCTTTTCTCTTCCTGCAGGATAAATCTGATCTTTTTCCTTTACACATGCATGTCAAAATCTGGCATCCAGAAAGAAAGTGAAATTTATGAGATTTATCATCAACCCCTGAGATTTCTGCATGCTAAAATGAAGTTTGCATCCCTTCTTACTGCCACACAGCATAGATATAGAGTTTGTTTTGAAATAGCTTTGTTTCAAATGCATGAATCAGTGATGCTGCACTTAAATGTGGAATATACAAGTTGGCTGCAGCATCAATACAAGTTCTTTTTTAAATACATCTTTCCTTACGCTTGAATTAATGCTTATTCCGCCTTTTTCTCAACATGCTGTAAAGAAGCAGCTGAGTTATGTGCGCTAACTTAATTCTGTTATATGTGGACCGCATGCTTACTAGAAACACTTCATGATCCGAGTGCAGCAGGGTCACATACGCCAGCGTGTGTCACATTAAGAGGCACTTAACGTTGTCCTGTGATCCATTTTACTGCCGATGTGAGGGTTTAAGCTCCATAAAGAACCTAAATGGATCTTTGATGTTCATTATGTTTTACACAAAGTTCCCAAAGGCCAAGAATGAAACTTACATGCTCAGAAACCAACAGAAGTTATGCTATTACAGACAGATCATATGCATTTGTTCCCTTGATGTCTGAGATTCTTTGGCCCTACATGGTCTGTTCTCATGACACGACTATTTTAATACAGCAGACAGGATGGATTTTAAAGACACGGCTGTTTTTCTCTAGTATTGGCATTTTACGTGGCGTATGTGATCGGATTTGCATGAAAAAAATGTTTGCCATGAGGACAGACGTCAGAGCAAAACAACCTCAGGGCAAATGGAGAAAAAAAGGAAGGGAAGAACATTTGGATGTTGGTTGCCCATTTAACTCCATTTCCCAGTATTTAAAGTGAAGTTAACCTAAATAATATACCGTTTTAGAAAAAACACAGATTCAACTTTGTGATCATGCTGCAGTTTGAGTTGTTGGATGTTTTTGTTATTTCAGATGTACAGTTCAATAGCAATGAATTAATCATGAGAAATTAGAAATGACTGTTTTTCATAACATTATAAGAGGCAAAACTGCTGCTATATCTTCACCACTGCCTTATCAATCCCTTATGTACTATTATAGTGTCTTTTTAGGAGAACTTAGTCAACAATAAATAGCTGTAACGTATTTTTTACCACAGCAGTGCAAAAAGTCCATGTGTATTTGACTGCTTTGAGCACAAGCTAGTAATAACTGAAGGGACTTATACCCATATCAACATTTTATCAACATCTCTGTTCTCTTCTGAGATTTGGTGGCTGGACGGTCAGTTTTCTATATTATAGTAAGAGAATCAGCACCAGAGGAAATGTTTCCCTTTGAGTCTCTTGTTGTCCTTCATTATGAATATCACCTGCATCTAATTCAGTCGAGCATTTCGATCTGACGCCGAGCGCGCCGCTGCCGTGAATGAGGACATGCACCAGGAGATGACAAGACTGACTGAACTCGACCTGTAAGATAGGTGTTTATTTTTAACCATATTCTGTACATGCTCGCCAAAGAAGTTAGCAACTGAGAAAATAAAAAGTAAAAACACAAACCAGAGAGCAGGATTGGGTTAGTTCATTTCCATCCAAAAAACATTTTTATTGTCCTCCAAACTGAAAGGTTTACCCTGTGATTTGGCCCGTCTGCCGAGCCAAAAAACATACGTTGCATTTCTTCAGGTAGCAGTGGAGGCATACAAAGATCTTTTTTTTCTTTCTTTTTTTGACTGAGAGAAAATTAATGGAAAGAGCAATACAGGATTCTCTCCTTCAAGTCACATGATGAGTAAATCTTTGCATTCATGAGTAATGGAGAGAAGATTAATTTCAGATCACGGGAAGCTTGAGAAAGAAGCATCTGGTCTTCCGTAAAAGTGAGTGAAAGAGACAGAGTCAGAAAGAGAGAAAGAGAGAGAGAGAGTGGGGAGAAAAAAACAACCGTAAGAAGACCAGGGTCGTGTTTCTTCCATGTTAGAAAAGGCCTGAAAATGGTCACGCTGAAGAGATTGTTTCATCTCTGTTTGCCTCCGAGTTGTGTATCGCTTTTATGTAGAGCATCTGTAGTGTACACAAATGGACACTGGATATGCAATTCAAAACCAAAGTGCCCACAGTCGATATAAAGCAAGGTCACATGACCCAAAACAGGTGATGTCACACAAAGGGGAGGGTGGGGGTTGAGATTGGACATGAAGGTAACCAAACACGGCCATCAGTCTGTTTGCGTGTGTGTGAGCGGTGCAGAAATGCCAGCGATGTGGCACTCAGCACCATGAATTTACAGTTACTCAGGTGTCCGAACAAAAGAGAACGACCTCCCCGTCTAGTGACTGTGCAGTTAAAAATGGGCACATGGTGATTTAAGCTCATGCTTAAGTTGTGGTAAACCATCCAAGCACTTCTTTAATTTATAACTATAAATACACAGCAGCGTTTTTACCAGAGAGATTTCAGTCTGCCTCCTCTCCCTCGGTGAGTGTGTGACGAGTTTGTCTCTTAAACGGCTAACTACGCTTTGCTCATCTGCTAGAGGAAACACGGGTTATGTGGAACTGATTATCAACTTTCATATAGATTTTTCTATAATATATTTATATAGTTATTTTTCCTTTCTCTCACGCACACCCACCACGCTTGCTTTGCTTTCACATTCTCTCGTCTCACTACTTTTATTCAATGTACACAACGTAAAACATGGGGTGGAGTGGGGAGCGACAGAGCTGAAATGACAATCACTGAGAAAAAAAAAAAGCCAAAAAGAACTGCAGTCTTTTTTGTCATCCATTGGCAGTTGGACCGACTCGGCAGTCAGCCAGTTACAA
The DNA here is from genome assembly GCA_024666655.1 of Dascyllus trimaculatus. Classification (NCBI taxonomy): domain Eukaryota; kingdom Metazoa; phylum Chordata; class Actinopteri; family Pomacentridae; genus Dascyllus; species Dascyllus trimaculatus. The sequence continues at coordinate 25,174,900 of CM045449.1, read as the reverse complement.
TGGTGGTTTTTAGGGGAGGGAGTGGCCATGTCATCAAAGGGGCGGCGCGGGAGGCTCTTTCTTCGTTGGTGCTGTTTTAGTCGTCGTTTTCGTCGTCTTGGTAGCCGGGGTCGTCTCCTTGAGGTTGAGGTTTTCCAGTGCCACATCTAAGGTCATGACTTCAACACAGCCCATGGCCTCGAAGTCAGCGAAATTCCGCAACGTGCCGTGACAGTCATCCTCGTCCTCGGAGGAGGAGGCCGAGGCGTCCTCATCGGGCAGCAGTGTGGACAGCAGCAGCTCCGTCACAAATAGGCTCCTGTCGGCCCACTGGGCCTCGCATGCCTGCCGCTCGGCCTCAGACAGCCGCGGTTCGCTCAGCCTGAGAGACAGACGGAGAAAGGTGATAATAAGAGGACAATAGGTGGATGATAAATAGGAGACAGTAGAGAACAAACAACAACCTTAAGTTCGCCTTTCTGTTTTATAGACTTTAAAATTGCACAACCACTCCTTTTAAGTTCAACTGTTGGACACAAGACGACTGCATTATGCTACACTGGAAAGTCCATTCTCAGCATTGTGTGTTCCGGGTTTGAAGTTTCCATATCACTCCTGTGCAACTTGTATATTCGACAATGACTGACTGAATCATGCTCGTACATACATGTAGAGATTGAAGCTACCCTGTGGAGTTTCTGATCATTAGTAGTGCCATAGTGATGTTTCTATAAGTGGGCCCACACACAAACACATGTGGTTGTTTCTTCCATTGAATATCAGGTGGCAATAATTTGCCAAGAAATGTAGAAATGTGTCATTAAAGAAGACTTTTAGCAGGCAAAATTTGAATGTTAAAACAGCCTTGTACATGTTTTACAAGGAAGGGAAATTAAACATTTGTTTCACTTTTGTGACAATCTTTTCTCTTCAGCTTTCTAGTGTTCAAACTTTGCACTTATATGATTCTACACACAGTCACAAGTGAAAAAATGAAAAAGAAAGCACATTTTTGACTGGAGGGGGAGGCTTTAAAGTAAGGACATTCGTAGCCAAGACCAACAGCCTCACCTGCTGAGTAGAAACTGGGAGCTATGTGCAGTATGCTGTGTGTTGGGCTCAGGTGGACCTGGGTTAGGACTGGGGTTGGTGTTGTGGTTGGCGCTGGGGTTGGGGTTTGCAGCGGCTGAATTGGTATTGAGGATTGCATTGGCTCGACCACCACCTCGGGTGGCGTTTCGGGCAGTCTCCAGCTGCTGACGTGCTGCCTGGGCCTGCTGGCGCTCCAGCTGGAGTTGCATCTGAAGCTGCTGGAGCTGGGAGGCAGAGGGGCCTGAGCTGAGCTGGCCTCCCGCTGAGCGCCGAACCCCCGACAACTGGGAAAGAAGCTCTGGAGGAACCAAAGACAAGGGCTCACTGTTAGAAATGATGATTTGGCCAAGTCAGCAATGTGTTCCTAACCAGCACCATCTCCACTCCATCTGTCAACACTAATCAAAGAAGAGCAGTCTATCAGAAAGTGAGTACATCAGATTCAAAGGCAGGAGGCTCTTGCAGAAATGACGATTTAAAGATGGCTAAAAAAAATCTCCTCTTTAAGAATTAATTTTGCCAATTTAACACACAATATGAATGAATAAAATTGGTCACATTGTTTGTCCCTAAAGGCTTACATTTATGAGCTATACTGTCAACAATGTAGTGCACTATAAATCAGAAGACAGTCATTTTTAGGGCTATAGCTCAACCATTTGGATCAAGGGCTCAGCAGGCAGAGTGGGTCATTAGAGAGGAGGCTGGTGCCCTGTTTGTGAGGCACACTGAACAGGGGCCCTCATTATGGCACAGCTGGAGCTGACATGGCGAATGCCAAGCACTGAACCAGATTAAAATTAGGAACAGGATAAACTAGAAATTGCCACAGCAACAACGCTGCCCACACACTACTATGTAACTACCGAGGCAACCTTTAAATCCACAGTGAAACATTGGGTGAGTATTCATAATATCAGTGTTACTGCAGGTAATTTATCTGTATTTGCAAGAAACAATCCATAATATGATAATTTAATTGATGTGTCTATGAGTTCCACACACAAGTTACTACTGAGAACCAGTGAAATATGTGTCAGACCTCCTGCAGTTTCAGCAGGGTGATACTGAATTCAACAATACCGAGGAATTATTCGTTTCCCCTTTGACTGTTCTAATATTTTTGTCTGACGTACATCAGGCTTCAGAGCTTCTTGTTCTCTAATTATGGGTCTTAGAAGGAGGCTGTAACTTTGACTGCTTAATTATGTGTGTGTTGGCTGACCTGCTATGGGGTCCATGGCCTCTCTGCTGTAGTTGGAGCTCTGTGATGAACTCTGACTGGTGGAGAGCCCCCCTGTGGTGCTGCTGGTGAAATGCATGTTCGACCTGCGGGCTCGCGGACCCCCTAACCCGCGACCAGGGTGAAACATCCTCCTCACATGCCGCACCCCACTGGACTCGTCGTGATGCTTGCCGTCAAGGAACACATCAACAGCAAAATATCCCTATATCCCTGATAAAAATCATTTTCAATATTTTTTAATAAACTTTGCCTTTCCAAAATTTGCTTGTTTTGTTCGCCTAAGCATCCCTCCATTTGAGAAGCTAAAACCAGCAAATATTTGGAATTTGTGCTTCTAAAACAGTCAGAGCCACACCTATACACATTCCCGACACTGAGGCCTTTCGAACCAGCTGCAATCTACATATTTTCATGATGCTCTCAATGCACAAGACAATATAATAGGTACGCCTGCAAACAAAAGCTGTGGGCCTGTTTTGTGGAGCTTTTGAAGCACTTGTTCTGTCTGCGTTTCATTTACTATATTTTTTGCGTCTTTTGTTTTCTCCACAGCACTTATTCAAAGTACTCTATAAATAGACTGCCAGACTGCTGTCGTCAATCCTCTGAGTCTATCCCAGCATGCATCTCAAATAGAGTATTTCAGCTGGTTTCTGACAAGGTAAAGCAGATGATGTGATATAAACCCTCTAAGCAACTTGATAAAGAGCTAACTGATAACCTACAAATTGTTTGAACACGTTCTTTTTGTAGCTTTCCATAAATAGTTGTCATTAAGTGGGCAGGAATTTATTCATTTCATGTAAGTTAACTGTTCTATCTGCTTTTTCAGAAACAAACATGCATTTCTGGAATATACTTAGCAATCATGCTTTGGTAAGGAACCAAGTTCTGGTGAGATTCCATAGCAACCGTAACAGATTAGACAAGACTGTTCCTCAATAGGTGAACAGAGAAACTTCCCAACTAGCCTGATTTAAGCTGAAGTCTATGTGAATGTGTTTCTGCACTGTTATTTTTTTGGTACACTGACACTTTTGGAGCCGCCAGCTTGTTACTGCCTCATGCAATGGAGTAAAAATGTGCATTATCTCGCTGGACTGCTTGAGGTATGCAATTAGAACAGGTGATAAAAACATTGCAAACCTCTGGGGATGCACCAACTCAGCCTCAGCCTTCAGAGAAAACCCTAAATCAGCTCATTGTATCTATTCTATGCTTGAACCTTAAATTTTTGTATCTCACTAGCTAAGCCTAATTGGAAACATTCAATGGATGGTGAGGTGAGTCCAGGAATTCTTGCAGCACAACAATCTAAGCAGCCGACCTACTGTGACTGAACAGATATCAACAATAGTTGAGGAAAGATTTTATATTGAGAAAGAATGTAGTTAATTTACCTCTACCTCAGGACCTTCTATTCAACAGTCTAAGGATGAGGAAAACAAGAGAGCCACACCAACAGGACATGAAGAAGACACTACAACTTTTCATTTTCTGTGCGTCAGACCAAACAGCAAAGACACCCAACTATCAGCCTAATCTGCTAGAATTTGTCCCGGTGGTATGTGGCATATAATTTAGACATGAATTGATTACAGCACACATTCTGATATTTATGCTCACCAAGCACGGTGATTTGGAAAACTACCACAAGAGGCTTTAATGTTATTAGCAAAATGTCAACAAATGTCAGTTTCAGTAAACAGCTGCCTCCCCGGTGTGCTAATCTTTAAAACGACAAAGCAGTCTGGATGACACAAACTGAATCACGTCTTTCACATGGCATTATAAGAAATATAAAAAGCAAATTCAACTTGTTTTTCGAATACTGCAGCTGGTTCTAGCCATGTCTGTGGAGGTGGGATCGCCACTTGAAAAGGATATCAAGTCTCTGGGTGCTCTGTGTTCAAGTGTGAGATGAGCAGCGAAGTCGTCTGTCACATGATTTGGGTCGCCACCTGGCAGCGCTGCACATATGGGGCAGATCTGGAGGACAAGAAGAGAGAGTGTACTTGTCAGTGACAGCACATTTCCCTCCACAGCCAACATTCATCAGTTGGTTCTGGATCCTCTTGAATAAACACAGAGTAAAAGACCATCAACTGTGCAAAAGATGTATTTAAACATGAACACACATAATTTCAGCAGATCTCTGTGTTGAGTCTGAAAAAGAAACTAAAATTTAAGCCACAAATTGATTTTGAATTTATATCCACCTGCCACATAGTAAAATTTCAGTCTGTCTGTTATAATGCACAAAAATACATTACTTATTTTTAACGTGTTTGCAGGGATTCTCCTGTAAAATAGATGCTTTATAGGAGTTTAATCTGTAAATCCGGAGGTCCCATAGCACACAGAAAGGATACTGATTAAGCACGTGAGCAGGAAAAATAAATCTACAGTGAATTAAGCACTTTGAACAACCTCCATGTGCCAAGTGTTAAAACTAAACAAAATTGTCATTGCAAACTCTTGTTGCCGCAATCAGCTGACGCCGACGGTGAAAATGCATGAGCATTAACATATTTACTGGCACCAAAAAATGTTTTCCTTCATTTCTATGCAATTGTGGAATCATGACGCAAGTCTTTTTTGTCTCCAGCCATCGGTCAGCTACACTCAGTTTCAGACAATTGCAGGGGCAGCAAAGTCCAACTTAGTTCAGCGTTTAGGATTTTAATGAACCCAGGCTTTAAAAGAATGGCAGGACTTCAAATTATTACTGAACAAAAGGTGGTTTGAACACTGCATAGTTTAAACAGCAGCGCATGTGTAATGGCACATAAAGAGAAAACACACAGGTGCTATTTGGAGCGGAGGCAATTTACATCCGTTTGCATCTCCGTCTCCCTGAGCTCACATATATTGTATTCTAATACAGCAGGACTCCAAATAAAAGCTGTCCTCATTTACATGTTTCTTTTCTGTTGTCAGGAGATGGAACGAGTATGAAATAGTACCTTAAATGCTGCCCTCTAAAACTTGTCAAACAGCAATAACTTCCAAGCTGCTGCCCTGCTCTGCTGAAATCCTGATTTTATAGCCACAACCATCGTCTGACAAACTCATGAGTTAAAGATGATACCTGTGTTGAGAATTTCACTGTTTTGTCTTAATCAGTCATCTAATAGATGAAACAGTCAACGTGTTAATCAATAGAAAAATAGTAGCTAGTGGGAGCCCTACCACAAACAAGGCATTATTAATTTACATTTATTAATCAGAGCATTCACAATAATTACTGGAATCAGCAGGGGAGGCACACAGAAACAGCTGTTTACATCTTGAAGCCCTTTTTCCGTCCTCTCCATCATGCTGTGATGGAGAGGACCTTCACTTCCCTGTCATTTCAATTCTGTTTGTAGACTGCTACAATAGAGGGAATGGAATTCAGGCCAAAAGTTCTATTTACAACAACACAAAGAAAGCAGGCTACGAAACCAAACAAAGTGGCGTGTTCTCTCTATCTACTGGGTTCTAAAGCTCATTTTTGTTTTTGTAAATCAACAATCTAAGAGTAACAGGTCAATTGAAAATCAAAGAATAACAGGACAGACAACATTTTATTTACAGATTTTGATAGCAACAAGGGAGGTGCTGAAGCCAGTCATGCAGGTGTCTGTCACAATCTGTTCTCCTGCTCCAGCAGGATTTGGTAACAAAACAATTACAACTACTGACAACTACTGGATAATAACTACACTATTTTCAGTTCACAGTGGCATTATTTTCAGATCTATAGATTTAAATGCGCCACCCCAACAAAACATTATGGTTTGGACAAGAGTTGGGCAAAATCTATCTTCACATCATCATGTTATCACTAACAGAGATGGTATCAAGACATTTATCAACTTTCCTTGTTAACCCAGGCTTTCTGCTTCAGACTGCGTATGTGTTCACATAAAAGGAAGCATTTACTATGATGCTGTTGTGTTCTACCGCAAAAAATCAACCAATCATCTACCACCTACTTCAGTCAAGAAGAACAGGCTGTTACAATGGAGAGCTATAAAGGATGGAAATGTAGTACAATAAAAAGCACTGCTACTGCAAATGAAGCCAGAGATAAATACTGGTAGCAAACTATCATGCAAGTGAATGTTGCTTGTGTCTAATGTGACACGTGCACATTAGAGCTGTTAACCAAAAGCGTTTTCTGTATCACCTTCTGAATGCATGTAGGTTTCCATGGCAATGCAACGCATACAGTGTGCAATACTGTAAATGCAAGGCTTTGTTCACTAGTATTAGTAGCATACAGCTCAACAGGTTTCCAGAGATATTCACTCAAATGAGACTCTGTACTGTTCAAAAACAATAATCACAAAACTAATAAGGAAAAGGGAATTTAAATCTAAAATTCTGAAGAAGATGTCTTCCGGAGCAGCTTAGCTGTCCAACATAAGCCATCATTGTGATCTAGCAGGTTAAAAGAGAGCCACCTTTGTGACACTGACAACTCTGGCTTGAGGCTCAACACACATCCCCAACCCATCGATCTTGTTTCGTAGTGCACCCTTTAGGTCATTACATCACTGAGTACATCTGTGTAAACACTGGTTTCATTATTAAAGCTCTCTCTAGTTTATCTGAACTTCTGTTGAGAATCACAGTACAAAGAGATGGTTTGTTGCCCATGGACGACTACTGGAAAGCTGATTATGTCATTATTCATCACATTTTCTTTGCCATTCAAAGTTTTAGTATTACCACTCATCATTTATAAATGCTGGTGTGAAAAGTAGTTGGTGTTTGTGAATGCTGCTCTCGAACTGGTTTTCCTGTCTCGGACTGTTTTTTGGCTGTCAAAATGCGAAAGCAGTTTTCAGTATGTGCATCTCTCTCTCTGTCTAATAACTCCCATAGACAAGTAGATCTGCTGTCTCTGTGTTAGGACAAAGTCAATAACAAACAAAGCCATAATTGAAAAATAATTTAAATTGCTACAGCAGGATCTCGCCGGCACACACACACACACACGATGGCCAGAATGAAGCAGTAGCAGCAGGCATATGGAGAATGGAAATGCACAGTTTTGTTAGACTGCACAGCACTTCGTCAAGAAACACAGATGAAAAAGAGACAGCAAACGTAGTTCTTTAAAAGAGCAGGTCACTTGTGCTGATAAACAGTGGTTGTTCCTTAACATTTTTCCAGGGAAAATAAACAATCTGCATGTCTTAGAAGGTTTACTGTTGATCTGATCACCAATCAGCACAAGCTTAGTTTGGACTTTTCACAACCTGATTCAAGAATCTGCAAGTTGATAGACACATTGTTCCAAAAATGAATGGAAACAAAAGTCTAGAATGTCGGTGCCAAAAAACAAAGAATCATAAATTAATGTCATGCATTGGAAAGAGGAATCTAAAGTGTGCATGACATTGGCTAATGTCCTTTAAAGTATTTCTCAGCAGTTGAGTGTTTTCTTGTTGCCAGAACAAAAACAGTGAGAAACTATAAATAGATGTGTGCAGTCTACCTGACATCACTTGCAGTTTAGTTTTTCTTGCAGAGTCAGAAGCTGACATCAGAACTCGACTTCTATTGTAGTATTTTCAACCAAGAACATTAACAGGATGTAAATGTCCTACAGCATATTGTAATGCAAGGAACTTTCTAAGACACTGATGCTATTTACTCAGTCAGGACAAAACTCTCTGGCATGAGAGGAAAATCAACAAAACTATAAATGTTTATAGGTGTTAGCGTCGGCACAAACATGTAGTTCAGGTTTCATTCATGCGTAAACCTTCAATTTCAACTTACCACTTCTGTGGAGGTCTCTGTGTGCTCTGCAGCCACATGCTCCTGCAGGGAGATCTCTGTGTAGCCCATCCTGCCACAGTAAGGACATGTGAAGGCCTGGGGCTGCTCCACCGAGAAGGCCTCTCCACCATAGTACAGGTCTGCAGAGGAATAAGGATGAACACTGCACTCTGTGACAATGTCTTGACATGTTATAAGTACAAGTCCATATCAGGTGGCAGGCCTTCTGCACAGATCAAAGTTTGACAATAAAAGAAAGTTGAAGCGTCACTGAATTCACACATAAAGTTAAGGTAGAGCCCATTTGGCCAAAGACTCAAAGTTAACCACTCCATTTTTAGGCCTCTCACATTACAGGAAACATAATAAAACCTACCGACATAAAAACACCTGTAAGTAGGCCATCTACAGCCAGAGCAAACCTGTGGCTGCAGCATTTGGCTTTCCTGACAGCTTTGCTTAAAACTTCATTAAGATTTTCTGGTATCTGGGCAGTTGTTGAAACACAAAAAATAAGGCTTAAATGGCAAATGTGTCAGCAATCAGTTGCATATTCACATATCAAGTACTATCTGCAAGAATTTTGGACTCTTTTTTTGAGTCAAACTAATAATTTAAAGTTGTATTTTCCATTTCATTCAAGCACTGCTTTGGTCTCCACCAACATCTGAGCAGAATATCCAGTTTTTTAGTTGATAAATGATCCGCTATTAGACAGCTCGTCGTTACCTATGTGTGACTGATGGACAGGTATGGTACAGTGGGGGTTTTCTGCTAGACATAAGGCTGAAAACAGTGTTAAGACCAAACCAACAAAGCAACGACTACAGCAAAATGCAAAAATGCCACATAGAGCTGTTGAATGGATCTGCAGACTCCTGTAATAACTCTCCTGGGTTTAACTGAAAACTTAACTTTAACTTTAAGTGAGTCCTTTTCGCAGCACACATTAGTCATTCTAATATTAAAACACGGATTTGAGCAGATTTACAGGAAACAGCTTACAGAACACCTATACTTTTATACTGCAAGAACATACCTGCAATAAAAACAACTGCCCGTTTAAAAAGAGCTTAGCAGTGGCTGTTGTGACAGCTCATTCTCCCCATCAAAACAAAAATAATAAATCATATTCTACCATTGAACTGAGGTATGTTTGTGTATAGTAAGATGTAGCATGGTTCAGTTGGTGGAGAACCAACAGATACACTGAAAATACAAGCAAAAATGGCAAAACCATATAAATGAGGACCAGTTTCTGAGCTTGCACCTTCTGCTGTTTTCAGCAACAGTTGCTGTTAGTATTTTTCCAACAGATTGCAAAAGAGCTTTTCCAATGTGTGAAAGAATACCAACATATTTCACAGCACCAATACATGAAATGATAGCAGAAGCATGCGTCCAAAAGCAAGCTTAATGGCCTACTTAAACACCTATTATAATGCCAAATTAATGAATGTTAAGCAAATGTACAGTAAGTACAGTCTAATCCCCATTGCTGCTACAACAAAATGTTCTAGTTACGTAGAGACGAATAAAACCCACAAGCCTGATAGCACACTTCCAAAAACTCCTCAGGCTGGGTCAAATCCATCACTGCTAAGCCATTTGGGAGTGGCTTTCCCATCTGAAAACAAAAGCCAGTGCCAGCAAAAGATAACGTACACCGTTTCACTTGTGCAAGCTTATTAAAGCCACCAAAGGGAGGTTTGCAAAAGACTGGCAGAAATATCCCTGTACCAAGTTTGAATACCAATTCGACAAAATCTGCATTGTTTGTTTATGAAGAAAGTCATTCTTATTGTGTTTCCCACATTCTGCCAAGACAGTCTTGCAACTGGACTACCTCCCATCACAACACAAGCATGAACACACACAGACTCCCTCTTTAGCTGCAGATAAAGCCAATTCTTTTTTTGGTAGTTCACTGTTGTTAATGTCTGCCTCAGAAGTGCACTGACATTAGATGTTGAACCACGATGAGAAGCAGTTTATAAACACTGTGTGTGGTTTTAGGGTTAATCTTAGAGCTGAACAACAGAGACGCAGAAATGTTTGTACTTGGGTGTTTGTCAGTATTATCTTACTTGGTTATGAGTTTATCATCTGTCTACTGAGATTAAGTATTACTACACATGACTAATGACAACAAATGAATTACAGACAGGTCATGAGGCTAAAAGTCACAGTAGCCTGATATGGACATCAACTACTTACCAAAGTCAACTCGGGTTAATATACACTGCATGGGATGCTCTGTGGTGTGTCTGGTTGTGGTCGCACCGCTCTCATAGCACGATGCGCACAGATCGTAGTCGTAGCAAATTAAACATTTGTATCGTCGACCTCTAAAGTTGCCTTTTAAACATGCATCACAGCTCACGCCTGAGGTGACAAAGACACAACAAGAGAGAGAAGAACAGAGAGGTTAGAAAAATATGCATGTCAGTTTTCCATTAGGTATTTTACAAATTCCAAGTTTAAGGATCATTTTATTGATTAATGGTCTTCTCTGATCATACTGAGCATTATATGTTCTAAGGTGGATTGGCCATGCATACAATGAATATATGTTTCATATATTTACTTACTAAGAAAAACACACATAATCAAGAAACACACAAAATAGTTTTAACAGATAAGTAACTACATGTTTGCAAATATAAAAACAAAATGAATATTTTGCTATAAAGTGAACTCATTATGTAAATTCACTGCATTTCCCTATTATGAACTAGAATACTCAGATCACTATGAGATTCAAGTTATGCATAGATACTATGTGGCGTAATAAATAGTACATCCCTATACAGTTCTGCTGACTTTGAACTGAGGCAGTGACAGAAGTTAATTCAACTGCTGTGCTATCATGCTGGATCAAGCGTTTGTTTGTTTTTTGCACTTCAACACTTTTCAGATTATAACTGTTTAGTTAAATATTTGTTTTTGCCACCGGGCCATGGGTGAGGTGAATTAATTAGAAGACTGGCCTTATCTCATTTGTTTGATTGCCCAACTCCAAACTGTCTGCACAATCAGCAGCCTCAAAATAAGCATGAAGTAGAGGAGAAACAATTCTTTAACACAGTCCAAACAAACCAGGACATTAAAAGTGTTGCACTATGTGCATTTATTGTAGATATAGTGGATAGCATTATATACCACTGATGTTACTGTGCAAATCGCTGTAGAAATCCTTCGGCTGAGGAGTGACCAACAGACTGTCCCATAATAAAAACTACATTCACAACATCCAGCTCATTGATAAAACCCCTCACTCACTCCAGCACGATAAACAAGAGGTTTAACCTTATGTGTCCCTTGGGGTAAAGGGGACCCTCTATGTTCAAGCCTACTCAATACTTGATTGACTAGGACAGTCGTGCAGCCCCGGTGTATTGCATGACACCAGACTGTCTAAACTCTCCCATATCTCCATTCATAGCTAGGAAGCTGTAAAAGCTCAGTGCAAACTTGATCCTGCCTTGCCTTCCTGCTGCATAAACGTTAATGGCAGTGACAACAACCACTCTGTGTTACAGCTCAGAGAGAAACAACTTGACAGCAAAGTTGACAACAACAACACATGGGTGGAAAATATGGGCCGCCCAGGCCTGACTAACCTTCGCAGGTGGCTAACCATATAACGAATAAACCAGCTACCGTTAGCATAACTGTTAGCTGACAAGCTAGTCGGCTGTGGTATACTTTATCTAACTCAACTTTTAACCGGTTGGTGAGTTGACCGCGTGTTAACAATATTGATAAACGTCTGCTCGACACCAACAACGAACTCCAAGCCCAACAAGGTTGGCCACAAGGACGAGGTGAATGTTAGTTTGCTAAATGTTAGCTTACGAAATTGAAATCTTACAGGCCAACTTTGACCAGGAAGGCAGCTCAAACTAGTCAACGTTAAGGACAGACAAGTTTCGACCCCGCACCGCCATCTGGGACATACTACCCTCTAATGTTTCCTATTCTCGGCACTCCCCTTGCTGCCCAGCTCGTCAACGTTAACCTACATTGCCCATTACCACATAGCTGCCAGGCTAGCTAGCACACTAAGCTAACGCTGCCTAGCTTCTCCCGCTGATATGTCAACGTTGTTTAGGTCAACTGACGCACAGTGTTGTACATTTTATGAAACATGAACACGAACCTAAAGCCCGGTTGGATTGGGTTCACATTCCGCGGCCGCCATAATGCGAAAAATCCACTGCAACCTTGCTGCTAACGTTAGCCAGCGCTAGCTAGGATGAGCTGCAAAATAAGACATTCTCGGCTAGCCAGCGTTAGCTAGCGGTGCACTGTCAACGTTTTCAGCACATATTCCGGCTCGCTCACGGCTCCGTGTCGGGCTGGACTCTTACCTTCATGACGGGACATCCTACGAACGCTAACGCAGCCCCTTGCTCGGGCTCCCTGGCTTGCAGTACAGAATAATATGAGTGAAGAGAAGAGAAGCCGGGGCTGGCTGGCTGTCCCTGGCCTCTTCCCTCATGAAGGATCCGGTCTGGCTCACTGCCCCCCCTCCGCCTCCTGCTGTGTCACTGTCCGCTGCGCTGCCGCTCCGTCCACAAGGTGGCGCTGTTCTCTCATTTATAACATGAAGGTTGGTTTGACTGGTGGGCAAATGAGCTATTAGTGACCCCTACCCATGTGTCTAATTTCTTATTAATAGTTTACAAAAATGTGTTGTTTTAATTGCCATAAAATAGAATAAAAAACACTAAAATCAATTGAAATTAACTAAAATAACATTCAACAAATAAACAGCATTAAAATAATAATAATAATTCAACCAAACAAATAATATATATAAATGATTTAAAAAATAATAATAAATACAATTTAAAAACAGAAACAAACAAATAAATAATATTCCAGCAGCTCCAGACCCATACCTAACAATCTCATAAAAATACAGCAGCTTTCTATGATTAAAATACATTTTGTTAGGAATTTTGTCTACTTTAGTTTTTTAATGTAAAATTAAACATATTAACATGTATAAAAACATACAAACTACCTATAATATATACATAATGATATAGCTATATAGATGGATAGACATAAAAACTGTATAGTGATAGATTATTTCCAAAGCTGTTTTGCACTGCGGAAAATATATTCATTCAACCTTTTTCTTGTGATAACTTCTGTAATCACACAATATCTCTCATTTATCTAGTAAAAATACATGTAAAATTACATAACCAATGTTTATTTTTGTGTTTGCAGTCACTAATTTAATATAATTTTATAAATGTGCTTACTTTATTTATGCAAAATGTTCTTTTTATATCAAAAAATAAATTTTAAAATAAATTAAAGATTTCACAGTTACCATTTTTCAATGTTATTTTACATATACATTTATTTTCTATGTTTTTGTGATTGTAATGATAGTTTTGGGTATTTCAACAAAAGATTAAACTGTAAAATAAAAAGGCAATAACTGCAGTGTATATATCACCTAAAGCCTTTTTGAAAGATTAAATTAACACAGAATTATTAAAATTGAGGCAAAATGCAGTTAAATACGCATAGCTGAGCAAATAAAAGACATTTTAAAGCTGGCGCCTATCATTAATACACAGCTGCTTACATTCATGAGATACTGATACTTCATACTCCACACTTCTTGTCTAATGTGTACTTAAAGTGTTTAGGTTGATTTTAGAAGAAAAAAAAATCAGTTTCCAAAGTTTTTCCTTGACATGATGGATTGCATTGGTAACAGGTTTAGCTAAAGGCACATATAACTAAATTACTGTATTGCTTAACAACTGACATGTAGCCTCTAACATCAAGGCCTATTTCTAACAGAGAGAGAAGACAGAAACATGATGGAGGTTATGTGTAAATTACCATTAAAGTTCTCTTTTTTAAGAAATTTGATTTTGCATTGAACACTTATGAAGAACGAGGCCTCTAAAACCTTTGTGTGAGTTCATTTGAGAAACTATTCCTTTCTGCACGTGCTAAATTTGCAGACACGGCTGGCTTTGTTCTGATTTCACACCTCATAACTGAGGTTTTTGACAATGAGGTCAGGAGTGAGTGAAAGCTACACTAGATAAAGATGTTTAAATTGCAGTTTGTCCTCTCTCCCCCACAGAACAACGCACCCAAGTCTACATGACTGTTTCAGTGCTACACAGTGCCTCATTGTTGCTTCTGGCCAGGCAGACCGATTAGAGCAGATTCAGGACAGGTCAGCACAGTGCGGAATCAAACTGGCACTCCGACTTGGCAGCTGGCTGAGGTATGTGGATGGAAAGAACAACAGTATCCCCGCATGAGAAGCTACTGTAACTCAGTGTCTGACACCTGACAGATTCTGGGAAGTCCTTCAGTCTTGCCCTTTTTAAAATTTTTCTTCATTTGGAAGAACTATAGACTTTTTTCACTCTAACTCTTACATAAAAAACAGTTATAATGCAATAGGTCAGTCAGGCATCTGCACTTTTGACAAATCTTCTGAAAAGAGAACTATGTAGGAATTTGTCTGACTTTACTTTCTCTCTCTCTCTCTCTCTTTTTCATAAAATCTCTATACATTTCTACATTTAAGCAATGGCTTATGGAATGCTGAGTCAAGTTCACTCATTTGTCAATGATTTAATGACATGCAAGTCAAATGGAAAGTTTCCAAACTGGCACAGATAGCAGACAGACATAATGAACAAATCCATGACTTTTCCTCTCTTTATTTTATCATAAGCTCGAAGAAGCTCCAAGTCACAAGACCCCCTGTGAGGGAAAAATGTGTCTAACTGGCATCAGTCATTCAGGCCTCTGCATCGTTCACAAGCTGTGCCAGCAAGCAGCGAAGTTAAAGGCAAATCATGTCGTCACAAGCCAGACTGCAAGAACATTACATTGGACTGAGTGCTTTAGGGTTGACACGACATCGTCATGATTTCCTAAAAGATCTCCATCCTTTCTCAAAACCGCAAATACACAACACATCCTGTGATGGAGCAACAGCTACCTCCGTCACTGATCTGCACTGATCTTCATGAAGCAGTCACCTGAGCCGGGTGGATTTTTATGGCTTGCATCATCTCAACATTTGAACTCGAGTGCCCTCCTGGGATGCAATATAATGCACCTTTTGCTATGTTTGCCAGCTATTGGCTATTAATAGGTGGGTGCTAAATATAGGAGAAGTTATTTTGGATGCTCCTGTCTCTCACACTCTCACTCTTCTTCTTTGAAAAAAGACATTTTTAGAATTAATATAGCTTTAAAAAAAAAAAAAGACTGACTACAAAAAACAACTATTTCTGGTCAACTTAGTTCAAATCCCAGTGGCGCTATCTGACAGAGGTCAGGCTATATAGACATAACAAAGATAATGATTAACATCGGTGCTACAAACACACTTTAGTACACAGATGACTCATTTTGACGTTATCAGTGAAGCTGTAGTACATCTGCCGTCTTTGTTTTCACAATGACACATTTCACAAGTGGTGTGGCATTGTGGTCACAAGATGTTGCCGGCCTTGGGAGTGGTTTTTCACTATAATTTCAAGGGTGTCACTTCCTGCAGTTGAAGAACCAAAAATGGTTAAAATAAGTTAATTCTTAATGATTTCTGGCACATCTAATAAAGAAGCATATTCCTTTTTAAGAGGCTGGCACAGCAATGTGGAGATAAATACATAGATTAAAATATATTCAGTACACTGCTTTTAAACCTAAAGGATACTTCCTACAGTCAGGGCATGATAAAGACAGTGAGAGCAACAATCAGTGAAACTTTATGGATTCTAGGGCTGGCAGGGCACTGAACCAAGTGACTGAGTGCACCTTGTAAACTGCAGTGTGACTCTGTTTGCAGAGATGCGTAAAAAAAAGCCCGTTTGGATGCCAGGTACAAGGAGCTACTGGGGTGGCAGCAGGTGACACTTCCTACTGGTGGGAGCTGATGTATGTACACACAAACAGTGGTGTTATTGTGGCAGAGACCCTTGCGTGAGTGCGCCCATTCTTCGCCTCATCAATTGAATCTGGTCGGTGAGCTAAGCTGATGGTTTGGCTGCGCGCCAGGCGGAGGGAGGTGGGGGACGATGCTTTCAGGGGGGGTGGGTGCCTCGCCATCCCCCCCGCTTCAACGCCAATAAAGCCTTTTAAATATTCCTATAAACGAGAAGTGCTTTGCCTTGATAGAATATTTTTTGTATTTTTTACTGTTCATGTTGCTGTGAAGGGTTAAGAGCATCTGGAAACACGTCTTCTTTTCCGTGCGTAATTTTGTGCCACGCATTGTTTATTGACCAGTATGTTTTTACACATTGTTTGGCAACAAAGCTACGACTTGGGCCTATATGACCTTCATACCAGCACCGAGATCCTACCTTTAATGGCGGCTTGCGTCACACCCCACAAGGGTTAAACACGCGCAACGTGAGCAGCCTACTACGACTTCATTGAGGGTTTGCCACGCCTTCAACGTAAACAAATGGGGGCTTGACCAATAAGATCCACGATAGATCAGCCGATGATCAGATGACTGGAAAGGGGAAACTATTTAAAACTCTAATGACACACTTGATGCAAGTTTATGCATTTCTGGAGCCTCACTTCCACACAGGCGCGCAACAAAAAAACGCACCGCCGGCTCTGTTGGTCTTTGTCACCGCTGGATTAAAGAAAAAAACACAACAACTCTCTTCCGCACCGCGATAGAAAAGACATTTAATATTACATTCTCGGGACGCTTTTAATTTCTCCACACTCGCCTGTGACTGAGAAATGAATCATAAAGCTCTTTTGCTGTGGATTTTCCTACAGTGTGCTTCTGCGCTTTTCTCGTCCGCTGCTGGGGAAAACGCTGTTCTTAAGGGTAAGAAATGGCTTTGTGTCTATTGTTCATTCATTTTTTTTCTCATTTCTTTCTCAGCCTCAAAGGGCTCAGAATCTTAACATCTCAAACTGAGCAGACAATGCACTGGGGGGGAATTTATAAATGGAAAAATTGGAATACGCAGCGTAATCGTCTCATTTATCCACATTTCCGCTTGATTAATGTGCATTTGGAGACTATTTGGGCTTAATTACGAATACGAACAAGTGTGAGGGGCAGAGCGAACCAGAAAAGCGGGGATGGATTCAAAAGAGCAGACGGCGACGTGTCCTTTTTGGGAGAGCGGCAGCAGGAGTCCCGAGGAGAAGCTCCAAGTGGAAGACACGCAACGCCACGTCTGTGTGAACTATTTGGAAAGATGTTCTGCTGAATCCGCGTTTTACCAGCAGCCCTTTTTTTACTACCCGGCTGAGCTGAAGTCACACAGTCTGTGTGGCCCATTACCAAAGGGTGTTGAGTTCGTGTTGAAGCCCACAGATTTGCGCTTTATAAATAAAACCGGCTTCATGGATTCAAATCTGATCTGATGCCACTAATCCAGACTGGTTTTTATTTCATTCATTCCATTCATCGAGAACGCAATGAGAGCAAATAAGCCTTCAATACAGACATTTATTTGAACTCTACAGTTTTTTTTAAAAAAGCCTTTATTGGCAACATTTCCATAAATATGCTTTTTTTTCAATGCGTAAACTGTCAGCATCCTTTTGGTGCTTTTAAAAAAAGGCTTCTTGCATTCGTCAAAATGCTGTAATTATACCGTTTTAGCTTCGGTGCGTTAAAATCTGATATAATTACTCACTCTGGCTGCAGCTGTGGTAAAGAGAGGATGAAATAAAAGACGGGTGGCGGTGGCATTTTGGCTCTGCGCCTGCGTCTTGAGTTCAACTCGCACCCAACCGGCTTTATTGTAGCAGATTATGGCTGCAAAAAATAGATTGATTCAGTCTCAAAACTGAAACATTTGTGGGGGATCAGTGTTTGTTTTTTCCCTTTTTAAATACAATGATATATATATATATAATGTGTCATTCCCCCCCTTCAGGTGAAGATAGTGGATTGGATGAGTTCTCAACAGACGGGAAAGCTCCTAATGGCATTGTCAAGTACAACATGAGGAAGAGCTTAGATTTTGAACAGGAAGGCTGCTACCTGCAGACCGGCAAGAAGGATCGTCTAGAGGAGTGTGGCTTCAACGCTACAGCCAAGACAATCTTCATCATCCATGGCTGGACGGTAAACATGCATTATTTTTTGTCTGGTTGTAGCCAGTCTTCTTGTATATGTGGGTCACTGTTTATAAAACGCAACCTCAACTCCATAGAGTAAAGGCAGATGAAGTGTTTCTCCATCTATGCTGCTTTCCTGGAATTTCTCATGTGAATGTGAGACTGTGTGCAGGGAGTCAGAGAGAGGTCACCAAGTTAGAGTAGTTTGCCTGAATGAATGAATGAATGAATGAATGAATGAATACCTCCTGTTTTTTGGTTCCTTCTCTCAGATAAGTGGGATGTTTGAAAACTGGATGTTCAAGCTGGTCTCTGCGGTGATGCAGCGTGAAAGCGAGGCCAATGTGGTGGTCGTTGATTGGATACCCATGGCTCAGCAGCTGTACCCTGATGCAGTCAACCACACCCACACCGTCGGCCTGGATATTGCCACCATGCTCAACTGGCTTCAGGTGTGTACACAGACCTTTATGCTCCTTAAACACTCGGCTTCCCCTTATGAAACATGTCTGTGATTCATTAGGGGTGAAACTGAATAAACGGATAGGGTAAATGCACCAGTGGGTTTCTATTTGACATTTTATTAGAAAAAGAGAGAAGAAAGCTGTCATCTGTTAATTGCAACACTCCACTGAACACCACAGTATCCTTGTGCACGAGTCACTCAGCCCTGACATAGTGTTGTCTTACAAAGGTGTCTGTAGTATGTCGGGCCGCTATATAAATGGATTAATTTCCAACTAATTTATTGTGAAGTATGTGATCTGAGTACTTTGAGCAAGTCAATTCACTAAGGACTGATTAACCCTGCCCCCCTTCTGTCTTTTATGGGAGTGATATAAGAAATCGTAGCCTTTGAGCATAACATAACCAAAAAACTGCGTGAGAAGTGGAATGCTATGCTAAATATCCATTCTGTTGTCATATTCTTCTTTATTTTTGGAACTTCTAATCCGCACTGAGGCAGTAGCTCAATTTCTTCCTGGTCCATCATCTTCACAGCTTGGCACACTTGATATGTTGCTTTTGATTACCTTTTAGATCGGTAATCATCAGAGAGTCTAATAGGGGTCGGTCTGTTTTGCACATCTGAGGCAAAGGCAACAATTCCCATTCAGCAGCACTGTCACAAAATTGGACCAGAGCACAAATAGCAAGTTAGAAAGGATTCAGGCATCCTGCCACGTAGTTGTAAACGTAGACAAAGAGTATTTCACGGAGACAAACTGAGACAGATGGTGGAGGTGCTGTTGCATGGAAGGGTCTGTCAGTAGATTCTGTTCGGGTTAACTGAGCTTGGCTCACCTCATCATCGCTGGCCAAAATCCAGTATTTGTCCAGTGTGAGATCTTGTGGGATAGTATTCAGACACAGCTGCTGATATAAGTGTTGTATCTTCCTTTCTCAAACAGGATGAGCAGCAGCTGCCTCTGCAGAATGTGCACCTGATTGGCTACAGTTTAGGCGCTCATGTAGCCGGCTATGCAGGAACATACGTACGAGGGACCATCGGCAGGATCACTGGTAAGTTTAGTGCAACGTAAATTGGCAAAGAAACTCAAGGAAGGTATTGCTTCACTTGCCTGACCTGCCTTAACTTTGCTACCAATAGGTCTGGACCCAGCAGGACCTATGTTTGAGGGTGCAGAGGAACAGAGGCGTCTCTCTCCAGACGACGCCGACTTTGTGGATGTTCTGCACACGTACACTCGAGAGGCTTTGGGTGTGAGCATCGGAATCCAGCAGCCAGTTGGAGACATTGATATCTACCCCAATGGTGGCGATGTGCAGCCTGGGTGTGCCCTTGGTGATGTGCTGGCAGTGGCATCAGGTTAGTTCTTCAGAAAATGTGGTCTCTTTGTTCATAGGCTCCAGAACTGCTACAATAAGGACTTTTGCACTTCATTTGTTTGGTTAAAATTTCCATTTCCACCTGACCTTAGGCTGCATCAATCATGCCTCAAGCGCTGTTTGTAAACTGCGGCTCATTTAACCTACTGTCCTCAATCTCTCTAGATTTCATGGAGGTAATGAAGTGTGAACATGAGCGAGCTGTGCACTTGTTTGTGGACTCCCTGATGAATAAGGACCATATGAGCTACGCCTACCAGTGCACTGGCCCGGATCGCTTCAAAAAGGGAATCTGCCTCAGCTGCCGCAAAAACCGCTGCAACCACATCGGCTACAACACCAGGAAGATGCGAAAGAGGCGCAACAGCAAAATGTACCTGAAGACACGTGCTGACACTCCCTTCGGAGGTACGATACAATAAGGATCTATTACTACTACAATCTGTACTTCCTAGAGTAAAACTGATAAGCAGTCGAGCCTCTTATCTGGTACTTCTATATCTGAGCTATTTTATGACGCCAGTGTAAACTACTACTGTACACACTTCAATGGCTGAAGCAATAACTCTATTTGTTTCTCTTTTAAGGTTACCACTACCAGATGAAGATGCATGTGTTCAACAGAAAACAGTCAGACCATGCCGATCCCACCTTCCATGTCCAGCTGTACGGCGCCCACAATGACACAGAAAATATATTTGTCGACGTGTAAGTTCACAATCTAAACCCTCCCTGCAGAACCAGTCTTTTCTTGTGTTGCCTCACCGTGACAATGCATTAAATCACTTCAACGGCTTAGCTGCAGTCCTTCTGAATGCACAGCCTTGTCGCTGCACTGCCTGCATGGTGCACTGAGAAGCACGCAGACTGCTGTGATATAAATTTGGAATTTGAACTTGAGTCTTGCTTGTACTGACCTTTTCAAAGTGTCAGGCACTGATTTGTGACGTACAAGCTGAGAGTCAAGGAGGAACTCCAGTATCTTTCCTTTAAAGTTTTTCAAAAGCATAGTATGGCAATCAAACTGCTCACTACAATTGAAGCTGTTTTTAAAAAATGCAGCAGTAGAATGTTTTACTTGAACACAGTTTTTCTGTCTACACGCTTGCCTCAATTTCTCTTCTCTTTGTACAGCGTTGACAACACAATCGGTCTGAACCTGACAAACACCTTCCTGGTGTTTACTGAGCAGGATATTGGTGACCTGCTGAAGATCCGTCTGAGCTGGGAAGGAGACGCTGACTCCTGGGGCTCCGTCTGGAAGAACATCAAGAAGACATTGTGGAGCTGGAACACCACGGCTTCCAAACCCGTGCTGCAAGTTCGGCGGATTCGTGTAAAAGCTGGGGAAACGCAGAAGAAGTAAGCTGAAAGGGGGGGAAGCTGCCGCACATTGTGGGTGGTACGGAATTGGGTTTCACTGCTCTTGTGAAACAATTATTGAGCTTGATTTGTATGTTACAGGTTTACCTTTTGTGCCCAAGACCCTTCAAAAACCGACATCTCACCAGGGGAATCGATAACTTTCGTAAAGTGTCGTGATGGCTGGGAAGTGAAACCAAGAAAACGGTACAAAACATGATATAACTATATATTAAATCGTATTTGATGCAGCTGTGGATTAAAACGGAGCATGGTGTGTGACCATTCTTTTGCTTCTGATCAACAGGCTGCCTATGTAACAACTCAGCATTTCCAACAACCAATGCACCGTCACCATGGGGGACCCAAACATGGATCAGGGAGAAGCACTGCCTTCTCTTCATTTGAGCACTTTTCGTAGGAGGATTGATAAGCGCACGGTGGAAAGGGGCTTTTCCGGTGGTTTCGGGAAACCGAGGAGTATGGGGGTCTGTCCTGCAAGCTGCAAAATGGTGCACAGGCTGCAAGTGGCGGCTGCAGGGGCAGCCCCTCAGAAGTGTTGAGATGGCCTGAGGAGTCACAGAACGTTCCTTTGCGAGGACTAGTGAAGTAGAATACAGATCTGTGCCAGAGGACACACACCAGCAATTGTAGTCGCTGTACTGTACATTTTAAAATATATTTTTTATTTATGAAAAAAAAGAAAATGGAAGCACTGCAAGACCAACATTATTTATCAGAACACATCCCATAATGAAGCATATGTTGAATGAACTTCTTCCAGATGCAGTATTTTGTGTGTATGTTAGTGTGTGCGCGTATTTGTGTGTGTGTTTGTTGTGACCAAGAAGTGTGCCTTTCTGCTCAGAGAGATTACCTGATACACTGAAGGAGATACCTGATCTCACTGCATACAATCATTCTGAGGTTTTGTGCATAGCGTTACTGTATGTGGCTTATTTTCGGGGTGTGTCTGTACATAATGTAAATACGTTTTTGGAAAAATAAATTCACTCGTTATTTGTAGAAACTGTTGTTTTTTTGGTCTATCATTTTAACCAACATAGGCATTGGCACTGCAGTCAGGAGGTTTTGGTAACCATAATTTCCTGTTTGCAGAACCTGCAGCGTGCAAGCTTTGATTTGCAACATGAGATGATTTAAATTCCTGTTTAGTTTTAATGTTGTACAATTCCAAGCCAATTTCAACCGTGTAACCTGTGCACGAGCACATGGAAGCTCTGTAGGACTCTAATTATCTTTAATTTGCAAGTCAACTGTATAATCTGCATGTAAGCACAAGCTTTGGTGAAACGGATACCTGCACCCAAAGCAACTTATTGTTTGATCCAACTCCTGTCGGGATGAGGGTTCATATTGAAAAGCATAAAATGTGTAAAAACTGCACCTACATGCAGCCCTGAGGAACATTTTTTAAACTTTTGTTCTGCTAAATAATGTGGCAACTTATCACTTATAATTGCTTTGCCTCTTAAGGCC
This sequence comes from Dascyllus trimaculatus, assembly GCA_024666655.1. Lineage (NCBI taxonomy): Eukaryota > Metazoa > Chordata > Actinopteri > Pomacentridae > Dascyllus > Dascyllus trimaculatus. Next base: position 25,151,982 of record CM045449.1, on the reverse strand, counting down.
TCTTTGATTTCATTTTACGGATTTCATTTACCTCAGCTCTGCTCCCTCTAAAGTGAAGGGTTCAAAGATAAATATACAAAGTTACAAGAGTTTTTGGCTTGACTAGAAATCCAAGCAAGCAAAATGTTAGTTTAAACCAATTTCTTCTCTGTCTCCTGATCTGTTGTTACATGTGTTGATGCACGTCACATTGTTCATTAGTAATCCAGTCTTTCAACACCAAGTAAAGCCTCTCTGCAGTATACTTGTCGGATTGTGAATAGTAGTAGTTCATTAATGCCAAAAGCATTCCTGAGCTTTAATGACACATCTGCATTTGTTGGAGCATGAAACGACATCAACTTTTTGTTGTTAACCATGTCAGAGAAATTGGATCACTCACAAAGAAATATTTAATGTCACATCATCCTCTGTCCTGTCATGTTTCACTGAAATGCCTGGAAGGTTAGTAAGAGCAGGAATGTCTCCCGGTGGGTTGCCACGTAACATCAGGTGATGATCTATAACTGTCGTTGTTGTGGCTGCTGCCTGCTTATCTCGTTCAACTGTTTAGCCCTCCTGTATTTTCCTCAGTGTGTTTTCTGGTTGTAATTACCATCAGTGTTTGTTTTGTGCAAGTCTCTTGACCCATTTTCCGAAGAGAGACAACGCTCTGTACAAGAACCCAACAAGTCAGAGAGAGAACATGGAGCTGCTGTGCCCCAACACTAACCAGCATACCGCTGGTTGTTGCTTTGGTGACTCACTTCATGGTGATGGAGTATCTCAATGCCTTTTATGTCATGTGCCTGCTGCATAGAAGAAAACCACAGCCTCTTTAGTCACTGTCTGGAGGCTCAGTAAAGCCTATTTTCATTAACTGGAACTTCTGAGTATTGAACTTTAGCCAGATGTACCATAAAAAGCAGCAACAGAATGTGAAGTTTGCTGCAATGAAAGCAGAGAAAGTTTTGGAAGCCTTGTATGGTTATTTGACAAAAACAAAAAAGCCTCAAAGTTAGTTTAACGGCTTTTTACAGAACTTCAGCCACATCTCTAGAGGTCTGTACTATAAAACAGGATTTGGGTTTTAGCGATGTAACTTCAGGTTTAATCTTAGATTTCAGGGCTCTGCCACATATTTGGTTCACGATAACAGTTCCCTGAATGTTATGTTTAATGGTAGGATTACATTCTCCAAAGACATGTCAGATCATTACACACAACTATTCTTAAAACATTATCCAAATGTTGCATTGAAAATGTCCTCCACTTGTTATCATGTAACACTGTGGTGATGTTTAATAAAAGATTGCACCCTATGCAACATCCCCAAAACATCCTCAGAACATTGCAAACAAAATGTTCCACCTTTGTTGATACATCACACCACAGGAATGTTTGGAGGACTCCAAAGCATCTTGAAAACATTTTGAATGTTGGTTCAAGAACGTTCCTTCAATGTTATTACAGAACAGAGTCTGAGAGCTTTGCCTTGTAGATAAGGTGAGGAGCTCCTTTTGGATGTCCAAGCTCCTCACCTTATCTACAAGGCTGAGCCCAGTCACCCTACAGTGGAAACACCTTTTGGCCGCTTATATAGTCTTTTGGTCATTACCCAGAGCAGGTGAAGCGTTACAGCATAGACTGACATGGTCTGATGAACAGAAGCACATCATCCGTAAATAAGCAGATACCCAACTCTGAGGTTCACAAATTGGACACTCTCCTCATTATGTCTACACCTTGAGGTGGTGGTAGATGATTTTAATGTGAAACATGCTAACAGGTGGTCGCCTATGAAGGGAGACTGACGCTTCTTTCTCTGCTAAAAGATTATCTTTGGCATCAGCTGTGATGTAAACCACTTCCTTTATCTGTGTCTGCTCGTCCACTGACAGTTGATGCTGTGTTTGGACTTAGTGTTCACAGACAGCCGATATCTGTTTTTAGTGTTGATTCAGTCTCTTGGCCAGAGTCCTTATCATTTCACTGACGTACTGTTCTTTTAGATGGTTGTTAAAGAAAAATAGTCAACATTTTGGTGAATATACTCAGTATTCAGCTTCTTGTCAAGAGTTAGAAGAAGATTGTTATCACTTTTTCATGCAAAAAGCAACCAACTTAGCTTAGCATTAAGAACGAAGGGAAACAAAAGTATCTAAAATTGACCCCCCTAGTCCTCCTCCCAGCATGTATGTAGCTAAGTAATTAATACATATCTAAATTGTTTAATTTGTACCAAAAAAAAACCCAGACTTTAAAAAAACAATTTGAAGTTCCAGTGAGGTTAATATGACATGACCAGCGTATTATGGAACAAAAGTCTGTTCCAAGAGGGCAGATTATTGAACTTTCTGGAAAATGTACTGAGCACAGGTCTTTGTACATCAGTCCATGTTCCAGACTTTATGGGGTCCTGGGTTTAAACTGGCAGTTTTCCAGATAACGTGCTTCTTAGAACTGGCAGTATTGTACAATCCAACATACAAATATGAACAAAAACACAGTCCTGCAATTGCTTTCAGTTTGATTAATGGGTATTTTAGTACTAGTGTCTGATGCTGATAGAGGTTTGTTTTCAATTCTTTCAGATATTTTGCCAAATTATTGTATTTTTGAAGGTTAAAGGTTGCAGATTAAATTTGTGTAACCTCTTTCTGAGTGTAGATGCAGCACTTTGATACCTGTTACACAGTTATCTTCAGATCCTGTGAAGAAATTTTGGGCATCTTGGATACTTTTTTTGTATCAAAGACTCTGCAAGGGCATCCAGATCCAGACAAACATTTGAAATCTACACTATTTGTAAAGGATTTTCTTCACAGTTAGATTATTAATTTCAAACAACTTTAAAATCTCTTTTAAAATCCCTTTCTGGACTAATAGGCATCCACAAAACCTTTTCTGTTGGTCAAAATACACTGACCAACACCATATCATTTTCTACATACAACCCCACATTAGTGGCAGCTAAGTGATTACATGTGACACTTCATGCCACTGTCCTATTTCCAGCTCCCTGCTTGTACCATTTCCTGAGTTTTTCTCCCATGCTCTCGTGACAGCTCACTGTCCTCAAGGCCTGCTGTCTTTCTTGTGTGTAGAACAATGGATAAGGAGAAACTAGTTGTTGAGGTTGAGAAATATCCCGAGCTACACAACCCACAATACCATCATTACAAAGACAATGGCAACAAAAGATATTGTGTGTCAAGTCAGGGCTGTGGAGTTTGAGTCTTCAGGTGAGAAACCAAGTTCACCCACACATGATTGCAGGCTAAAATCTGCAAGTTATTGAAAACATTTTTACATTTTTTTCCCCTTGTTGATGTGATGCAACGTGGTGCTTCCTATTGGTGCTTGGGGAGGCACTTGACATGCTTCAAATGATGTGCTGCTGTAGGGTGTTTTCGGCTCTTTAGATCTTGGCGTCAGGACACGACAAAATTTCAAGTGCAAAGAGAACAGCAGACTTTAGTTCTCAGAGTTTTAGATATAACAGATTTCCCCTGTCACTCCCCAAAGAGATTCTGATCTTTGGCATCCAATTTGAAATCCCTGATGCAGATTTTGTGGTTATGAAGGTGAGACTAATGTGGTGGTGTATTTACTTTTTTGTTGACTTTTTTGGCTTTTGTTTGTTTTTAATTTATTGAAATGAGAAAAAACAACAACAAAATGTCAATTTTATATCTCACATGTTAGCGTGCCCCACCTTTGTTTGCAGGCATTGCTTCAAAGAGGATCAAAAGTTTGCAGTTTCCGCAGGATGCACCTACTGTATTCGTTCACATGCCTCTACATGCACCTTTCAAATAAACACCAAAATTACGGGGAACTCCACTCACGGAACGGAAAAAACTTTGCAGACCAAAAACCAACAAGGTGTCATTTGCCAACTGCACTGAAAAGGAAACAAGAAATGTGCACATCTGATGCATACAGTATTCGTTTTTATGATACATTTCTGAAACCTTACACAGCGCTACTAGGAAGATGTTCTGGACCCACAAAGGATGAGTTAAACAAGTGTTCAAATGCAGTCTCTTCACAGCTATTTCACAAAAATTCTAATTTATTGGTCTACTAAATAAACCTTAAAGCTGCAAACACTGTTTTGATCAGTTGCATTGATATAATAACATTGGTATTACAACAACTTAAACTAAAATTTCTGTATTCATCATTACAGAATTGAATTAAATTTGTTACAAACCATTCAGACATTCAATTGCAAGGCAGGAAACACAGCAGACAGGAATCATTAAGGTTTTAATTAGTGAAAAAGCGCAATAAAATAAAGCACACTAACCACTAGTAAGCAATAGAAAGCTAGGAGAGTGACTAAAACTCAAACTATTTACAACAGATAAACGCTGGCTAGAAGCAAGTAAGGCGAGAGCCAACAGAATTACGAACAAACAAACCAAACAACGGAACATTAATACTAATAGAGCAGACTGATGAATTAACCGACTATGATACAAAAAGCTTAGTAGAGCACAACTGAAGGAGTGGAGAAGGTGCACAGCAGGTCAGCAGAGATGTTCACAGATAATGGCGGTTAGGTGTGGCTGGAGTGGCGGCGGCTGAGTGGTGTGAAATGGCGGCCAGGCGTGGTTGGAGTGGCGTCAGCAGCGTGGTGTGGACAGACTGCATTGGATGATTCCAACAGGTGAATATCCAGGTGTAGAGGAAGACCGATGTGCGCAGCTGATAGCAGAGAAGGCACACGGTGACTGGCAGGATATTCGAACTGTACACAAAGAAAACAAGGTTACTACAAGCGTAAGGTAGGTAGCAGCTGGACATAAATTAGAACACACAACTAACTGAATGTGACTTCACAGTTGAGAATTGACTAGAGGTCGCTTAAGAACAGAAGGCTGAGAGTGGATGCAGCTGGAAGCTCCAATCAGGTGCGTCTCATCAGTTGATTAGGAATTCACCACACCTGTCCACCTACTCACCGCCTGCCATGCACATGCCCTCGTAGAGGAAAACTTGGATAGATAGATAGATAGATAGATAGATAGATAGATAGATAGATAGATAGATAGATAGATAGATAGATAGATAGATAGATAGATAGATAGATAGATAGGTAGGTAGGTAGGTAGGTAGATAGATAGATAGATAGATAGAAAGATAGATAGATAGATAGATAGATAGATAGATAGATAGATAGATAGATAGATAGATAGATAGATAGATAGATAGATAGATAGATAGGTAGGTAGGTAGGTAGGTAGGTAGGTAGATAGATAGATAGATAGATAGATAGATAGATAGATAGATAGATAGATAGATAGATAGATAGATAGATAGATAGATAGATAGATAGATAGATAGATAGATAGATAGATAGATAGGGACTGGCAGAGGTGGAGGGCATGACAAAATTGTCTTAAAAACTTAATTTTCCTCACCTTGAGTTCAGGATTTCAGGTCCTTAAAATCTTAAAAACTTGTGTTTATATAAAATAGCATTGATTCTAGAGAAAAAAAACTAGTTCCAGTAATTCAACGTAGTTAGTTAGTTGGGCATGATATTGTTAGAAGTTGTCATAACTCAAAAACACTCCTGTAAATTGCTGTGTTTTGTTTGTGTATTTATTTTGGAGCCCTAACATTTGTTTTTAGAGTCAAAGCCTCACAGATCCAGCAGCATAAGTCTTGAGTCCTAATCTGAACTAATCATAACCTTAGTGGCAGTCAAATACCTGCATTTTTGCAGCTATTGCATGCCAAACCAAAGTCTGGTACAAAGTGAAATTTTGACCAGATGGTGGCACTCGATAGAAAGTCACAGAACTGCCAAATTAATTAGATTTCATCATGAATAGAACATAAATGTTTGTACCAAATATCATGGTAATCCATCAAGTAGTTGTTGAGATCTTTCAGTTGAAACCAGAATAGTGATTCTGCTGCTGATGCTAGAGGTAAAGTCAGGGGATCTCCAAAGCCAGTAGGATTCTGGGGAAAGTCTGCCCCAAGTTTCATAAACTTCAAATATGAGGCTACCTGTCTTACTTTCCTGAAACCCCCTTGTCTTATTATTGTTGTGTCCTTGTACAACGTCTCTTTTTACGTATCTGGGGGACGTCATGACGTCAAAAGCAAAGAGAACAATGTTCACATGCAAGACAGTGGTGCTCTTTGTAGGTTGGAAGGTGTGAAATTCAGGGTGAGTATTCTTGTGAGCCTGTCATAAAATAGTCAGTCAACATGAATATCCAATCAGACGCCATATGCTTTCAGTTCTATGTTTAGGTTTTTGCCGGTACATATCATGTTTGTTTACAAGAGGTTATTGTTAAACTGTCACCTGGGCTCCTTTGCAAAGGACTAAAGAGATTTCAAACAAACTTGCCCTACATTTGCGACCCAGATGTAAATTCATTCGTGTACACCCTGTGACAAAGGAAAATAAAGTCGAATGAGGTTGTGAATCTAAATGTTTTCATTACGAGATCCTTCAAGCAGCAGTCTGTATCATTGCTTCCAGATTGGTTGCAGCAACACGACGCAAGCAGCTCTGTGTTGCTGGTTACCCTGGAGCCACGTGCCTGGCAGATTAGAAGGTGCTGGTACACGCATCACCACATGTTGCGATGTTGGCTCAAGTGCCACGCCAGCCGCTGTCCTGCAGATCAAGAGCAGGAGGCGGGCGGGGAGAGGTCACCTCGCACAATCCCGGCCGTCCATGTGGCCACTTGTTGTCAGTTGTCAGGAACCCCATGAAGGATTGGTCCTCAAGCGTCTCATGACATCACAGCGGTGAGCAGTGGAAACACTCTGAGCAGAGCTGGATGCTGACCCTCCTAACACCCTCCGCATTTACAGCGTGGGCTGTGATGTCAGCTGAGTGGTTTTGGCATCCGAGTCTGGCGAGAGTTGAAAGCACCAAGGTCACATGGACTCCCTGTGCGCTTCCAAGTAAGACGTCCTCTGTATTTTCTCGGAATGTGAGCAGCTAGAATGACAAACGTGAACCGGACTTTTGCTTTCAGGGAACATGTTCTCACATAGGGTTATTTGGACAAAAAATTTAACCAGATATTTGATCTGAGCTACGTGTTTTTGTTGAAGATCCGTTGTGATAATGAAAGCTCAGAGCGGTGGAGGATTACACTGGATAAGTCAGACACAGAATGTTATCTTGCCTTTACCAGTTTTGGACAAAATGAACTACACAATGAATCAGTGTCTTGAACCGAATCATAGACTGACACACAGAAAAACTGAACCATAAGGAGATGATGAGAAAATGTTATTTTCCCCCATGCTGGTGTAACATTCCTTCAAACAGGAAAGATAAGGTGAAAACTCAAGAGCCTCCACTTAATCTGCCAGCCTGCTACTTCAGAAATTCAAGCTGAAAAGCCGCAGGGAAGCTGTATCTGATGGTTTCTGCAGCTTTCCAAAACTGGCAATCTGACTCATTCACACCCACTTGACCCCCGATGGACTAGCCGTGTGGAGGAGAGGAAGCTGGCAGGGTTTAGAACTTCTCTTGAACTCTTTTTCATTCTTGACACAACTACAAACAATTACAGCACCATGACAGAAATTGTGTGAAAACATGTGCGGCTATCCTCATGAGATGGTGACTTCCCTTTTTCACTTTCACTTTTGGTCTTTGGAAGTCGAGGATTACACAATGTGTCGTGACGAAAACATGAATGTTTGATGCAAATTTCTTGGGAATTGGTCATACAATTTTTCAGATAATTCGCTCAAAATGACAAATGTGACCCTGCTGTTGGTGCCAGGCGAAGAGTCATCCCAGTCGATGGGGATCCTGGGGAACACCGGTATCAAATGTCATGCCAGATTACATTAAACTCCAAATTAAAGCAACCTGTTCTGCTTTCCTGACATCTTCTTTTCTTATTTATTGTTGTGCCCTTGTACAATGTCTCTTTTTATGTATCTTTGGGAGGTCATGACGTCACAAAGGTAAGAGAATAGCGTTCCTGTGTGCAAGGTTCACAGTCCGATGTGTGTATTCTTATTAACCCATCATGAAACAACCAGTCAACATCCAATCGCAGGCCACATTCTTTCACGTCTATGTTTATGTTTTGCCAGTACATACCGTGTTTGTTTACAGGGGGCTATATTTACACCGTCACCTGGTCCTTGTGTATTTGTGTGCATGTGAGGGTGGGCAATTTTCCACAACTTCCCTCAGCTCCTATTGGTGCAACGTCAACACTTGGCACCACTGTTACGAGGCCACATTTGTTTCCTTTTGTCTCGTTGTGTGTGGGGTCAGTGCTGTTATACTACATGATAACCAGGAGGAGAGGGAGGGTCTCAGCTGTCGTTTGAATCACAGAGTCGTCTTTTATGACTTTGAAATTAGGATGTACAGTGACATCAGCATCACTGGCATCGGTGGATATAGGCTTTAAAATAAAATATGCTAATTCAGCAACTGGAGAGAGAAAATATGTACATATATTAGTATCAGCAATTAGCCCAGATGAGTTGGAAAATATCAGATATCATCAAAAATCTAATATTCCTGCTTTCAAGGAAGAATGTCTGAGTTCAAGTTCATAACCTGAGATCTAAAGATAAACATGTCTGACCTTTTGGTACAGTAGAGGTGACAGAGGTCACCAAAAACCATCTGAATGATGATGAACTGAATGAACTAATTCTATAAGATGATGAGGGATTTGATTTATTGATGAAGTCTGGATTATTAGGTCTTAATTAAACATGCATTTCCAAGAACTACAGCTCATCTCATGTAAGCAGCAATTTTTCTGAGGTCACAAATGTGTTTGGTGTTCTGACTTTCTTTAGGCTCTCAGCTGATGAAACCTCTTCTAAACCCAGACTGGACCATTTAACATATTCATTTATAGTATCGTGCATTTCAAAATGTATTTACAAAAAGAGTCAGAAAATGACTTTCACACAGAATACAATGTCTGTAAGCGGAAGCATAAATGTTACTAGTGAGAGTATATTTAAAGTTTGATCTTGTGCATTGAAATGACACATATATTTATAAAAATCATAAAGAAAAATGGACCAAGAAGTGTTATAAAACACTTGTAAATTAAAAAAAAAAAAGAATGAACTCGGCCTGTAGGCCAAATACAGTTGAGAAGACTTTTGACATTTCTAAGCCAACTGAGCACTTGCTATCTACTGAAAACCTTAAGCTTAGATTGTTTTGTCAACTTGATTATTTTTTATTCACACAACATAGCAGATACATGTATATGTAATCTGCTATGTTGTGTGAAAATAAAAAAAATAAAATGCTCTGAGGACCTTGTTTGCTGAACAAGGCAGCTCTCTCAGTTTTATTGTACGTTTAATTGATCAGGCAATAAAATAGAATTTTAGTTGAGTTTCTACATAAAATAGCTATACTATGCATTTGGGTCAAAACAGTTCTTTGCACTCTAACCAGTAAGAATCAGTCCAAATAAACATGAAAGTTATCGGTTACAAATGTCTGACTGAAGCTGACTCATTGTGGTTTAATGTGCAACAACAAATAGAACAACTGGACTGATTATATGAAGAGATGCTTTAGAGGGTAACAGCAGATATGGATCAAGATCATCACTAAAAGGCCCATTTATGGACTTCTGCCTTGCTATCGTGTTTCCATAATAAATACTCATTTTCCGGATTTAAAACTCCTCTATTCTCTGAAAAGTAAACGGGAGCAGAAGGTCAGGGCAGCTCGGAGGTGGTTTCTGTGCAGCTCCTACACAGCTGGACCTCTGCCTGGTTCTGAGCTGCCCACTGCTGTCCTCAGTGCCCCTCCAGACGGGGAGTATCAGGCCATATGCAGCTATGACCACACACCCACCGCAAAGTGCCAACAACAGCACAACTGGAGAGACTGGTGAGCCAATGGTGGAAGAACTGGCCACAGTAAACCCTGCTGACCCAGTCAGCTGTGAGCTGGAGTCTGCCTCGGTTCTCATCACGTATTCTCATGGAATTTCCCTCATTAAAAGAAGAATCAGCAGCTGTGTCTGAATGTCACGTCTTTGCCACGACTTCTGATAAAATGTCAGCTGGCGGTCGCTGAATTTTCTTACACCCAGGACCTCAGATAAAGCAGGATAACACTGTGGGAAAAGTCTGATTTGTTACTGAAGCTACAAATTGATCAAATTTCAATGAATCCCATCTGCAGAGGAATATAAAAACCTGATGGTGTTTGCGTGCGAAGCATCAACTTCCATGTAAACTGTTCAAATGGTTTTAATAAACAAGGTCATGATGACGCTTTCTGCTCATTTACAGGATCTTGTCTTGTTTCCTGAAATGAACACTGCTCAACTTTAATTCTACATTTTGTAAATTGCTTATATTTACTTTATTCCTGGGAGCCAGATGAGATCAACATCACCCTACTGCAAGACCAAAGAAAGTTGGCCGAGCTCAGTTATACTGAATTTATGTGTGCCTGCTGGTTTATTTTTTACTTAACAATAAAATAAATTGATCTACAATGGGATGTTTTCTGAGCATTCATATAGTAAATGTTCAATTATGTCACTTTTTTCTCTAACTCATAATTCCAAAGATGAGTTATGGACCTTATCTGATAAGTATTACTGTTTGTTTAATAACAGACCTCTGACCTCCTGCCATTTTGCATTTAGCTGTAGGGTCGCAGGGAGACTGGAGCCTATCCCAGCTGACTCATGTGAGGCAGGGGACACCCTGGACAGGTCACCAGTCTATCACAGGGCTACACATAGAGATAACCAAGCACACTCTCATTCACACCTACAGACAATTTAGAATCATCAGTTAACCTCAGCATGTCTTTGGACTGTGGGAGGAAGCTGGAGTACCCGGTGAGAACCCACGCATGCACAGAGAGAACATGCAAACTCCACACAGAAAGATCCCAGGCGTCCTAACCGGGATGTGAACCGGGGATCTTCTAGCTGTGAGGTGACGCTGCTAACCACCGAGCCTATCCCTGTACTAACCTAACATAAAGACCAAAAGCAGGTGGAAAAGAATTGTCTACCAGTCCCTCTGAAGCTCAATAATAAACATTTAGAATCAAATTTATCCTATATTGCACACATCGAGATGCAAAAACAACTATTTGTGGTTTTACATGCTAGTTTATCCTTTGACCCAGCAAAGATTTTTATCATCCAAATGCTGTTTTGCAAAACATGCATGAAGTGAGAAATGCTAGAGTTTAATGTTCTCACCCAACTCTTAGGAATAAAGTCAATAAGTGGATTTCTCAACATGCCAAATTATTCCTTTGAGCTAAACCTTCAACTCTGATAGTTTTTTTCATGAAGATGTCAGAAGGTGTATTTGACAGTTAAACAGCTGTAGTCGAGATCATACATTACACACTGTTTAAAGTCAGCTGACAGTACCGGACAGCAGGTTGACTCAGAATTAGAATCAACAGTGGGCACCTCAATATTCAAAAAACTAACGGAGTCACTGTTAGTAAGCTGTCATTAGGGTCAGCCGGCTTTAACACACTGACACATTTTGGCCTGAGGTCGCCGATGAGCAAGTGTAGCTGTTACATCTCACTCAGGTTACTCAGTAGCTCAGGAGACAGTTCTGCAAACAAACCTTCCTCTTGGTGTCAAATTGAGTCGAAGCACCTCCAACCTAAGGAGAAAAAAAAGGGCAAATATGTTGCTTGGCAACATGCCGCGGTTTCCACAACAATGAACCTACAATTAGTCTGTTCGTCTTACTCACAGGACTTCAACTTGAACTATGTTAAACATGATGAACATTTTTCTAAAATTCGGATAATGGCAAAAAACTACTAAAAAATACTTCAATTTTGTATGCAAACTATTTAGAATGACCTGATTTGTTTGGATTAAGTGCTACTAAAATGTTATCTGACCTTCATTTAAGTCACAAGTATAGACAAACACAATGTGCCCGAGCTAATAATGTCTTTATTGGGAGCACTTACTAAACATCCTTGCTGGAAAAAGCAAGTTAACCCTTGGGTTTAATAACTTTCTAACCTCTTGTGACAGAAAAAGTCCTTCATTCAGGAACAATTTTGAACTTTTCTTCTTTACAGAAAAGCTTCAGCTCAGCCATATTTGAGGAATGTTTGGAGTAAACATCTTTTTTTTAGTAATTTTTTTATTCATAGTACATTTAACACTTTATTGTGCATTCTGTATCTTATCTCTAACTTATGTTTATACCGATCAGGCATAACATTATGACCACCTGCCTAATATTGTGTTAGTCCCTTTATGTGATAAAAAATGCTCTGAACCATTGGGCATGGACAAGAGGACCTCTCAGGGTGTCCTATGGGGTCTGGAACCAGGACATTGACACTGGATCCTTTGGGTACTCTGGATTGTGCAGTGGGGTCTCTGTCAATCAAAGTTGTTCCACTGCATCCTGTTGATTCTTGATCACAATGGGGTGTAGGAAGTTTGGAGGTCAGATCAACATGTTGGTCCATTGTCATGTTCCTCAACATGTTCCTGATTGTTTGATGTTTTTTCCATGTGGTGGGGGGCATTTTCCTGCAGGGGTGGGCCAGTGACATTTGGGATTTCCATTTGCATGAGGGAGTGTGTTTGTTGTGGGACAATGTTTATTTGGGTGTCTAAGTCTCATCAACACAGATGTTAAAATCCAAGGTTTTCCATCAGAACACCACATAGTACCAATATGATCAATGTTATTCACTTCACCTGTCAGTGGTCATAATGTTGTGGCTGATCAGTGTATATTTCTATTATATTTTATATTTTTCTGTTGTGGAGGTGTTTACTTTACTCTTTATGCTTGCTAATGTAACAACAGAATTTCACTTTATTAGGGATCAATATTCTATTCTATTCTATTTTATTCTATTCTATTCAACACTAACTCTGATTGCCATTCTATACTGGATTTACTTGGATGTTTGAGGATTATCCTGCAGCATCACGCAGCTTCCACTGAGCAGACATCATCCAATCAGATTTCTTGATAAACTGTAAATGATTGTTTTTCCTTCATCGTTGGGATTATTTTGTCACACTGACTAAAATCCAACAACAAAACCCTTTGTCATGCACGGACTGACCAGATGTGCTCAGGTGAGAATGTGGGGAAGTTTGAAGAATCTTTTTCAAGGTCTTTTGTTGTCTTTTTCATTCTTCAAACAACTGCTTGCATTAGTTTTGTGTGTTGTTATTATTCCTATCCGAAGACTCATCATATCAGGACCACAAGGGTCCATCAAAGACTTTCATTTTAATCAAACTGAACCCTCGCTGAGCCATTACAAGCCCATTTCTGACCCAGACCTTTAACCTAAACCTCATTGTAATTTTCCGTCCTCTTACACAAACCAGAACTTTCCCAAAGCATCACAGAGAACATCACTGTTAACAGGAAGGAAACATCAGACTGAGCTCAGTGATTCTCTCAAACACAGAGCCTCTGATGCCGGTCATTTCTTCTGTGACCGTTTTATGGTGTCAGAGGTGTAGGCTGAGACTTTCTCATGGGAATGAGCCAGACGAGTGCGCGGAATCCAAAGAAATGCCATTCCAGCTGAAAGAGAGTGAAAAAAGCTATAATCTGCTGACAATAGGATTTATGCAATTCTTATAAAAGGATACCTTCAGGTCTCCGTCCAGGGTTAATTTCCAGAGCAGGCGTGTTGATTTGGCTGCTTGAAATCAGCTTATGCATTTACAGTCACACATACTGTCTGGGCGTTAGGAAGCAGGTCGGCGAATAGTCAAAACTCTGCATTTGTGCAGTGTTTTAATAATCTTAATTCATTCCATTCGTGTTGAGCTTTTACTGGATTTGCAATGTGATTAACTCTGAACATCCAGATTTTAAGAAGCAAGTTAGGTCTCTTTTTTAGTGACAGTTACTTGGACTTGACAAGAGTCTTATGCAGAGCTTATATGACTTTGACCTGACTTAACTCTTTGGGTGGGGATCCATTTATCAGCACTATCAGCCTTCTGTGTTGGTTTTTACACATCCACGTCACAATACCACTAACACCATGAGTTAGCATAAACAGTACGGGTGGTTTAAGGCCAGTCACTTCTTTAAATAGCTGCTTTGTACCTTACTGCTCACATGATTACAGCTCCCATTTCCCCTGCATAACACAATAATCAGCTTTATGATGAAGACATAAACCAAAAACACTTCTATTTCAGTCTAATATACATGTTTAGGTTTTTTTTTTTTTCGTTAACATTTACACGTTTAATTGCACATGTACAGTTCAGTAAAAAAAAAATGTGCACAAATGGACTTTCATGGCTGGGATTCAGGTCGTTTTTGCTGCTGCTGAGCCAAATCCACAGAGTATATATATGAAGGTATTTGGCTTTGATGTCACATGATTTGATTCATATGATTTAAGGACTGATTTGTACAGTGGATCAAACACGGTGGACTGTCTGCGGACCAGCTCACTGCAGCAGCAGACAGATCCCACCTCAAAGGGAACTTCACTTTTCATCAGAGCTACGCTGCCGTGGAATGAGGATTTACTGTTAATCTTTTAATACCAATACCATGTTCCAAACACACTGCTTTTTTTTCTTGGGGGAGGACAGCGGGGAGGGGCAGCGAGTCCATCCACACACAAACAAGTCCTTTAGATGTGGCGATTTATATTAACAATATAATAATAATAATAATAATAATAATAATAATAATAATAATAATAATAATAATAACAATAAAAATAATTATTATTATTATTATTATTTGGGAACAAAATCTACAATTTCCTGATAAATTCTACAATAATTTGCTGTAAATGTAGAAAATATAGGCTAGATGTGTTTCCATTCAACTGTTTTCAATGTATACACAGAAAAGCACCTCAGTGTTAATGTGAAAAAAAAGTTAGAATCCTGCAAGTCCAGCTAGCATGAAACGTTCCCGCAACATTGGCTAACCTTACTTACAAGTTCTAGTCATTTCTTGAAGAAAACATTTTAATTATGTTTTAAGAATGTTTTCTTTTCCTATAATGTCACTATAAAGTTAATATAATGGTTGCCAGGAGCACAGATTATGTTCTGTGATAAGAGGAAGGAGAAACGTTCTCAAACCAGCATTCAAAAAATGTTTTCAGCTTTTTTTTGTCATAAAACATTCTTGTAATGTGATGTATTAAAAAATGTAGAATGTTCTTCCTTCAATGTTCTGGTGTTTTGGGGGCGTTATTGAAGGAACACATTATAAAACGTTTGTCAATAAAAAAATTTCCTGGTGATAACAAATGAAGGACGTTCTCCATGCAACATTTGGAAAACGTAAAGACGTTGTTGGGATGACAGAACATTCTTTATAAGAGGGTCCTGTATCATTGATGTATCAAAAAATTCAATTTAATTCTGCCTCTAATGTTCTGAGAACATTTTGTCGTTGATGGCAAACGTTACAGAATCTATCAAATGTTCCCACAATGGCACATGATAACAAATCAAGAGCGTTCTCAGTGCAATGTGCAGTTTTGAAAATGTTGTCTAACAATATCACCAAACATTTTTAGAATATCTTTTAGTGGGTGCCCCGATAGCCTAGTGGTTATGTCACGGGACCCGCATGCCGAGGCATAGCGGCTGTGCCGGGTTCGAGTCCGACCTCGGCCATTTACCGCATGTCCTTCCCCACTCTCTCTCCTGTTTCCGTTTCTATCCACTGTCGTATCCTCTCCAATAAAGGCTGAAAATGCTAAAAATAAATCTTTAAAAAAAAAAAATAAAAAAAAAAGAATATCTTTTAGTATCCTACATATAAAAACATCATTCAAGGAACTAAAAGAAAACTTCCCGTCAAAAATATTAGTAAAACTTTGCAGAACTTCTTTTGGAAGGTGCTTAAAGTGTGATGGAAACCAACTTAGCAAAGAACTCATGACATAAAGTTTGTGACTTAAAGGTGGATTCTGTAATTCTGGATAAGATCAGTTAGCATGAGGATGAATGTGCACAGGACACACTGGAATAGTGTTATATGGATCATTCTCAGCCACCCTATTTGTTTCCCAGTTAGACATATTTCTGTGTACACACAGAACAGACAGCTAACTGACTGAACCTGAGAAAAGTGTATTGGATTAGAATTGCTGACTCTACCTTTAAAAATCACTTGAACTACACAGAAGAAACGAAAAATGGCAGCTAAAGAAAACCACACATGCAGTATGTATGAACACCTGCAGTGCTGCATTTAGATATTTGTCACAAACCATGAAGTCTTTACCCTCCAGGAGCTGACATTTAATCTTTATCATGCAAGTTTGAGTGTAAATTTACCAACCAGGTTGCATCACATCAATTTGGGCAGTTGAGTTGGTGGAACAGGTTGTCCAAGGTTGGTGGTTTGTTTTCTGGCCCTCTGCATGTCGAAGTCTCCTTGGGCAAGACACAAGTTGCTCCCGATGGCAAGCAAGCACTAATGTAGAAAAGCGCTTTATAGGTGCAGACCAGAACTAGTGTTCATGTGAGATCAGTTGCTGTTTTTTGCACTTAAACCCAGTAACTATCAGGTGCACCTGCTGTGTATCTAATTATAACAGCTGATTTTCCTGTTATGATTTGCTGATATCTGTGGAATATGAAACCCAACTGCTCCGAATAGAAAATAAACCAAGAGAATAATTTTGAACCTCATACACAGTTTATTAAAAGTGACACTGCAGCTGGCAGAACAGCTGAGCATGCAAACGTGTCAGTGAACAAGCAAACAGTGTGTATAGGAAGATTAAGAGCAGTCAAGACATGATGAATAAATATTTGTTCCCTCCAAAAAAAACAAGAAGAAAATTATGAGGAACTTACATAAGTGTAAAATAAAGTGTTGCTGCCCTTAACGTCGTTGATACTTCTTCATTTATTTATAGTTCTACGTTACTTTGAGAGCCAGTCTTCCCACATATGTTCCTCTCTGTTTTTTCGAGCGATGTTCCTGGCAGCAGCATGATGTTGTCATTAATCAATGTTCGATAAGATACGGCTCAACAGACAAGGAAAAGGATCAAGTTATCTAGTTTTAAAGTAAATGGAACATAACAGAGAGATCATTTAGAGGACAGCACTGAAGCAAAACAGATGACAGTGATCTTTTAAAGGATTGTGCATCTGGTTTAAATTTCCCAGATAAAAAGCAGTTAACAGTGAGTTTCTTTTGTCTTCGTTGCTCTGCTCATTTTAATTAGAATCGGGACAGCATGGGTCATACTTGTTATTAAACTGGGCTAAAGCCACTGCAAACATATGACTCCTGCTAACACTGGTTCCAGTGATGCTTCTGGTTCATATGTATAGTACTGCAGGTTATTAGAGCATTTTTTCTCATAGTTATTTAAGTGTCAATACTTTCAGTCTTTGAAGCACAAATTTAATACCTTCCATCGTGGTGTTTGCTGTCTTGACTAGTTTGCAAGGAGCCTCAAGCTGCTGTCTAAATGCAAAATAATTCCACCTCAGTGTTACAGCCTTATTTACTGACGTTAGGAAAGAAGTATGAGTGTAACCCGGGGCCTTCCTCTGAGGGTAGACACGCCAGAGTGATGAGTTTTGGCACACAAAGCAAAAAAAATTGAAAATTGCTTTGAAAGACACCAGGTGTTGAGGTTTTGAAGATGCAGCAGCATTTGTGTAAAGGGGTGGTTCATAGAGATGAAATTATTGGGGATTAACACAACATTCTGCAGGACAGGAGCATTTAACTCAAGTTTCCATCATCACTGGTTTGTCTGTAAGAAGGATTACACAAAATACCAGGTCATATTTGATGAAATCCGGTGGAGAGGTGAAGCAAATGCAAAGGGAAAACCCATCGAATTGTGGCGCAGATCTGGTTTTGGTTGCAAAATCGCACATCATAGAAGAGAGGACTCATTTCTGTGGTGGAGAGCTGGGTGCTATGAAAACTGACTTGTTCCTCTTCAGGGGTTTTCACACATTTCTACACATTTGTGTGCCCAGAGCATCCACTGAGCATGTGCACAAGCATCTGTCTCCGGCTGAGACAGCTGACAGCATGTGCAGTGAAATCATTTAATCATAAAGCTTCTTCACTAGTAAGGACCACACCATCAAGGAGATACGCAGGTTTGTTTAATGATTACAAATAAGTGAATTATTTACTGAAAAAGTGAAGACTTCGTTGAGGATCAGCGGCAGCTCCTAGGCTGGTAGACCGGCTATGTAAGAGAGGAAAGAGGAAGACGAAAGGAGAATGCCGCAGTGAGGTCTTGCCCCTAAACCTAAGCACTTTATTTAAATATCCAAAAATGACCGGACGTATTAATCTATATCATTTAATTTCATACATTGTCAGATGTAATCACCAATTTACAGACATTTCCTTTTTAAATTCGTGGGGAGAAGGCTTCTTGTGCCACGTGATAGTTAAACGTTATGTCCCTTAGGGGGACATTCCTTTTCACAGCTCTTTACATCACTTTTGCACGCATCATCGCACAAAAATGACAGAAATGCATAAGGCACAGCTCAACGGCACATAAAAGCCCCAGACAGAACACCATGAAAACAAGATGTGAAGTGCCCTCACCAGGTCTGGGCGCGAATACCAGGCTTTTGCCAAAGCAAGACCTCCTGCACCCCCGGGACCTGCATCCAGAGGGCATTGCAGTGAAGTGGCAATTGAGTATTTGAAAGTACAGTGTGTGTGTTTGCAGTGACGCATGTACCAAGAAGGATACCATTAACTGCCAATGTAGGTCAACACAGATGGCAACGTTTGCTTCAAATCAGATATTCCTAATGTTGAGATGCGTGTTGGTTTATTTGGGATAGAAGACAAACAACTTCTCTCTTTTTAGTCGATTTAATCTGAATATCGGAGTCTCAAAAGCTTATACAAGGTTCTTTACTGTATGGCACAACCCACACAGTAAAGACAATGATAGAAATGTGATTACAATTTTTATAGTAAAGATGGAAAGGGAGGTTGCTTAAGGCATCCGCCCTTCCTGAAACAGCCCATTCGATTTGTTCGCATCTTTGGAGTCTTCTCCCGACCAATCACCAAACGACGCACCTGTGGAAGGAAGTCCCCCCCCCCCTGTGTATTTCTTAATCCCTGTGATGTCATGTCAGGGTGACTCTTAGAAGAAGCTCTGGTGCCTCAAGTCCTAGTTGTAGTCATCTGTTCCAGAGCTATCAGGTACACCGTGACCTAGGAGAATGAGCTCCCAGAGATTCGGTGCTCATGTTTTGGGAACGAGCAGGTTGCTATCCAAACTAGGATCAAACAAACATTCAGTGTTTAAAACGTATATGAATGAGGAGGCTGCTTGGTGTTCTAGTCAAAGTCAGTGTCCCGTGAGAGTATGTGGCGCCCCAAGTATGTGGGTAAGAGAATTCCACCGTTTTCAGTTTACCAAAAGTTCACTACAGGCAAAATTAAGAGAGATCTAACTAGTGCTCTAAGATGGTTAAATATAAGTGATCACAGGATTACACGAGTTCAGCATAATACTACCATTGAATGCTAAACTCATTAGTAAGGTACAGAGGTATATCAGTTTCAGTACTAAGATATAGAGGTATATAATTTCAATCACAGTGGCAGATTATATAAGTTTCATTCACAATATTTGATTCATATTGAGGTTAAAAGTAAGTTATCCTAACACTAACCTTGAGGTTGGGAGTCCCAGACAGGGGTGGTAAAATAAGTTGATAGAAGTGAAAGCATACAAATAGGTAGATTTTTTAAAAATACTTGCACATTGCTTACATCAGAACATTGCATTGCACAAAAGAGACATGAGGCAATTTCCAATTAATTTCTGGTGAGATGAAATGACCAGCAGAGACAGAATAATAAGGAAAAAAAAGCCATGAGCAGGACATATGATGAAACAAATACGTAGAACATGGCTTCAGTCTTATCTGAGCAAAGTGGCTTTCTAGAGAAAAACTTCCCAGTTTGCTTTTTGAACTCAGAGAAGAGAGAAAAGAGGCAGCTATGATTGCCTCACTACAGCCCACATATGCTACTTAATGATCTGATAGCAGGACTTCAAGATAAAAAAGTGGTTTATCTGGTGAGACAAAAGCATGGATCAGAAAACTGTCTTTTCTCACTGGACTCATCGGCAATTGCTTTCCAGTAATTTAATGAGTTTCAGGGCGAGAACAATGTGTCATAAACCAACTTGTGGGGTGTGCATTTTCAGGAAACAGGAAACTATTTTCCTGAAAAGCGTGCCATGTCTGCTGCACAAAAGTGTATTGGAATCCCTTCTGCAGTGACTAAGCTGACAGGAATACCAATTGAACTGGAGACACCGACTGGTATCAGTGCAAGGTGAATACTGAGTGACAGGACTATGAAGAGAAAAAATTGGCCTGAACCTCGGTGATACAGGCTTTTTTAGCTCTTAGGGTTTACTACAGTTTGCTTGTCTTTCTCAGCCTGACTCATCGCCCAACCAACCCACTGAGTGAGCCAAAAATTTTATTTTACTGTTTCTAGAAAACTAAAATGTATATTTTTTAAATCACAGACTATGACATTACGCGCTCCTGAACTATTTCTAACTTTCCTTTTTTTCTGGGCAAAATGCATTTACACTCGTGACACATCGAGAACCATTTAAATGAAAAGGAAAATCATTTTTAAAGTGCATTTTTACTCAGTTTGGTAATTGCTAAGAAAAATCTGGTCACTGAACTAATGTGCTGAGATTATTTCGTTACACGTATAGTGGCCTTGCTCTGGTCACTACAGCTACACTTGTACTGTCATTGTGTTTCTCCAGAGTGTGTTTTTATTATCTCTCTCTCTCTCTCTGTTAATTTAAAACATGTATTGCAGCCCATCTGTCCTGGAAGAGGCATCCTTTCTCCTTTTTTCTCTCCAGGAAGGGTTTTTTTCTAAATCAGAAGATGCTTTTATTTTGTAAAGAGTATTAAGCTCTCTGAGACATTCGTAGTCTATAATTTTAGGCTGATTAATGGAACTTGCATTGCTTTCTTCCATTTTTTTTTCATTTTCATGTATCCTTCAAAAGCAGATTTGTGTAACTTCATCTCAAAGAGCTCATCCAGATAAAACAATGACTTATTGTCACGCGGAGCTCCCCTTTCCGTCTTCCCTTTCCTCCTTACATATGGGAACGGACCTCCTGGGCTTTACTGTATGTTGTGGTATTCTGTGGGAATCCGCGTTGTGCAAGAAACAGAAACAGCCGTGTCTTGGCTTGACATAGATTATGCAACGGCTGATGTCAGATGACAGCGTTCCCACCTCGAATTACACTTGCAGCGATACATCTGTGTGCATACCTTAGCAAGCAAGCACACACACACACATGGAGTTTCTAAACCCGACTGTAACCTCCCCCGAAAAGGAAAAGGATCAAAAGTGACCTTAACCGGGATACGCTCCTGTCAAGTGCAAACACAGACATAGTCATGAGCAAAACAGACTTGGGGATGAGGGATTTCCCCCCGGTATTGTGCATTTTGTGAATGAATGGGCGGCCACACAATGGTTTGGCAGACAAGCCGGAGAGACACAAGGACAAGAGCTTCGAGAGAGAGAAAAAAAAAACAACTGGCAGACTGACGCACACCAACAAACACCCACTTCCGCCTCTGGGGGCTGGTGGTTACTCATGAAATAGTATTTCAAAAAGAATGAAAAGGAACTGGGGGGAAACTGAAAGGGAGCGGGGGAGAGGAAAGAAGCACAAACGTGTTGATTGGCTCAGGGCAGGGTGCCTGATTCTAGCCCCATTGTGATTGGCTGAGAGGTATGGCCTCACCTTAAAAGAGGGTTACTGCAGTTCAGTGACATTGAGAGTTCGTGCATGTTGGCGTGGCTGCTGAAACCTATATTCGCTGCAAGGACACGCCTTTCTCAAAACCAGCAGTCGTTGCAGCATGTGCGGACATCAATTCGTGCATTCCTCACACTTCGCTCACTATTATACGACCGCCTTACTGTTTCACTGCAAATCCAGGAGGAACAATCACATATTTGTTCTTTTCTTTGTCGGAAAATCCTTGAAAGGTTAAGATCAGCTAAAGATCCAAGCTTTTGGTGTGACAGAAAACCACATTACTCCACAAATATTTCAAAAATAAAGCTCAAAGACCTGGTTTTAAAAATCTAGAGCAGTTTGATGCATCACATTCTCAAGTTTTAACAAATAACTTCCCCCTCAGTTGCACCATTCAGTCATTCAAATGTGACAGGCCGTGTGTCAGCGTAATCAGTAATGGCAAGGAAAGTAATCTCTTGGAAAACAAATCACTAAGGGACCATAAAATCAGCATTCAGGCTAAATTCATTTGTAGGCATGTACACATTCCTACTTTGTGTAGTGGAGCCATCCCCCCATGCCAACTCTAACCTTAACTCTGACCCCTTCCTCGCTCTCCTCCAACAAACCTTTAAACTGACCCTAATCCCCGGGCCGTGACACTGTGCTCCCTTTGAATGTTAGCCATTGAATGTGCGGCACTTGGCCAAACAAAGGGACTTTGTGTCAAATCCAACTCGAGTGCTCGGTGGGAAAGTGGGTGTGATGAGTTATTTCCCCGCCAAACTTACTTCTGATGTCAAATGTGCAAAGAAAAATTCAGAAACTGACTTGATTTCTTGAGAGAATATTTCAACAATCAATCATCGTGTCTTCTCCAGTTATTGACTTTTTATGGCTGAGCACAGAGCGACGCAGGATGAAACAGCACAGCAGGCTATAAATATTTGGTGTCAGAACAGCAAAACTAACTTTACTTAGACTTTTCTCAGTTCCCCGCTTCAAGGCTCTCTGGTGTTCTGTTGCTTTTGAACAAGACATCATTTCCTCTGCTGTCATAAACTGTCACTTCAGCTGACGAAGTTGTCGGCACGACATTCCTGAACAAGAAGCGTTTTTGATTGTGGAAACCCGAAGTTTTCACATTGATAATGATACCTTGAGACCACAAAGGCTTGACATGTAGGCTGTAATAGTATTTTATTAGAGCAGCTGCTCAGCAGACTATAAGGCCGGCTAGTGTCCAAACACCCACATACTGCGCTGCGCTGTACGTGAATGACATATTTCTCATGGTCACATGGTGTATTGAAGGGAAGCGTCACAAAAATATCTCAACAAATGAGGAAAAATAGAAACAATGGGTACATGTCAAAATAAAAATTTTAATAGTCAGTAAGCAGAGTTCTGATTTTTTAGCAGCTAAATGCTCCACTCAGCTAACTTTGAGAATTTGTCAAAGCATTTTTGCTGCAAAAGACACAGAGAATTCAATTCAGTTCAATTCAGTTATATGTATATAGTGCCAATTCACAACATATGTCATCTTACAACACTTCACATTGTAAGGTAAAGACCCTACCAATTTAAACAAAGAACAGAGAACCCAACAATCCAAAGTTGCCTTGGATTCCCTATGAGCAAGCAGTCAGCGATGGTGGGAAGGAACAAAAAACCCTTTAACAGGGAGGACAAAAAAAAACTCCAACAGAACCAGGCCCAGGGAAGGTGGCCATCTGCTTTGACCAGTTGGGGTGAGATTGGGGATGAGAGGGGGGTGAGAGATAAGCCAGGAGCAATCTACCTGCCAAATACAGATTTGGTTTACTGCACTTTGTATGACGTATTAAGTGCGTAATTGTACTTTCAAAAAAAAAATAGTGTGATCTGTGGACTATGAGGTTAGCTGAGACACTGTTACTGGGACACTTCTTGCCATCGTTGATTTTTTCTAATTCTGAATTATGAAATTTTTGGAGATTGCAACACAATTATTTATTCTGTGTTTGGCTGGAGCTGACAATTTGATAACATCACAGTAAAATGATTATGTCTAGGTAAAAGTGCACTAATAAGGCATCCTTTGTAATCAAATATTTGCAAGACTGGTCTTCCTTCAAGTTGAAACTCATGTTTAACGCTTGCATGCTTCTTCGTCTTACCTACTTATACTGACACCGTGTATAGTGCAGTACCATCACTTGCTGATGAGAGGAATATCATGACACTAATGGCAACACAGTGTGTTGTCTCACAATGCAGCAACCTTAGTGAATCAGCGAAATGAACTCTAAAAGGCCAAACCTGCAGTTCCTTGAATGGCCACTTAAAACTGGCTTAAAAAGAGAGTTCACCCCAGTGTCAAGATGCAGAACTTTCCAGCTGACGTAAACATGTTCCCAGCCTTGTACAACAAATGCACTGGTATCTATAGCTAATAGCCCTGTTCATGTCATCTGTACATGAATGACATTTTGTTGCATAAATTCAGTGAACAGCTCACTTGTGAACGTTGGCCCATTATCTGTGACTAGGCTTCCAGGTAAACCATGGACTGCAAACACCTGTCTGAGTTTGTCTATGGTGGAGATGGCTGTGATGTTATTCATGATATGAGCATCTATCCATTTAGAATGGGCATCCACCATTATCATTAACATTTGTCCCAGAAAGGGACCAGCAAAGTCCAAATGCAATCTGGACCAGCGGCGGTCAGGCCACTCCCATAGATGCAAAGGGGCTGGTGGCGGCATGTTCTGATGAGTCTGACACTGTGTACATGACTTTACTTTGTTCTCCAGATCCTCATCCATGTTTGGCCACCAGACATAGGACCTTGCTAGACTTTTCATCCTAGACATTCCAGGGTGTGTCTCATGTATTTCCTCTACAATCCGCTTGCTCCCAGGAGAGGGTATGGCAACTCTTGACCCCCCAAAAATGCAAACATCCTGTAAACTCAGTTCTGTTTTACGTTTAGCATATACCCGCAGCTCCTCCCTTTCCACAGCACTTGGCCAGGAGACTCTGGAGAGGACAGAGTCTCTCTCAGTCCAGTGTCTGATCTGAGCTGCTGTATAAAACTAAACGGTTGTATTTGAAAAGGCCCTTGTGAGTGTTGATTGTAACATGCTCCTTTGAGTCCTCATCTAGGAGCAGTTGTTGATAGGCATGGCTCATGTCAAGTTTTGTGAAACATTTCCCCTCTGCAAGGGTTGCAAACAGGTCCTCCACCCTAGGCAATGTGTACTCTGCTAGCTTAGAGATCTGGTTTACGGTCAGTTTATAGTCACCACAAATCCTTGCCATCTTGTCCTCCTTTAGCACAGGGACAATGGGAGCTGCCCACCTGGAGAACTGGACTGGCTCAATGGTGCCCAGTTGCTGCAGGTGTTCAAGCTCCTCCTCGACCTTGCCTTTCATGGCATGCAGCACGGGTCTGGGCTTAAAAAACCGTGGTGTAGCATCAGGGTCAACATGCAACTTCACTGTAACCCCTTTAAGCACACCCAACTCATTTCTCAAAACATCATTGTACTTCTGCAGAATGGTTTCAGTTGAAGTAGGCGTGGTAGCATACTTTATGTCATGCCAGTTCAGTCTGATTTTGCGGAGCCAATCCCGGCCTAAAACACTAGGTCCACAACCTTTAGCAACCACCAGCGTTGCTCTTGCTCTCTTCAGCTGCAATGTCCACAAAGAGCACTCCTATATGTGGAATGGGCTGCTCTGTGTAAGTCCTGAGCCTGAGCTTTGATGGGTGAATGGGAGGTAGGTCAGACTGCCAAGTCTGCTTGTAAGTTTCCTCACTGATAACTGATGCCGTGGCTCCAGAATCAATCTCAAACTTAATGTCTTGCCCACTAACTGTAACTGTGGCATAATAGGGCTCTGGCGGTGTATCTTCAGTCTAATCGTTCTCTGCCTCAACTCCAAACATGTTATAGGCACACACAGCATCAATATCCTCCTCCTTGAGGTGGTGTGTGTCAGCCTGTTGGGCTTTTGCTTGTGTTGGTTTGCCTTTCCCCTTTGAACTCCTGAATGCTAAATGTCCTTTTTTATTACATGCACAGCAGACAGCATCTTTAAATGAACAGTTATTTGCAAAGTGTGGTCCTCCACACCGAAAACATTCCACTCGTTTTGTGCCTTTAACAGCCTCCTTACTAGACTCTCTCCGGACCTGGTGCACTTGTGTCATCTGGGACCCTCCATGTCCTTTCTGAATGTCTTTGGCATTGTTTGCAGCCATCTACATACCTTGAGAAATTTCCAGGGCTTTTCTGAAAGAGGGTGGGGTTTCTCTGAGCAAGCGGCGCTGTATGGCGTCATTATTTATCCCGCACATCAGCCTGTCACGAAGCATATCATCTAATACTGTCCCAAAGTCACAATGATCTGACAACTGTCGAAGCTCTGCCACAAAGTTAGCTATAGACTGTCCAGGTTTCCTAAAATGACTGTGAAATTTAAACCTCTGGACTATCACTGAGGGCTTGGGGTTGTGGTGGCTACTCACGAGTTGGATAAGTTCAATATACGGGATCTCCCCTGGTTTCCGTGGCGTGGCCAAGTTCCTTATGAGCCTATACGTCTTCGCCCCACACACACTCAGGAGAATAGAGCGCTTCTTTGCCTCTTCCATAATCCCATTAGCAAGGAAAAAGTGTCCCAACCTCTACTCATACTCCGTCCAATCCTCGTTTCCCTCCACAAATTCACCGACAGTCCCGAATGTTGCCATCTGGACCTGAGGACTCCTCTCCTCGCAAAGCTCCACTGTCGTGTTGTCTCCGTCCGATGCTCCCGCCAGGCCGGTACTGCTGCTCATCCGTAGCCGTCTAGCTGGCTAGCACACTGATTGGCTAAGCTAACAATAAAATAAACTGGCAGATACGTCCGAGCGAAAAAAAAGTTCACCTTGTCGCCAAAAATATGTGGTAACTTCACCACGTAAAAAGAAAACACGCAATACTTGTTCACGTTTGATTGGCTTTTATATATAACCTGCATGATCTGAAAACATACCAAGCGGACGTAAGAACAACGCATATTGCCGGGCAGAGGTCCAGGGAACAGAACAGGAAGAAACATCGAATGCCACTTCACTAATACATCACTCAGGCAAAGCCCTGCCCTCTTGTGGATACACCACTAAATTATATGTATTATCAATGCTTCTTAACATCTTTCACATTACAACACCTACTAAACCTTGTAAAGAAGACACTGTGACGCATCTTCTGACTGTGGGTCAGAACGGTCGCACAAGTTTGCTGACTTTTGTTCTGCAAAATGAAACCATATGTTATAGGACACAGGTTATTTTTGGCACACTGCATTTATCATATTATGTATTGAGAGATGTTAAATCTTTTTTTTTGGCATAAATATATATAGTATGATATACCCATACTGGAAAATACCCTAAGCTTTAAAAATGCAACTCAGTAAACCTATGATGCCACATCATGAAGGGGTGGTTGATCTTTATACACAGTTAAGTTATGTCACCCCTGTGCACGTGTGTTCCTTGTGTGCAAACAGAAGACAGACCAAATAGATACACTATTACAGAAAACAGCCAACAGGGTACCTTTATTAATCTTTAAAAATTACTTACTATGGAAATAACCTAAGCCTCAGTTTTAAGTGACATTGCTAGGAAATCTGGAAAGAATATTGCTTCTGCAAAAGGTTCTCTCACAACCATTTCACGTGCAACTTTAAAGAGGACTATGTCTTTAAAACTCAAGAAGCCAGTCACCGATACATGCTCCCAAAAAAATCCCCTATATGTCCTCCCTGCAGGAAGCCAGGATGCTTGTAAACGGAGTCTGAAATGACACCTTTGGCTTGGACTTCTCAGTACAGGTTAAATATTGCCAACACTAACAGAGGAAAGGTTGACTTACTTGCCTGCAGTCATCAAGCACTGCTGTTTGTTATGAAAACTGAAAGTGAGCATCTTGGATGGATGGATGGACTTTACCTGGGAAAAATGTTTATTTTGTTGCCTCATGAACATAACCTCATCAGAAGAGGTTCAACCCGTATCGTGTGTTATTTACAAGAAGCTGAAGTAGTTCATGTGGCCTCCTTGTGTTCGTAGCTGGTGGCCTCTATGTTGTAATGCACCTTTCCCCCACTTACTAAAAAAATGTTAATTATGTCATATATTTCGTACGTTGGGAAATTATTTTTCTGGGGTATTTCCAAGGATATGCAAGAGGTCCACAGACAAGACAGAATGTCTTTAAAGTGTGTTGAGGTTAACATGGCCATGCAGAGTAGCTGCGTTCATACCCCGTGACCCACCCATCAAACACACTCCTGTGTGAAGATGTGAAGATGAAGAGGGTGAGGAGCCTTTGATGTCAGTTAACGGAAGTACTGACTGAGCTGCAGGACTTTTACAGGACAGCTGGAGAGCACATGAGCCAACAGCTGTCCACCTCTGCATGTGAATGACGCCTTCACCTCACACACAGACACATACCTCATGACATTCAGGACACAGCTCACCAAACAGATGATGCTAAAATACATAAGTATGAACTGTGAGCCTTTTGAATTCTGCCATTCTGTGTGTCCTGCAGTGTGTGGATGTACAGACTGGGGACTATCTAAGCCATAAGGGAGTGTTCTTGACCAGACATTAGTCTGTACCGTTAAGATTTTCTAGACAACCAAATGTTGTTAAAATAGGAGATATGTCAGATGACATACACACAGATAATAGGAAAATAAGGGTTATATAGGGATGGGGTGTCACAGTGGTTAGCACTGTCGGTTCATAGTTATCAGGCTCTGGGTTTCAACTTGCTTGTCTACTAGGCTTTTCTGTTTGGAGTTTGCATGTTATCCTTGTGCCTAGATGGGATTGTGGCCGTGCATGGTTCTCTCTCTCACTGTGTTAGCTGTGTGATGGACTGGTGGTCTGTCCAGGGTGTATTTCACCTCTTGCCCAATGTCAACTGGGATGGGCTCCAGCCACCCAAGACGCTCTATACAAGCAGGTATACGGAGTACATCAAAATGTTCTTGGCCTTACCCAGAGGCAAAAAGGAGTGGGGTTCCAACTTTGGGGCATAACTGTAAACTATAAAACCATATCACTGTCCACAAAAACTCAAACATCTGAAGCAATCAAAGGAAAAAGGAGAGGAAAGCTTCAAGGACAATACTCCCGTCCACACAGCACTGGTGGCAGAAGCAGCCAAATGTGGCTCTGAGCTGTTGCTCCATGCACCTTACTCACCCGACCTGCACTGTCTTACTTCTATCTGTTTTCCAAACTGAAATCACATTTGCGTGGAGTGATGATGAAGTCATACTTGCTGCTGAGGAGTATCTGGAGGCTCAAGGTGTGACCTTCTTCCACAACTGTGGAAGCTGTGTGAAGCTTGAACAACAGTGGACCAACTATAAGTTTTTTTGTACTTTATTAATTCCAGAAACAGTTTATTTGCCTATTGGAGCACAGGGTCAGCCACACTAGAGCATTCCTGGAAAAGAAAGGGAGGAGGGCCTTGCTCAAGGGCCTTGCAACAGCAGCTTGGAACTTGAACCACTGACCCTTTTGAGCCATCCATTGCCCCCTTTATGTTTCGTCACTACCTTCCCAAGTTTGAGTAGTAATTTGGCGCGACTGCTGTCTGCCTTGGATGTGGTATCTGTATCTCAGGATTCTTCTCTGCAATCAAACCCTGATTGCCAGTTTCCAATTAAAGTGATCCCTCGTCTATCGCAGGGGTTAGGTTTCAGAACCCCCCTGCAATAGACGAAATCCACAAAGTAGCGACCTTATATTTATTTTATTATTTATATATATTTTAAGGCTTTATAAACCCTCCCCACACAATTATTAACCTTCCCCACACTCAGCCATTTCCGATAATGGAGTTAGCGATGCAGCAATCCACTTGAAACGCCCACTTTGGAAAAACTTTGCCGTATTTTAAACACACCGACACCGAGGACGTCCAGCTGCCTAACGGGAAACTGATGATGATGTTACAGGTAATCCTACAGACTGTCACCGGTTCTACGACGGTTGTTTCCAGTAAACACTTCCCGTGTGGGACTGCA
Source organism: Dascyllus trimaculatus (assembly GCA_024666655.1). Taxonomy (NCBI): domain Eukaryota; kingdom Metazoa; phylum Chordata; class Actinopteri; family Pomacentridae; genus Dascyllus; species Dascyllus trimaculatus. The sequence goes on along the minus strand of CM045449.1, from coordinate 25,122,104 downwards.
AGTTCTGACTGGCTTCGATCATCTCCAGTCAATCAGCAACCGACTAACTCAAGAGGAAGTGGCCAGAGCTGCGTTTTCCATACGTGCGTCTACTCATCTGCTGTATGCTACTAATTTTATATACAATTTAGAAATCTGCGATACAGTGAGACTGCGAAAAGTGAACCATGATATGTCAAGGGACTACTGTATTACCATGGTAGGCAGAGAAAATACCATCTAAAGCTGATAGAGACAGACATTTACAGAGACCAATCATCAGTTTGAGGTTATCTAGAGTCACCTAAGTGACCGGGGTACCCTGAGGAGCCACCTTGCATGGATTTTGGGTCTGGTGAATTCCCACATCATCAAAGGTCAGTGCTCATTTGCATGTATTCGCTCTAGAATTGAGACAGTTATCCAACAGATATAAAGACTGTATAGTTATAATTCAAAGCTGCATAAAGAGTAAGTTCTTAGGCCAGTTGGCATAACAAATCAGTGAACGAGAGAACGACCTTCATCTCCAGATCTTTATTTTAATTTTATCTAAACCAAGAAACACTTTAACACTTGTAGTAGTGGTGCAAAATTCTGCTACAGACTTGAACTCCAAGTGCACTGAAGGAAGATTTCTCAGCCTGTCCAAGAATGCAAACAAATACATTGTAAACAAGCTGTAAAAGTATTACTCAGATAGTCTTGTTCCAGAAAAGGGGTCACTTTAGTTCAGAGTAGCGTCTCGTGCTTAAACCCAGTGACACCTGGCTGCAAGTTCAGTTAATCATAAAACTTAATACTCTGCATGTTTCCTTTCTGGTTCAAATGAAAGAGCATTTGCAGGATGCAAAGCAGCTACTGGCAGTGATTAAATGCAACCCATCCACTATGCATGAAAGAAGTGTAAAAGTCACCCTAGTTTCCACCAGGTGAAATATATTTATATATATATGGTGCACAAAATGAAAGAACACAGATCATCTGCTTGAAGATTTTAAATTTCCTTCTCACCTCCAATTTTTTCTAAGGCGCCAGATTCACGTTTTCAACAGCTTCATCGAGGCGCTGCAATAAACTTCCCATTTCAAGAACCCAAACTGTGGTTTCACCCCTAAATTAGATACATCAAAACACCTCTTACTTTATGAGTATAATAATTTTAATCCATGTTAACTTCAAGTTGAAACAGGCTTGCTCATACCAGACAGAACAAGTAAAACAGACATTTGACTGCAACTATATGAAGTTCATCAAGTTAGTTTAAGCATAATGACAGGGTATTGAGGTAAATGATCAGGTGTGGAATTCCTGCCTGGATCATCATGCAGCATTACACTAAACCACATCAACAACAACATGCAAACACACACAGAAGAGACCTAATTACGTCTAATGCTTGCACTTTAAGCTACTGGCGTTTGTCTCAGTGCTATAATGACCAGGAGACGTATTTCACAATAATTGCATGGTAAACACAATCTGTCTACTTCTGCCCTCAAGGAGTGACTTGACATTTTCAGTATGGTTTGTCTGGCCAGAAAGTTTCAGAGAACAGTTCAACAGGTTTTGGTCCATTTTCTGGGTTGGATATCAGAAACACAGCAGTGCTGCTCATACTTTATATTCTCGTGCAAATTCCTCAGCTCTTCCTGGGGAGAAGAAATTCAAACAGCACATAAGAGAGACAAAAGTGATGGGAACGCCAGGTTAAGCCTATCGAGCCAAGTTCCTGGAAGGAATTCTGTAGGAAGAGTTAATACGATATGAATTCAAAGGGCCTGACAGGGAGAGGATGAAAGCTGATCACGTCATCCCTGGTTTGAGTCCAGGTGGGAACCTTTCTTGCATCTTTGTCTCAAGCGTCATCTTTCAACTGTGAAGTCTTTCATATAAACATAAAAAACTCAAAACTTGCTTTCTAGACCACAAACGATGTCTCAGTCTTAGTATCTCAGCATAAGGTGGACAAAATAGGACACTGTAATTAAAATGCTAAATAAACAGGACATCTTGTCCTGGATAAAATACTGATTTGGTAAAATCCACAGCGGAAAGGAATGCACTCATCAGATCAGACTGTTTGAACATTTTGGCGTGCTTAACACATTTGTCCTCTATGACAAAAAGGTTTGGCTACAGACCAGAGTTCCCAGGAGACTAGTTATCACAGTGAGTATATGTGTGTGAGCGGGTTCAGTCATCTGAAAGACAGGCTTGATATCACACTCTTCTGTCTGTCTGTCTGTCTGTCTGCCTTGTAAACAACCACGCAAAGCCCCTTCGACAGCATCCGGCAACACGTAACCAAACACACACACACACACACACACACACACACACACTGCAGTCACCTCATACACATCACACCACTTCTCACCAATCAGGCGTCAGGAAGTCTCCAGTAACAGGCGTTTTGTGTCAGCGTGTGGATAGTTCAAAAAATGTCAGAGATGACTTGTATGCACTTACTTCTTACAATACTGTCATTTAAAACAGAAAAGAAAAAAGGCTAGAATAATACCCATTTCCTTACTTTTTCAGTTTAACCTTGAAACTTTTAAATTCAGTGCAGCTTGTTGTACTTTCATTGTCTTTTCTGCTAATGACAATTATATTGCTATTTTTCTAAATAAAACATCTGTTTATTGTCCCATTTAAGTTTTATTTCCAAGTTTATCTTCTTTTTTTTTACTTCTTTTATTAACAGTGTGTAAGCGCCTGACTCATCTTAACCCTCTGGCTCTCTGCTCTTAAGCTGAGGATTAAAGCTTTTGTTGTGTTGATGTCAAAACCTCAGTGGACAGACGTACAGAAGGTTCTCCTTTAGTTGCTTTATTCCCCCCATATTCTCCTCATTGTGACTGCTTTTGGTTATTTTAAACAGCTGGATCTGTGGTCGAGGAAAAGTGATTTTCTTGTTGCCCTCATTGTTAAACTCGTTGAAACTGACTGCCTGTAAACACATTCACAGACAACAATGCCAGTATTGTCATCAACGGGTTGCAGACAATGCTGGACAGACAGGAAATTACTTTTTAACACCGTCGCAAACGCTTAACGTCACATAGTCTAGAGGCAGATTTTTCTGACATCTTGTATCTTTAGATAAACCAGCTTCCTTCCAGAGTCACTCATATTTCACCGATGCTGAGAAATCTAGAGAAAAAAAAATCCATCATAGGTTCACTTTTTTTCTGCAGGCAAGTAAGCAAAATGGATGTATTAAGTGAAGTATTTGTCTGTAATCATGAACAGATTCAGGAGATCTCAGACTGAAAGCGAGCTTGTTATACAAAATCTTGTAGTGAAGATAAGGAATGAGAGAAAGTGGATTTGCTTGCAGTAAAAAATGAGGCTACGCCATAAATTTGCTGCTTGAATGTTATAAATTGCAGAGTGACAGTCTAAAGGAAGCCATTTTTGTGTGGTGCAGTCAACATATAATCAACATTCATTTGCAAAAGTAGATGTCATAAAGGTAAAGTGTGGCTAAAGGCAATGTTCCATATATGATATGTTTTAATGCATGACAGCAGACCTAATTCCGCCCTACAATTTAGTCAGGCGGCAAAAATCCGACAGGTTTGATTATCTCAGGTCGCAACGTTCAGTATAACCAGTGGGAACTTAATGACAGCTCAGCAACGAACAGTCCGGCAAAAGGGGAGTGGGAAAGTGTACACATACAAAAGAGCTTAAGGAGGGAGTGATGCAACAGGTGTGCAGGGAGGAGCAGGATCGGGTGATGTTCTGTGGGCGGATACACACTTTCCAACTGATGAGGTGTATTTTAGTTTGTGTGATCGAGGGACACTGCAGAGAAGCAGCGAAATGGATTCTCAAGTTCTTCAGCAGCTGCTTCCTCACCACCACAAATCTGTGTTAAAATCTCCTTAGAGGTGTTTTCAGTAGTGGCTTATTAGACTTCTGCAGACATGGAAAAGGTGCAGCGAATACATTCTGGAAAAAAAAGGTGCACTCAGGCAGAATTAATAAAGTTATCTGTGGAAGTTTAGAATGACTGGGCAGGATCTTGATTTTCCTTTTAGCCCCATTGTGCATTTTTATTGGATTCGGGGCACAGCTGTGTCTGGAAAGTTCATAATAAACGCAAGGCTTAAGTGGCAGCCACATCAAAGTCACAGTCACAAATCCACACAAATAAATTCTTGGTGGTGTAGTGACTAATAGGAAAGCCTGGTTGGTTTGTTTTCCTCCCCTTTGACCTTTTGTGCACCATATTAAGAAAAATTATTCAAGATCAACAGTAAGTTCTAAAAGTTTATTCAAGAAGTGGATTCGCATCATCAACTCCAGTTTCAAACGTGACTTAATTGTCAAAATCGACCGCAGTTGATTCTATGATTGGCAGTTCCATTGGAAAGAGTTGAAGTCTGATGCTGAAGATGGAGACGGGGGCGTTGTTTTTAGCCGAGTGTTGCTTCCTGTAAAACCTTCCGCGTGGTTTTTGTTTTTTACCATCTCCAATGGCAACTTCTTCATGAGTCAAAAGTAATCCTGTGGTATTTTGGTAAAAGGATGTGAAATCTCAGTGAACTAACTGTGAATTTTTTTGATCGACCTTTTCAAAAGAAATAGAAACTTGTTTTGGTTTTAGGTCTTTGTTTTTGTCACAACCAACCACGAGTTCCATTCAAACCATTCGCCTCCGCACAAGTGCTTCCTTGGTGCGTGATCTGCTTGTACTGTACAGACATTTGACACCTGTGACACCCCACAAAGTGTCTGCTCTCAGTTTCACCTCTGACACAGGTTTTAGTCTTAAAATATTCATTCGGAGATTTTCTAAGAGGGTCAGCTTAGCCTTAGTGAAAACAGACATTTTACTCTTCCAGTAATCAGAATAGGAAGGTTTGCTTGGTTGAAATAAATTAATCATGAGCAACTTGTCTTCACACTTAGGCCACAGCTTAGTAAACATCATCAGCCATATTCTGGCCACGTCAGCAGGCGTGAGGGCATCACGTCAGTCTGAACACGTCACAAGCTGATATGCATGTGAGAACTGCGATGCTATTATTGGAGTCATACATTAAATCTCAGGTTACATTTACTTTTCAGGCCTTCAGCTGACACACTTCCAGAGAAGCTTAAGTGACTCAGGGTTCAGTCAGAACATCAACTAAACTAAGACAGATGTATAAAAAATGAATGGGTTATAATATACAGGCAGGTGACAGATTAAAGGAAAAAAAACTGAACCCTTGACCTCTAACAGGAGTTGCTGAATGGTTTCATAAGTATGAAAATGATGTAAATCATATGTTATGGCCTTCACAGGCACCACATTCCAACCCAACTGAACACCTATGGACAATTTTGGACCAAAGTTCTCTTCCACCATCATCAAAACAGCCAATGAAGGAATATCTTCTGGAAAAATGGTGTCTCATCCCTCCAGTGGAGTTTCAGACATCTGGAGAATCAATTCCAAGATGAACTGAAGCTGCTCTTATTGCACATAGTGACCCAACACTTACTACTAAGACACTTTATGTTGGTTTTACCATTATTTCCTTCTATCTGTGGCTAAAATAATATAATAAACTAAAATATTTAGCATTGCAAGCATTTGAAAAAGGCTTTGATGCACATACCTGAAAACAGAAACCGTCAGTTGGATTAAAAAATGATTGCTTCTTATACCACCAATGAGGCACGTCTGCGTTAGCTAAGTCAGAAAACATTTATCCTCTTAGGTTTCAATAAGACTAACCTGATTCATGCTTTAAAAATGCAACTCCCTAAGTCTTTGGAATGGAGACAGTCCATCTACTCAGTATAGGTGGCAGCACAGAGAGTTCCAGCAGAAAGGATTAACCTGGTTCAGGTTTTGCAACACATGTGACATCATGCAGGCGAACATTCCTGTCATGGAGTTGTATCGTTTACTTAAGAATTGCTGTGACAAAAATATCTAGCATCTGATGAAAACATTGAAAGCAGATATATTGGATCTTAATGCATTGTTTCACTAATACCTGTGTATTAAAGTTAAAAAATGTGAATCAAAATAATTAATTTCTGTCGTAAAATGGCTTTAAAGTAACTCTAAATCCTTGTTTTCTTCACATTCTGTGAATCCATGAGGTCCCTGCCTCTCTTCATGCTGCAGCTCAAGCACTCCAGCTCACCTACGACTGCTGAAACATTGTAACAAAATAAAATACACTGTGGAACACAATGGCAATGCACAATGTTGGACACATTATTGGACTAATTCGACCATGCATGCTCAAACTGGCTTCTGAATACAATACAGAAACTCACACCCTGCATGTTGAGGGCTGGTTCCTTACGTTTGCTACATATGAAACCCCAGAAGTCTGAATCTGTGTTTTTGAGACTGTCATTAGTACACTAGAGTTACAAGGTAAAAACACTCAGCAATGGTGCTGACTGCTTATTCCGCTGATGATGTGGCTTCCGACACAGATGTAAAAATACAATATTAACATGCTGGTATAGGGGACAAAAATTTACTTTTCACCAGAGGGGCCCATTTACATGACACATCCAAACCAATGAAACCCCCTGGGGAGTTTAAACATAAAGCTAACATGTACAGTTTCTCAGGTTGCAAGCTCATTAAGAGAAAACGCAAATTTTCTGCCATGTAGTTTATTTTTTGGCCTTTTTCTCTACCTTTTTTCCTTTTTCGTGTAAGAAACAGAGGGTTTGAGAGGAATCTAATAGAGAAAACTGCATTATCAAGTTATTACTAGTCAGTGAAAGCAGTGATACAGCTTATTGTTGTAGGGATAGCACATTTGGTGTATCAAGAACTATAAAATAGTATGTTGCACTTCTGGATATTGCACATCACTGGACATATGATTTGGTAAATGTTACAGTCAGTAAATTAACAGTGAGTAGACTACATTTAGTCGAATTGCTGGTTGACATTGCAGGCAGTCAGTGTCAGGCACACAGGTAAAACAGGTTAAAAGCCTGAAGTAGTTGAAGACAAGCACTTTACTGCTATCAAAGGTGAAAAGACGAGATCTGAATTTGGATTTAAAACCTCGTCAGCAGGGAGGCCTTTGTCTCTATCGGTAGATAAAATAGGACAACATGTGCAGCAGCTCAAAGGGTAGATACCTCAGAATCAGCGACCGTGACTTGATAGCTTAGATGTTGGGAAAATGTCACGCTTTTGGAGATTTTGGCATAATTTCAGTCCAGGGTTGATGTTTACTGTCACTATCAAAGAGAAGCATATTTAGTTTTGCAGAAGTGAAACTACACATAATATTATCTGACTTACTGGAAGTTTCTGCTTTTAATTCATCAAGCATGACTTAAAACAGAACCAACCTTGAACTAGATGTACTCACGCTTTAGCACTGCTTGTACTGCACAAACTGTGGCATCAATCAGATTTCTTAAAACACCAACATTACTCATTTTTTATAAAGAGCCTGCTCTCATGTTAACCTGAAAATCCACATTTCTTACGTGACCAACAAATCGATTAAATTTGCTCATCTGTGACTAACGACAAATCTAATACCTGGATTCTGGATTATGTCTGTAATATTCCCACAACTCTCTGAACACAGTGCAGAGTGTCGGCCCCAAAGTTGTCCGTAACAGTTTTAAAGAATTACCACGCACAAAGCTCTGAAAATATTTGAAGCTCTTGGCGAAGAACGCTGTAAAATGTCAGCTGTGACGTGGTTGAAGATTATGAAAAAAGCTGTGAGAAATCTCTAAAGTAACGTGTCACAATGAGTTCACTACTCGGATTATGTAGTTACCTGTGTTTTAAGGTTTTGCAATGCTCTTAAGCGAGATTACGATGGGTGCTAATCTCTGTTTTCCAGTATTTTCGTTTTAAAAGCATGCATCTGTTGCAAAACATAGAGGTGCTGTGATTATAGTGATATTTCTATAAGGATGAACTTTCTGTCCTCTTGAAAAAACTGAATATAATGATTCTGTTCTTGGATTTTCAAAATGTGGTCATACTGGGGGAAACAAGGTAACCTTGTAGAAAACCGTACAAAGCTTCACTTATCTCAGTTTTTGGACAACGGATGCTCAAATAAATTCATACCAGTGCAATAGTTTCATGAGGGCACATTTTTGTCTGTAGCTATGACACTTTCATCATATACACAGTGACATTTTCACACCACATGGTCAGTCTGTGAGGAAGTTGGAGTGTGAGAGAATAAAATAAGATGTGTCAAAAACCTTCTGTTTCCACTGATGTAAATGCAATTTCTGATCATTTTGAAATACATTTACAAATGGTTGTTAACTGTATTAATACTCACAATGTATGTATTACGGGAGCAAGTGTGTTGCATTACATAACAGCCATGGTAAGACTGTGGAGCACATTTTCCTTTACATGAGCCTCTAAACACAACATTGCGTCAACACTGAATCCTTAACTACAGATCCTCATAGATTACATGAACAAAAACCACAATCAGTCCGTGTTCTTCTGCACATTATTACAAATCATTCAACCTTTTTTATACATATCAAGAATTTTAAAGTGTCTTTTAATATAATACAAATTCAATATTGTGTTTTCTCTATTAATGTGATGTCAAGCTGGCAGACTCGCAAGTTAGAATTCCCCTTCTTTCAGCTTTGACCAGATGGGGAAGTCCGACCAGTACAGTGTCTGGAAATGCAGAAGTTGGCATTTTACCACTTTTAATTAATATATTTAGCACATTTTGCCACTATGGCACAAAAACTTGGACCATTGCCCTCATGCTTGGTTTGTCGTTCACTGATCAGAGTTTAATGTCTCTGTTTTTAAGAGCAGGTGCAGTAAATGGTAAATGGCCTGCACCTATTCAATTTAATTCAATTCAATTTTATTTATGTAGCGCTAATTCACAACACATGTCATCTCACAGCACTTAGCGTAGTATGGTACAGGCCTTACGAATTATAAACAGAGAATAGAAAAACCAACAATCCAAAGTTGCCTTCAGATTCCCCTTGAGCAAGCAGTCAGCAATGGTAGAAAGGAACCAAAAATCCCCCTAGAATGGAGAGGGGGATCCGACAGAACCAGGCTCAGGGAAGGCGGCTATCTGCCTCGACCTGTTGGGGTGGAAATGGGGGATGAAGGGGGTGGAGATAGCAGCGACGCTGGGGTGGGGATATAGCTTCATTCTACACACACATATTCAAAAAACCAATGGCGACATAGCTGCCATGCAAAGTGCCTGCCTACCATTGGGAGCAACTTAGGGTTGAGTGTCTTGCCCAAGGACATTTTGGCATGCAGAGGACCCGGGGATTGAACCGGCAACCTTGCAATCAGTGGACAACCCGCTCTACCACCCACAGGAAACATGATGCTAGTGCACGTCCACAGAAAGCCTGCTTGAAGCTCTTTGTAGAACCTGATAAATTGTGGATTTGCGCAGCTCTCTGCATTCGCTCACTTCAGGAATGCACCTGTTATGTCTGCAAATCTGCAGGTGCAGTGTAGTCTGGACATTTGGATTACTTCTTGACGTTCCTCCCATTCTCCAAACATCAACCTGATCTCCACACCTACTTACACACCTTCTCCTCATTTCTGCCCTGAACTTTCACTCCGTCTACCTGCCCTCCTTCACAACTCACTGAATGTCCAACTGATCATTCACCATTTAAACCTTGTTTTAACCTTATTTTCTTGAGTCCAGATGCATCACAAGTGAGAGGATAGTTCACTGTTTGATCACATTACTTCAGAATCTCTGGTTGATGATATTTCAACAACTATTTGGAGGATTAGCATGAAATTGACATTCTTGTGTGGTTGAGCTGGTTTAGTTTTTGTCTTTGTAATCAGTGTGAAACATTTGTTCACTGACTGCTGAGACAAAGTGAGATTCATCTCTGCTTTGAGGGTTATTTTAATTAATTGTCAGCATACCTGAGGCAAAGCTCGGTATGAGAAGTGTCAGTGCTGTCTCTCATCATTTGCCTGCCTTTACATGAGTGCACTGATCAAAGAGTACAGTGAGGGAGTCATTAACTTGCTCCCACTGCAGACTTCCCTGAGCTTTTTGTTCCCATGGCGTTTTGTAAGGAATCTAGTTGCCGCACACACACACACACACACACACACACACACAACCATGTCCAGTTAGAAATAATTGTGTGCGAGGCAGTTTGAAGGCCAAGGTGGAATAGTTTTGCAGAACCAGTATTTATGCTGGAATTATACTCTGACATTTTTGCGCTTGAAAAAAACCTCTATAAAATACATTAGCTTCCCTCAGTTTGACAAAGAATGTTTATGTGTTCCAGTCCTGTAGTATCTGACACCGGTGCAGATTGTGGAAGGAATTATCTTAGCTGGACATTGCACGCTAAGAACTGAAAAGCAAACAAAAGGGGCAGAATTAAAACATACCAGGCTTTGGAAATCGCATATTAGTGTTAAAGTGAGTGTGTGTGAAGCCTTAAACACTAAATTCCTTCAGAAAGATTGGTGATGTTGGAAAGAAAAGGGGGAATGTGGATCCAATTCCAGCATGATGGAGCGAGGAGTGGGGTCACCCTCACCAACCTCTTATTGGGCTAAACATGCAGAGAGACAGTCTTGCTTGCATTCAGATTTGGTAAATTAGGGTCCAGTTTGGTGTCGGCTAACTTGGCTGTGAGACGTGTTGCTGGACCAACTGAAGGTCATTTTGCCTCGGTGCTGCATTTCCCTGACTCACAGGAAGCTTGGAGCTTTTGGGGTTTGCAGTTGTTCTTGGCTGTGGATGTGAGTTAACCACAAACCCTGTTTATGTTTTACATAATTCTTCATAAACTGCAAGATAATATATTTTCCACTGCAGTTACAGCAAAGTTTAAAATCACCAGTAATCTGCACGTCTTGGCTTCAGCCTCCCTGAGAGAAACTCCATGTGGAAGAGGCTGAATCGCCAGTTTCTCAATGTGCAGAAGTCTCAGTAGAACACAATGTAATGCAGCTGCGAGACATGTAGCAGTTTGAGCACAGCCATGTAACACACACAGCTGAACTGTCAGTGTCTGTCTATTTATAATGTGCAGCTACTGTATGGTCGTTTTTGATTTAAAGCCGCTTTTCTGTGAAGGCTGTGAGAATTCACAGGAACGGAAATGAGGCGGGTTTAAGAGTGAGTGGACCACCGCATCACCGATCGTAAAGAGTGTTAGGTTGAGTTTTCCCACCGAAAGGCTCCGTCAACACTTTGACGTCAAGACAAGTTGCTAACCTTATTCAGGATAAACAGATGAGTCAGGGACACTTTGCATGTGATGTTTTCATGTGTTCATTGCACATGACCGAATAGACTGTTAACACAACACTGTGTGGGTTTTTTCTTTGAATGTCACTGCTCCATAAGGTGATCCGTCATGTCAGATTCTGAATATTCAAGAGTGTTTTGGAGGGCAGCTCTTACCTTCTGTTGACTCAGTTAGTGCTGGAAAGAGACATGACGCACTGAAACTGGACCCCTCACTCTCTACATAGAGCCGGGACTATATAAAGACCAAAGTGTTGCACGGAGGTACCTCTGAACCCCGTCAACCTGTGCACGCATGCACACTTCCACACCTACTTATCGTTCATTTGCTTCATCAGTTTCCCCGTCAACTACCTTATCTTGCCAAACCTTTCTGCTTTTTTTTCGTCTAAAGAATCCACTCTCGAGCATCCTTACAGACTTGTTAGCATTCATCCAGCGTGACTGACAAGAATGGCCACTCTGTTTCTCCCCAATCAATCAGAGGGCCCCCTGAAAAACCGCATCGCCCCACTGAACGCCAGCACCTCTGTCTTCGCTGCTCTTCGCTGGCGTCTGTGGGACTCCGGGTGTGATTCCGGGCACTGAGATACCTAGAAACTAGGCCTTGTGGTCAGTGCCAGTTTCCATGGTTCCCCCTGTCAAAGGGATGCTCTTTCTGGGCCGGGTGTGTTTGTGAAATCTCCGTGAAAAGATGGCTCTGTGTCCGGAGGTCCCGAGCCCTCCGAGAGCAGAATTCCTGTGTGACTCCGGCTGCGCTGGAGTCGTGCAAGCACAGCGGATGGAAGGGAAAAAGTGGGGGGGAAAACACAGAAGCAGCATGTTTGGGTCCTGGCTGGGTGCCATGCATCGGTTAGGAGCTCGGGGGACTGGGTCACAGTGGGGGTTCACAGTGGGGGAAGTAAACAGGCCAGTGTGTACACAATTACACCAGCAAACACACGGTCGACTGCAGAGATACACTCAGAAGCAAGATACCTGTGCAAGTTCAAACATGTCAAAAATGCATACGATCAGTATTTATTCTGCCAACGTGAATCAAGCACTGATTTTCATGAAGTCCAACAAACAACAGCCTGTTTGCATGATGCAAATGTCATGAATGTCAATTGCACACGTCAAAGATCTTTACATAAATGCATTTACATATCGGCATAGAGCTGTGGCTTAAGGCATTGTGCTATCAGGTTGCTTGTATAACTCATTCTTGTGATATCTCTTAAATGATTTGAGGGAGTTTTTTCAAATTTGGCACAAATGTTCACTTGGACTTATTGGTGATCCGATTAGATTTTGGCAGTCAGAGGCTGATATCACTATGCATTCATGAAACACATATTTGGCCATAACTCAGGATCTTATACATTAATTATGTCAGTAATGCACACAAATGTCTGACGGGATCAAATGTCAAACTGGTGACATATTATATCCAAAAAGCCAAAGGGTAAGTTCACTGTGACATAATAATGTCCTGCAAAAACACTTTTCTGGCCATTTTTTAACCTCATTCTCATGAACAGAAGAAGAAATTCACATGTAGTCAGATAGTGATTTGGTGACTCTAGTTTTGGGTGCCCAACCAATGAATTCCTTCTCCGTCTTCTCCACATACATTTAAAAAATATAAGAAATCTGAAAGGTGCCTTTTGTGTAGGTCACATATTTACATATTTCTGCGGTGTGGTGTGCTCATGACTCATTTCTTGACAATCCTGCTGACACTCCCTCTGTTTTCTTTTCCCTCCTTTTTTGCCTGTGCGTACACAAAGTAGCGAGCTTCTGTTTAACCTGAAACACCCACAGTGACTCAACAGAGCGAGAAGAGGACAAGTCTCCGAAGAGAGATTAAGCACATAAAGTCATGACAGAATTTCACAATAAAACGTGAAAACGGTTCAAGCGAAACCAGATAATCTGAATTTCACGTGACTCTGCTGCAAAGAGCTTGATTCCGAGTTTTGCAAAGGCTTCTTGAGAGCAATTGTCCCAGGGCTGAATGTTTAAAGAAGAGGGACAGAACGATCTAATTTCAAAGGCGCAACCAGTACCACCAGCCTTTCCAGTTAGCTTTGTGCTCCTCTGACTCACTGGGCGCCATAATGAGCCGCTCACACCTTGTAATTCTACAGGGACTATAATTTTTCATGGTATTCTTGAGCTTTATTTTTCATTTCAACAGTAGATCAGATCCTGTTTTGAGGCATGCTGAAGCAGAGCATTTAAAAGAATGAAGTCAGGAAGCCTCAAGCGTCTGATGGAAACACTGATATCGACATGAAAGCTTGAAAGGAACCTGTGATCACGTCATGATTACAACTTCCGGTGTTGAAACAGCATCTCAGTTTTGTGGAAACATGACATCTTTGTCATCGTTTAGGAGAAATCTTCCAGGACAAAACCGTTTTTCCTGCTGAGCTCTATCAGTCTAACCACTGTGGCAGTAAGTCATTGGCGCCAAAAACAGAACATCCACACTGGTGGAAACATTTTAAGACAGCTTGATGGGGTTGTCATGCCAGAATCTGAACTTCTGATATGATCTGAATGAAAAGGGAGCAGATTGCTGGTGTTCCACAGAGCAGCATCACTGCAGCTGGTGGTGATTCAGCATCTTGCTCCGGGACACGTCAGCAGGACAGCTGTTTGCTGCCATGATGGCCTGACGTTGGGTTTCCCCATGTCCGGCGTGATGTTCAATGTATTTCCCTGCAGTAAAAAAGGGAATCGCTGAGTTGATTTAATCTGGAAAGACTCAGACAGGAAAAAATGTGATGACTGTGACATCTTGTCACTGCGTCTGCATGTTTTCTTTCTATTTCAGGCTGACAGCTGCTGACCGTCGTTGTTTTACCATCTACATATTCATACAGTTTCACAATGAAGTTAAAAGACTACAAAGAATCCACTTTCTTCTTCTGCTGCCGCCACACAGACTACAGGGTTTGTGGACGTCAAAATGGTATTATCTTAATACCACCGTGCGTGAACTATTTCCCTTAAGGATAATATAATTGTTTAACGGGAACGGGAAAATGCTGTGAATTTTTCAACCGCAAGTGTTTAAAATGGGCTGACTGTGCTCGTTACTGGTCCGATGAATGCCCGACTTTCACCCGATGGCTCCATTTCCACTGTGGCTTCAGAAAAGGCACCTGGGACTCCCCACATCGTGGCACATGAGGGAACAACCGCACACCCACTCAGGGCTGGAGGCTCCGCTCCGTGGGGCCAAACACAACAATAACCCACGGGCTGGTCAGCACTCGTACACTGCTCTGCTTTCCATGAACTGGCAGTGCTGAACCCAAGGTTTTCCATGGCTGGGGCCAAGAAAACCCTTTGCTCTTTGTGCATTCACAGAGAATGCTTCAAATTTGCTCAGTGGACATTAAGACGCAATTGAATATGTTTATGAAGCTAATTATACACCAAACCTGAATTACATCTATTAAAGACTGCATGTTTTTTGCAGACACATCACACAGACTTCACATTAGTGCAGACCATTTTACAAAACATACAATATTTTATACTCATTTTATTTTACTGGTTTCCCCACTGGTTGTGCTTTAAGTCATGAAATTAACATTACAGATATCTAAACAAATTATACCCCCAGTATCTCGTGATGCTTTCACTGGTCCTTGAAGTCAACATTAACAATTTAAACTACTCATTTCTTGCTCTATACCTTGTTTAATCTTCCATAACAGTCTAGATAATGTGTGGCTGCAGGACATTCAGGAATCAATGGAACTATATTCAAGTTACAAATGAAAGAATTCTTCCTCCCTCTGCTGGGCGTGTGCTGTCAGTGCTACTACTTCATGTACTCCTGCATTATTCGAAGGCTGGTTTGGAAGAGCAACTCTGTTACCACGATTACCACTGTGCACATTAAGAGTAGTTATTTTGATGATTTAAGGATTATTTGCTCGTAAATAATTGTCCTTCTGCCCTTTTTATGGAAGTTAAACAAACTTCCAATAAAAGTTGAGGTCACAGGTTGGCCTTTGGGGTCATGTTATTTTTTTTCCTTTAGTGATTTTCCAGAAGGCGATAGTGAAACGAACAAAGTGTTTACTCCAAAAGTAGGTCACAGAAGCCTTAAAGTCTGTGTTCTTATTGAAAAGTTTGTGGTGAGTTTTGTGTAACAGTTTATGAGAATAATGGATTTTTAGCATTTTGAAGAATACATAAAAAGACTTTTTGATCATAAAAAGGGCAAAACAGTTTTGAGAAAAGACCATGGTGAAGACAAAGTTTTATTCACATTTTTATTATGTAAAAATGTTTAGCTCCACAATCTCTACCTCCTTTAATATTTATGATCTTTTTTCCATTTTCCCTACTGGTTTAAAGAATGTCTTTTTAAATAACATCTTATTGTTATTGCACAGCCTTGTGAAACAGTCACTTTGTCTTTTACTACACTTACTCTATGAGCATGTGATTAAATTAAATCTCTTGAATCCTGAATATGTAAAATTCTGACAAGTGTTGACGTGAATCAGCTGGTCTTTGCGAAAAAATGAAGGATGAAACCTGAATGTCTTTATGACTGACTTTTGATTCAAAACTATAAAGCTGATAAAGGCCATTTAAGGAACTGCATGGACACATCTGTGAATTCTGCGTTTTCTAACAATCTGGAGTAACAAAGGATTGAACCTTAAACTGTCATTCATCCATGAACTTCGGAGTGCCTGCTAATAAACAAAGCAGGGCCACCGCATTGGGATTAACAACTTTCCACTGACCCACATTACAAGGAAAATTCCAAGGCAATTTAGTGTCTGGCTCAATGCTAAAGCAAAAAGATGCAGGAGTAAATAATTGACTACAATTGTGCGTGTGTGTGTGTGTGTGTGTGTGTGTGTGTGTGTGTGTGTATTATAATATAATATAAAGTAAAATAAAATAAAAATAATTATTATGAATAAATAAACTGAGTAGCCCTCAGCAAATTTAATATAAATGTAATTTAGTATCTGTTTTAATTTAATAGTGTTAACCCAAGCTGAGATCTTCATTAACTGCAAAGGTTTGACAGGTAAAACAAAACATATTCAAGGGCTCCTTTACTTGCTTTTCCAGGCTGTAAAGCATCGTTTATGTAAAATCACACACATTTCAGTTGTGTCAGTAATTTGCGTAGAGTGTGTGTAAAATTTGGCAAAATGGAAATAAATTAAAATCAAACAATATAACCCATGCACTAGTGCTGCGTTCAGCGTGCCTCGGGAATAGGCCATAAAATTACGTCATTTTCGACAGACTTAGCGTTGTAAGTAGAAAATGTAAAATTAAAACAAACAAAGAAAAAACTTGGCTGCCTCCAAGTTTGATCTGTGGCTTCACTCCGAGCATCAAACTTATGTCAACAGACATGTAGTTCACCTAACTGATGGAACAGAGGAGCAAAAAAGACACAAAAAGTACGTTCTCTATGTTTTAGACATTTACACATTAAACTTACTGAAACTATAGAAGCTGTATTTGCGTACAGTTTATTGCGTAGGCTGCTGTTCTGTGGAATTATGCAAAAAAGACGACAGTCGAGTTGAGAAACCTTACCGGAGTTACCGAGGGCCGACTTCTGTTGGCATTTTCTTTGATTTTTCCAGTTGGACTCTGTAAATTCCACGTTTACATGAATGCGGCATCTTAGTTCAGGATGTATTTCCGGAGTATCTAAGCAGAGATGTTCACGAGTTGAAGATAGAAATCCTCCCTTTCTATGTCAATACTTTATTTACGTGAACAGCTTTAAACTAATTTATGTATAGTCCCTGGCCTAAATTTGTTTATTTGTTTGTTTTACTTCAGAAGTAAGTATACAAGCTAAAATAAATAAACTTAGTTTGTTAGAATATCATTTTACACTTTGTAAATGTCTGATTTCATCACCAAAGTCACAACATTTTTCTGTCATGCCAAGTCAAGTGTTTCTTATGGAGACATTCCCGAGCCTCACCACAGGATATTTGCAGCAGTGACATTATGGTATGTATCGATGCTTCCTACAACTATATATAGCATAGAACGGGGTCTTTCTAATCATTAAACTGACAAAATATGACAGCAGGTAGCTGGCTAACAATGAAAACAGATTTTATAGTTTAATTGTGGCTGTAGTTATTTAAGTTATCAGTTGTTGTATTTCTCATAAATACAGTTAGCAGATTTGCTCTGATTATTATCAGTTTTAATTATTTGGTGTACTGTGAGTGTGTGATTTGGGACTTTCCTCCCTCTGCCCCCAGTAGACTGCAGATAAAAACAAACAAAAAATGTCATATGTCACTCTGGTGCAACATCAGTGTATTTAAACCTGTGCATTATGAATATTTTGTGCATTTAAAAGACTATAAAACACATTTGCTGACTTCCTTAAACAGTAATATTTTCTCTGAACACCACTCTCCAGGTATTGTTACCAAACCGGAAGTTAACTGCTGTGTCTCTCTTGGTGAGCTGCGCCGATCTTTGTCCGTGTCGGGCCGACGCACCGGCCGTTGGAGGGCGGAAGGTGTCCGTTAAGGTGATCCACAGCATCGATTCCACAGAGACAATGTTGTTTAATAACAGGACACTTTAACCCGGGACACGGACTTTGGCATGAGCCGCTGTATATGACTATTTTTCGGTATGTTTGCTTCCACTTCCTGTGCTTTCTTGACCTTTCCATTGTTTCCTGAAACAAATTGTAAGCTAGCTTAAGCTGCAAAACATATAACGCTGGTTAAACTAACCTCACTTCATTTGTTCGTCTGCTTGTTTGGTTAGTTTAAATATAATAAAAAGCCCTGCTAACTCTGTACCGAAATATAAAAAGCATGTGACAACCTATTTTTTCCTTCAAAACCAGCCTTACTGTTACAGTATATAGCAAGCTAACGTCAGCTAATGATGTACAGATAGCAGCTCTCGAGGGTCATGGGATTTTTTCTTGTGTAGAAATAACATTATTGTAGCTTTTTACCAGCAATTCCTGCCTGGTGATGTAATTGTATAAAGTATCACTGGAGGGCAGACTAATACACGTGAAGAAAACTGGGTACCACTTTCTGTGTCAAAATGCAGACATTTACTTTATTAATGATTCATAAACCATTTATCAGTGCTCTATAGGTAAGTCATGAGCCATTATTTGCAACAATGTTTGGGTTGCCAGGTTGTGAAACATCTCTGAAAGGTCAGGTCTACTCAAGTCATTAATTGTCCTTGAGGAGTTTCTAATTAGCAAGCAGTTAAACAGTTATAAATAGAGCTGCACAGCACTGGAAAAACTGATATTAAGATATTTAGTTTACCTGTGATATAAAAAAAATACACAAATTTTAAACTATGGAAAAATAGTTTCCATAATTATTATTATGGAAATAATAAACAAATTATAATTATTATAATAAATTCAAACAGCAAAAAATAAATAAAAATTGTAGCATCGTGTGTTTCCGTTAATGTACATTTTATTTAGAAGCCTAATTATAAATGTTGACAAGTCAGTGATCTTCCTGTGTAATAAGTCAACAGCAAAACTCAACGCAATTCATTTTTAATTACAGATATCAAGTTAATAAGCATAAAGTCCTTAAATGTAAACGTTAATAAATAATTAATAAATGGGATGTGGTCCAGATATTGTGCAGGATTTTTTTTAGCAGATCTCATAACAGTTGGTTTGAGTTGTTTATTCGAGAACTAAATATCTGAAATAAAACCTTTAGTAGGATGAAGACAACCTGTGGACCATAAGGTTCTCATTTTTAATAGCTAATAACAGATCTGTAAAGCATTACCAAATTATTTACTAAATATAAATTAAGCCTGTTTGAAAACTTTCACAAAACTGTCTTAGATAGTCCTTCAGAAAACTGTAACTACAATATGCTCTGTGCTTGAAATGAGTTATTAATTTACACTTCACCAACTGTATGTCTGATAACTGATGATACATTTTCCTGTTACTTACAGTATGTGTTCTCAATTTTTTTAATGTTCGTAGGGACGGCAGAGAGACAGACTGAGCTGCAACATGTAAGACCCTCTCAAGAAAACATTTTTAAGAACATTACTTTGAAAAGAATAAAGTCCTAATATAAATCTCCTTTTACTTTTGAAGGTCGGGGATAAAAAACCACATGTCGCTGCCTGTGACAGTGGGCATCTTGTTGGTCGGCCTCCCGTATTCCATCTCTCTGGCTGCCCAGTGGCTCTACGGTTGGCCCAACAAACCTGGATACAAGAAGTACATAGAAGCTCTGAAACCAAGGTAACTTCAGGATTTGTTTTTGTCCCACATAATGTAGTTTAGTTCTTGGTTTTAACTCATTAAAAAGAGTGTTTTTTAATCCTCTTTTCTGTTTGTTCTCTGAATCAGACGGATATACTGTCTGACCAGAGCTGTGCTGGAAACTCTCAAGTACCTGCAGTACGGGAAGCTTTACTTTCAGTGGAAGTCGTGGTATGAGAATGAGGAGAACCGTAAGCATTATGAAAAGGTGCGCTACCGTGAAAATCTGCTTGTTTCCAAATTCCAGTGTTATGACTTCCACTAAATAATACCACCCAATAACTCACTGTCTAAGCAGCACTCAAAAATATGTAAATAATCACAGTGTTGTCACTTTGAAGGGCATCACATTTGGCCGCAGAGGCAACAAGTTGGACTTGTACCATCCTCCACATGTGGGCAAGTCTGAAGATGGGCCTGCCCCGCTGGTGGTTTTCATCTACGGAGGCGCGTGGGGCTCCGGAGAAAGATCCATTTACTGTTTGCTGGCGAGACAGATGGCTGAAGAACTGAATGCAAGTGTAATTTGTCCAGATTACTGCACGTACCCAAAGGTAAGAGCTTCAGAACAGTACACAGTAATTCCAGTATCCGTAAGACTGATTAGATTTATGGAACATGTGTAATATATACATAGTGAATTGTACATTAAATTGTGGTGAGATAACTCAAAGGATTGATTAAAAAATGTTTGTAAATGTTTTACTGGTCTCTAAACTGACTGTTGGTGTCCTGTGATTGCCAGACAAATGTTTTAGGGATGATCCAAGATATTGCTGACTGCCTAGTTTGGACCCAAGAGAATGGACAGAAATTTAACTTTGACAAAGTAAGTATTCTGTAAAAACTGTAGAAAACCCTGTGATTCATCAACTAGAAGGACCATTCTTTATAGAAACTGCCATTATGTCATATAAATCTTTGGCTCTTTAAGCAGCTTCATGGGTCATTTAATCCCACAGCTACTCAGCTCATGAATACACTTTCTTTTCATGTTGAGCAGCGCTAATCCTAACTAATACCATCACTATGCATTTCTGCATTCAATATATAATCTCATATGCTGTTCTGTTTCTCGTCTTTTATAGGACAACATTGTGTTAATTGGTCATTCAGCAGGTGCACATTTGTGTGCACTGACCACATTGTTTCTCATTGATGCACGAGAGGAGCTTTTCATCGAGTTCAGCAAGCAGAGGAACATCACAGAGTCGATCAGAGGAATTATTGGTAAAGACTGCATTGTTTCACCAAGTCTCAGTACCTGTCTGAACACGTTTATGCTGACGAATACTCAACTGTCAGGATGTTGTATGAGACTTTACTTTACTAGCCTTCATTCCAACAGCTGAATATAAGCAGAAATGACATTAATGCAGACAGAAAACACATCTTTTCTCATTTTACATAATAGTTTAAAGCACATATATCTGCATACATACACCCATGCAATCATCCTCATACTTGCACATTTACAAATGCAACCATACAATTGTTTTAAAAGAACATTGAACAAAAACAACTAAAGGCTTCAGCTGCTCTTCTTTTGGTGCCGTCAGTTCTGTATTGTACAGTGTGATTGTAGTAAGCAGGGTTGCAGCTTTCAGCCTCTTTGTTCTGCACTGGATGTGAGTAATATTGTTTCCGCTCCATAGCTGTCTGTTTGGATTGGTCGCTGTCGTTTGTGGGAGCAGGTCATAAAGTGGAAATTGCATGTGTATTTGTTTGAGTTGAATTGCTACCATTTCCCTCCTGCTCTGAAGAGATGGGAGGTGTGTTGGATGGGTGTAGCCTCTGGAGTTCATCCTGAGGGCCCTTTTCTTGCAACCTCACCAGAAAACCCACCTGCCATTTGTTGCCCCTCCAAAAGGACTCTGCCGTTCTTCAGAAACAGCTGCAACACAGCAGTATAGATGGTGACAAGGTCTGTTTAGAACAGTTAGAAAGGCTTTCCTCCCTACCTGTTCAATCTGAGTGTCACCACTGAGGTCTGAGTCCAGGTTAAAGCCGAGGAACTTGTCTGTGGTCACCACCAAGACGTCTTTACCAGTTCAAATCAGTTCTACTAACTTTGCAGCCCCTTTATCAATTTTCTGAGCTCCCTTTGCAATTTAGATGATACTACAGATATTAGTTAAGACACAGTCCTTTATCATCAGCACACAAAGTTTCCAATGTATTGTCAAAAACAGTCTTTCAAGGGGACATGTGTAGGACACATGGGGGACTCAAGTGCCACTTGCCATCATCCCTGCCTTCCTCCAGTCATGTAGCTGTGTATCCAGACCAATAGTCCAGCTCCTGGTTGGTCAGATGTTGCAGCAGCTGGATATGATTCACCCTATCAAAGGCTTTGGACATAGCAGTTGGCAATACCCTCTCCACTCTTGATTGTTTGACATTTGTAGACACGAACCATGAATGTGTGGCCTTAAGACTCTTCCTCTTTCTTGCTCTTTTCCCCGAGCATACTGGTAATTGACGTTTGAAGCGAGCATACTGGTAATTGACGTTTGAAGTTTTGGTATTTGTGATCTCCAATGCAGCTGGAGCTGTTCCTTGCATATTAGATCTTAAGGGACCAGATCTTCAGCTTGGTCCTTTGGTGGCCGTGATCATATGCCATCATTCCAGCAGGTCACAAACATTTCTTCTGGCCCCTAGATTATTGTAAATTTTATAACCTGAGGGCAGAACACTCCTTTTATAGTACTTGCCAGCTCTAACAGTTTCTGATAAAAGTATTTTTTGAAGTCAGTTCCTTAAATACATTTGCCAGAAAGGGTGTTGACCGTCTATCTCCTGTCTTTAATCCTGCTTTACAAGTTAGGTCTTTTTTTGTTCCCTGTTCAGGTCTGAGCGGCGTCTACAACATTATGGACCACTATGAGCACGAGCAGATGCGGGCGATCGAATATGTCTCCACAATGCACAAAGCCATGAATGGAGTGGAAAACTTTCCTTACTACTCACCGACACACTTACTGAAGAAGCTCAGCCAGGACAAACTCAACAAGTGAGAGAAAGAGAGCAGAAACATCAAGCTTTAACATCAGTGATGTTTATGAAATCTGCTGCATCTGCTTTCAGTTAAAATAGGACAATCTTTTCTTTTTCTTCCAGAGTGCCTCAGTTCGCTTTGCTCCACGGGACCAATGACATTATCGTTCCTGTTGAATCTTCCATTAAGTTCTCCGAGCTGCTCACCTCGCTGTCTGTGAAGGCAGCGCTCTACCTGCTGCCCAGAGTCGACCACACTGAGATGGTCACCGACCTCATGGTGTCCAACAGGCGCTTCTACCACGTGATCTACAGCTGCATCAAACAGGAGTTCAGAAAACTTCTGGGAACCTGCTGAGATCCTCCAAAAACAGCACAACATCCACACTTCTGTAATATTTACTGACGGTGCCACTCTACTTTGTTTACAGTATCTGCTCTAATGCAGCAAACAGAATCATACTTAACCTTGAATTTAACTTCATTCATTTCAGTTGTGATTCCATAATAATGATGTAATACTTTTGACAGTTGTGTGGTTTGTGAGTGACATTTACGGGTGGATTGTTTTTTATTTATGGTCTGAAAAGACTTATTTAGTAGTTTGAAATGTGGCTAACATTATAATAATGTTTTGGAGAGATGTTATTCAAATAGCACTGATAAAGAAAGTAAATGTAAAGTGAAATCTGTCATGAAGAAGATAATACTGCACAGTATTAACGTGAGAGTCCAGTTACCTAATCTGTACCTCTGATTTCAGGCAAACTTTGTTTTATGAATATTGAAAATCAACTGATTGATTTATTATAACCTTGAATTTTGAAAAAAAAATTGATAACCCATTAATGGCCTAATGTATTAAACTTACTTGAAGGAACTCATCAAGCCTGTAGCTTGTTTTATGTCTTCAGTCTCTATAAAGTGACATCACATCTTTCAGGCACACACATCAGAGTTCCAAACAGCTGTAATCAGGTACTAATATAAAAAACATCTATAAAAACCTCATTGAAACTACAGTTGATGGGGTAAAAACTTCAACTAACAGATATTATCATCAAACTTCCCCAGTTGATTGCTTACAAGGTGAATATTAGTATTTGTATTGTTTTTTTTTTAAGTGTCAGAATTTGCAGTAATTTCAAAAAGAGAAATCAGAACATTACATGAAGCCAGACTCAACGTTTTTACAGAGGGCACATTAAATATCTCTTTGTATCACTACATAAATCAAAAACTACTATGGACAGCCAAAAGATGAAAAATAAAAACTTTTTACCATTGTGTGTTAGGCATTTAATGTTTTAGAAGTACCATGCTGTTTACATTGTCATTTACCTCGCATCAATGTGTATTACTTAAAGTCTTTTCTATTTCTATTTGTATTGTGCTCATACCACTGTTCATACTATATATAGATACTTAAATTACTTATGTATCTTGTATACTTACATGCACTGTTTATGCAGTTTACCTTACAGCTATTCAATTTACCACATGTGACACCGTAGTGCACTTTCACTGCTTCTTTTGCACCTCTGATTAGATGCAAAACTGCATTTAGTTATCTTCTGCAATAACAATAAAGTAGAACCTAACCTAGTGTATGATATGAACAAACCCCTCTGTAAAACCCTCCAGCGTAAAACTGTAAAAAGTGGAGATTTCTTGTTTAAAGTATGAGAAAATAACATTTTGAGAGTAGTGTGTATTTTAATTAATTAATCTACAGACACAAATAGACAAAGTATTGCAAAATAAATACCTAAATGTGTATTTTGGATGTTTTTCTTTTTACTAATCCGAAAGACAGACTTTGTTTTATGAATATTGAATATCAAATGTTTTTTTCATGATTAATTCTAACCTTGAATTTTGAAAACAAAATATTTATTGATGACCAAATTTTGCACTTCTGATTAGATGCAAAACTGCATTTCGTTATCTTAGTGCTCTGCAATGACAATAAAGTAGAAGCTAACCTAGTGTACGATATGAACAAACCCCTCTGTAGAACCATTCAGAGACGCAAACAGACAAAATATTGCAAAAAAAATACCTAAATGTGTATTTTGGATGTTTTCCTTTTCACTAATCTGAAAGAAGACATGTAATTGAGGCTAAAGATCCCCAAATCTCAAAAAATAAGTAGTGCATGTTCACATTTTCATTCATTCTTCTACGTCTTCTTCCAACTTTTATTTTGAAACGCTGGTCTTCGCATGCGCGCTCTCGCTTCACACGCACGAGGCGGAGTTAGGTGCGGGTGCGCTGCTCTCGGTGAACCTCCACATTCACTCCCCTGCGTGTTTCTCAGCGTTTGACCGACTGAGCGGTGTGTTTTTCTAAAGCGTTGCCGACCCGTGAAGCGGCGGAAAAAAAACCGAGTGTTGTAAATATGTAACCGGACGGTCGGTGAACGTTCGAGTTTCCCAACCGAGACGAGAAAAGATGGACTCTGCTGCGAAAAACACCCAGAAGTTGTTGCTCCGAGGTCTGCTTTGGTGGTCGCTCCTGGTGCAAGTGGCGTCTGGGGGTAAGAAATGCAACTTTTTGTACGCTGTTAATGTAAAAAAAAACAATGAATAAACTTATTTAAGGTTCATTTAATTACATGAAATATATCTTTATAATGGTTAACTATTTGTTGTGGTTTCCCTTTGAAGACTTCTTAAGACCACTACTCATTTGTCATAGGAAAATAGCATTAGCTCTGTTTAATGCAGGCTGCAGCACTGTTTCTGTAGCATCTCCAAAAGCAGGCTTAGTATCACTCTACAGAGGATTTGTCAAATGTTCTCTTGACCCGCTGCAATGGTTCACAGCTCTTAACATATTGACCTCACTTAGCAGAATTAAAAAGATATGAATAGGGACAAGTTGCAAGTAGCTTCAAGCAGCGTGATTCCCTGTCGTTTTTCATATTAAATGAGCTGATCATTTCAATATTCTGCCATTTAACTGATTTGCACTTGAGGTTTGATCATCTGTGCATGCATGAATACACACTCACCTTATCAGAGGCAGCAGAAATGGGACTGTGATGCCCACTGCACTGGAAGAACTATCTGACTGTGACAATGGCACACTCAAATGAGTACAAATGGATGGACAGTTGTGTGGAGAGACCTAAGGGGGAGGTCTGTTTTTTCTTTTTCTTCTTTTTTTTTTTAACGTAGATGTATATTATTTACATTCATGTGGGCATTCCTAACAGCCTGTCTGGTTGATTTGATCCTGGACATGTGCCTGGACTTCTTCAGCCTTCATTCTGTCCGTGGCCCTCGAGGGGATAATCAGGAATTACTCCACAGTGACTCATCATGCCCTTACTATATTTTCTTTACTTCAATGCATTTTTCCTCCGTGTAGCAAAACAAGCGTTTTCCGAAGACGTCCCAGCCTCTGACAGTGCATCAGACGGCCAACAATAAAAGCCAAAGAGGCACTTTGGTGTCTGATTTGCTGTGTAAACTGAGCAATGAGCACACAGGGAGTGACAAGCTCGGGTTTTTGGCCCCCCTTAAATTAACTGTATGCTCGCTAAAAGGTCACTGGCTTTGTTGTTTAAGAAGCGGTGTGTGTGAAATCTCACAAAAATGTCCCTAATGCACAGAAAATGGCCCTGCAGACATGCAGATTACAGAAGAAACACCTCTCAGTCACGTGGATTCTGTTCTTTCACTGCTCTTTCATTAACATACCCCCAAAATGTCCACGTATCACCACAAAAAAGCTGAAGCAACCAAAAAGTTCTTGTACCTTTTCTCAGTCGTTCTGCATCCTTCCAAGAATCCACTTTCTTACAGGCAACTTGTGCAGGAAGACCCTTTTTGGTTTTAACCAAACTTGACGTCCAGTCATATGTCTTGAGCTTCATTGTGAGGACGCCGAGATACAATTGAGCATGCATGTCCGTCCTTGTGAATTTAACCAAAAATATGCTGCTGCTTTCCTCTTGACCAGATTTCGGAAATGCCTCATCCTTGTTATGTGTACACAGAGCCAGTCAGATGAATGAACGTGACGTATGAAAGAGCGAAGACAGTAAATGTCGCTCCGAGGGTAAATAATGCCGGATGCTGTGCGCCTCAGGCCCAATCAGTTGTGTTCATTTGCAGCTGCATTTACTAGTTTACCAGCCACTGCAGCTGAATGAGGATTGTAATTTAGGACACACTGGTCACTTAAACAGCACTTGTTCAGGTGATTGTTTGGACTTCAAAAATATCACTTTATCACAAATATATCAACTTTTTCAAGGTTGTCTGAGCCGTTATGTGAACATTCAGTTGGAGGTTTGGGGCCTTACATTTTTAGGAAATTAGGAAATACCCCTAATTAGTGGAGAGTAGCGCAGACATTTGCCCCAAGGCTTGTTATAATTGGGGCTATGGGAAGGAGAGCGTGTGAGATTTGCTAAAGATGTGGAAGAAAGAAAGAAAGATGGCTGAATAGAAACATATACATTTTGGATAAACGAAGGAATTGATCTTGTTTAAAAGACGTCCACATTTTGTTTTAGACATCTGGGTTTGTTAAGATTGTTTTTTAAAAATGTGAGGCAACTTTTACATGACTTGGATACAAACTATGACTGATTCATGTTGTCCTTGTCTGATTATTGACGCTGGTGACGTGCATATATTTTATGACACTGAACCGTGAAATTAAAATTATTAAATAAATGCAACCTGTTAAGTTTTGCTGCTGCCTTTCTTAGCCAAGTGTCACTTTAAAAGAGTTCCTTAATCTCCTTTTTAATGAAACTTTGCCTGAGTAAATAAATAAAAAGATAATAATATTAAGATTAGAGGACTGAAAATTAGGGGTCTACAAGCATTTTTATATATAGTTAGTTGAACAGAAAATTATTGGTATTTTTACAACTAAGTAGCTTATTAGTTGTGAGACTTTGCTTAGTTTCTTTGTCGTATGTGATACTAAGTTGGATGTATACAGGGTTTTGCTTTGGTTGGCAAAAACAATGCAATTAAGGTTGTCAGAAATCACCATTTTTTCTTACCGTTTTGTCATTTTACAGATGATTATTTGACTACTTGAGAAAACGGCAGGCTAATATTGATGACATTACTTTTTTAGTTTTATCCTTTGTTTTAAGGGAAACTGTGTTTGCTGGGAGTAAACAACAGTGGGCTACTGATGTGTGGATAAATTTAGGTTAAAGAAATCTGACTTTTGTATGAAGAAAGTTGTTTTATAATTCATCTTTCTCACTGCTCATTTATCTAAGAAGCAGTGATCTTCATGTGACCCGGTTGAAAGTTTTCTCCGGAGGAAGTAAAACAGATGAGCGCCGTCTTAGGGATAAAGAATTAGTGTTTTCTATCGTCCTTTATAGCGGGAAAGCACATTTTTTATGTGATAAATATAGGTTTAGGAAAACTGAGTTGGCTGGTTAAATCAAAAACATTTAAATTATAGTTCTTGGAGAAAGCCTGGGAGATTAGGAAATAATTAAAGACCTTTTTCTTTTGCTATTCAGGTTACAACGATGTTTTTTATAATTTGGTGTTAAATATTTATGACTTAAAAGTCTAACTGTGTTACTGGAAGATTCCTGTTATTTTTTATAATAAACTAAGGATGATTTACGTTGTGTTTTCTTTACATCAGCTCCTGTTAATTGATTGCTGCATATTGATATGCCTGAAGGGCTAATTAACATGCTTTCCCGGGTTTAACTGTGCACATTTATAATGCGCTGTTTGGACAGATTGGATCTGGTCAAGCAAACTACACATTAGCGCATTAACCCCTTTCAGAGCGAAAACTGTTTGTGAACTCCTATTAACTTCACCCAGCTTCCCCAGTGAGTCACTCTGGCCCATTAGCAGAAGGCTGGCTGTGCCCCTGAGTCATGAACTCCAAATGAATCCAACGCTGAACGGGCATGTTTCTTCACAGAGGCGAAGATGTTTGCTAACCTTTGAATATGCGTGGGACTCTGGAGCTCATTAAAAACTGAACTGGTGGTGCCGGGGCATGGAGACTTGGATGAGAACGCTTCGGAGCACGTTAGCCCAGATTACAGGGTGATGTGAAATGGCAGGGAGGTGAGGTAGAAGAAACAGCTGGGTCCGTCCTTCCACGCTGTTTCTGGAACATGGGGCCACAGACAATGTGGGGACGTCAGAGCCTTTCATGTTCAGGTTGAAGGTTCCTGTCAGGGCAGGGCAGGCCCAAACATGTCTGACTCCCTCCGAGCCACCTTCTCATCCACTGCCTCGGTTTGTGTACTGCTGTTACGACGTTAAAGTCTAATACCTTTAAAATTCACATTTGTCTCTTGTACAGTTTTGGACAGTCCAGTAATGGCTTTCTCCTGAAGCAACAAATGAAACATAAACCTGCAATTCTGTCGCTCGAGCTTTCTTTCATGTTAAAGGTGGTTGTTATTCTATAGGTAAAAGCTTTAAAGCTGTCATAATTGTACTTTTGTTGTACTGGGACGCATGTAATTCATGCTTGAGCGCATAAAGTACAAACACAACCAGCCCACCATGAAGGCTAAACCAAAGAATCTTAGCATTCTTTTAAATCAGGTGGGGTATAATTTGTGAACCGTGTGTTGTAAAGCTCTGGGGGGAATGTGTGTGTGTGTGTGTGTGTGTGCTTCCCACTTCCACAGACTCTGCTCCACTTGTAAAGAACAACCAAGATGATAATTAGACTGGCTTTTACATCTAAATGTCACATGTTGGCTATATTAAGACCACAATGCTTGACTTAACTTGCTCCGTGTTGTTTGTAGTCGCTGCTACTGTACTTTCTGTTCTAGTTCCTTCTCGTGCTTGTCTCAGTTTTAATAATTGTGATGTCAGCTGCAAAAGACAGTGAACGCCACATTTGAACACTCGCTTTCCAATTTTCTATTTTCTTTTTTTTTTTTAATTTTATGTCTTTGATGTCTCCTTAACAGCTTCCTTCTATGGCGACGGCTTTGTGCAGCTCAAGGCAACAGAGTCGTCCGACCATAATGTGCTCCGCATTCGTTTCCGGACCTCCAGCACCAATGGCCTGCTGTTTCTCGCCTCCGGTCAGATGAGTTACTTGCTACTAGAGCTCCATGCTGGTCGCCTGCAGGTGGGTACATGCATGGCCTCAGCAAAGGAGCATATGTGATCAAGCATATATGGACATGCACGTGCACATATACTTACTTGCATAAAAAAAGCACACAGATGCTTCTGCTCGACTACACACACACACATACACACACACACACACACACACACACACACACACACACACACACACACAACCGACACACCAGCACCGACCACCGTAAGCTATGGCTCCATCTCCAATGACAGTGTCATTCTCTCAGCACAGTTAATACAAGCAGACAAGCCTGCATGGTGTGAGCTGAGCACTAACTCCACACTAGTCACTTCTTGTCACAGCAGAATCTAGGAGGTCATTGCTTTCACTGTACATGAATGATGGAGTGATAGTTGAGGAATTGTTCATTCTAACCAAATGATCGAGACAGGATCCCGATGCAACACACACCTGCCTCTTACCACCTCTGACCAGCTATTTCAAACTTATAAACTAGTTTAAACAATTAATCATTCAGAGTGCTACATCCCCTTTTTGTGCTGTTGTCACTCTGCAATACAATGCAATATAATATATATGTTAACTAATGATTATGTTTGATATAAGTTGTTATTATTTATTAATTACACCATTTGATGTCAAAAATTGTGATATTTCTTAGAGCTCAAAAGGCAAAACCTTTAGATATCTTGATTTGTCTGACCAACCATGTAAAACCAAATAATTACATTAAATTTGGAGTCATATGAAACAGACTACAGCGGCAAATCTGCACATTTGGGAAGCTGGAGCAAAAATAATGACTGAAATAATTAATTTTCTATTGAACAACCAATTGATGAATCAACTAATCATTCAATCTCTAATGTATGTGTTGTGCATTTAAAAATTCTTATCCTCTATAATATAAGGAAGGTATTCTTTGTGCTCTCCTTACTTACACAGCAAAATGAATTTAACATTGTTAGTTACCGTAATATTTTCCTGCATGTGTTTGCTCAGTGAATGCTGTGACTGTTGTTGAGTTCAGTCACGAGATGCACTAAGCATTAAAACATGAACCAACCAGTGTTGTTGTTCATACTGAATAATTGAGATGGCTGGTAATATTTATTAATGAGCATCCCGCAGAGCATGTATGGTAGTGAATTTCATAGTAGAATGAACTTAAATTGCTAGGTCAGAAAAAAGCCCAACAGTGAACAACAATGAAACTGTGAGTCAGTTTGTAATAGAAAGAAATGTAACATGCAATACCCACCTCTGGAGATGTTTTAGGATTTAATGACAAAATACAGCATGTTCACCTTGGGCACTTCTTGAAAATTTAGGATGAGCTTGTTTCCGAAGCTGGCTGCACTATTTTAATCCCACAACACTAGTCTTGCTTGGAGGATTTAAGAGTTCCTTCAAGACTGCTTCTACAGCATCCTGTGAGCAGCTCTGCCAGGCTAAATCAGCATACAGAATGGACACATGTACTGTCGGAAGCCTTTTTTTAATATGCAGACACAAACGTGGGGAAACACAGGAAGTCCTGAGATACGCGTTATAGCTTTTGTGCTTCACACTCGAGAAATCCTTGTGACTAAGCTTCTTTTTGTGTTAGACTTTAGCTGCCGGGAATGAATCACACTGACAACTGTGTTGCATTGCTGCACTTCACTGAGCACGAGGAGTGAGCTGCACGTCCCTGCTCTTTAGACTGGCACTGGTCACGATTTTGAATTTTTTTTATTCACTTGCTCAAGTTTTCCTCTGACCCTGGGTGTCATTGCATGTGACTCATACGTGAGCGTCGCTCCCTGGAAACCCCTGCATGGATAGCAGCGGCTCAACAGCAAGTCTTGACAAGCGCGTCATGTAAATGCAGCATTAGTTTGAGATGGTGACATGATGCTATTAGGACATAGCTGAAGGCAAACAGAGAGTAGTACTCTTCCGTCTTTAAATTGCAGACAAAGCTCCTTGTGATAACATCATGACATCCTGGCAAATAAGCAGCTTAAATCCAGTGTTTCCCTTTCCAGGTGTCTCAGATTCTACAGTTGAACATTTATTTCTTTTTGGTCATAACGTCATAGATTATACAAATACTTATTTATCTTAAACAACTGATATTTTTAAAAACTACATACTACTTTTGCTTTTGTATTTTTTGCTAACATGTTGGTGTTTAGTAGGTATAACATGTTGTGTGAGTACCGTCTTAGTTTTGGATGGCCTGATAATATCACTGTTAGATGAAAAATTGAGGGAACGTTACAATTCATGTTTGAATGTCTACCTAATTTCTACTAAATACTTGCTGAGACACTTGACTCACAGTTACAAATGCCAACCTCATGATGGTGGTACAGGAAAAGTCAAGATATCTCTTAACTGATCAGGATTCATCTTTTAAGAACTGACAGTGTCGATACATAATGCTGTGACGATCCATCAGCTTGGTGTTGAGGTATTTTAAAGGATAAGTGAAAATCTTGACTTGCTCATTGAATAAAGTGAAAGTTGGCAGATCATCAAAATCAAAAGGCTTCATCCTTTCAGCACTACAGCTATCTCTGCCAGATTATTGATAATCCATAATATAGTTCTTATGAGATGTCACCATAAAGCAAAAATGAAACAAATTTCTGATGGTGTTAGAGGAATTGTTATGGAGCTCCACCCAGGTCAGTAGTAATAGTTTTTGAGGTAAATCAGTCACAGACCAATTCTGTCATTCCTAGACCTAAACCACTCGCATGTCTAACAGTGACAGCCACCACGTTCATTGTGGGACATCAGAAAAATATCTATTCTAAATTGATAATCTTAAATTTGAGCCTAATTTACTGTTATATCACAATGTACTTTTATCTTATAGTTCTGTAATACAGCATATTTTGTAATCCAGTTGTTTTATTTCTTCTCTTAGCTGAAACTGGACCTTGGATCAGGGGAGCAGATGTTAGAATCGGAGCGAGGCACCCAGCTCAACGATTTGGCCTGGCACTCTGTGGAGGTTCGCCATGCTCAGTTCAACATCACCCTGACTGTAGACAAAAACTCTCACATGACTGCAAAGATGCCAGGTTCCCATCATAATCTCAAAATCATAGATGGTCTCTATGTTGGAGGCTCAGGAGGCTTAGACAGAGTTTACCTACCCAGAAACTCGATCGGCTTCCGAGGCTGCATGGAGGAGGTGGTCTTCAACGAACATGACATGCTGTCATCGCTGAGGCCGTTTACTGGATTCAAAAATGTCCATGAAGTGTCTTTAGGCTGCAGCCCCCAATTCTTTGCCACTGAAGAGGACCCTATCAGCTTCTTCAGCTCTAGGGCTTACATTTCTCTTCCAACCTGGAATGCCCAGCAGGAGGCTGTATTTGAATGTGTTGTGCACACTTCAGCTAAAGAGGGAATTATCCTCTACAATTCAGCCAGAGAGGGGGATTTTGTGGCTCTGGAGATTCAGGAAGGTTTGCCAGTGGCCATTGTTGGGAAAGGTGGAGCCAAAACCGAACTGCGTTCGCTCACATTCATCAATGACAGGAAATGGCACTCTATCAAGATGCATTTCAGTTCCAAAAGCCTTGAGCTGACTGTTGACGGGGAGATGGTGAAAAGCAGCATTAGTTCTCGTTCAAAGGGGCTGCAGCTTAAAGGTTACCTTTTTGTTGGAGGTATTGATGA
The DNA here is from genome assembly GCA_024666655.1 of Dascyllus trimaculatus. Classification (NCBI taxonomy): domain Eukaryota; kingdom Metazoa; phylum Chordata; class Actinopteri; family Pomacentridae; genus Dascyllus; species Dascyllus trimaculatus. The sequence continues at coordinate 25,088,780 of CM045449.1, read as the reverse complement.
CAGCACCAGATCTGAAGCCAGAAAAGTTGGGCTCACCTCTGTGTCTGGAAGGCGGGTCAGAGGAGGCTCCTTCAAAGGATGTTTAAAGAACATTGAAGTCAACAGTGCCAAGATGGGTCTCACTAATGCTGTAGTCACCAAAGATATCTCAGTTGGTTGTGAGCCAGAGAAAGAACCAGAACCATCAACCACTGTAGGTCCAACAAGTGCGCCAGGATCCCTTTTTCACTTGGTGACACCGACACCATCCCTGTACATGTCCACCCTTGCAAGGGGCTTGGACAGAAGATACGGCTCAAATTTTGTGCAGGTTAAAAACCTTGTAGTTCAGGAAGGTGGTCGATCATCTCTTGATGCCAAACATATCAAAGTTCTCTTGGACTTCAAAAAGCTCGGCATCCGACAGTCTCAAATTATGTTCCGAATTCGTGAGCAACCAGTTCGAGGTCAGATAAGGCTTGATGTCGATCAAGACCAAGAGGAAAACACTTTCAGCATGTTGGACCTTTGGCATGGGCGAGTCATGTACATCCACGGAGGCTCTGAGGAACCAGATGACTTCTTCATGTTTTCAATTTTTTCTAGTAGTAGAAAGCAAGTTCCTGACTACCTGAATGGCGACAAACTGTACCGCTACAATATTTCTGTGACACCCACCAATGATGCACCTGAATTGAGTCTACCTGAAGGAAATCTCTTTGTCCTGTTGGAGAACTCAAAGAAACGCCTCACCACAGATGTTCTGAAGGCCACAGACATTGACAGCACCGACACCGACCTTGTCTTCTCTGTGCTTGGGAACCTGAATGCTGATGCAGGATATCTGGAAATTGAAAGCAACCCTGGCAAGGCAGTGACCTCATTCTCATATACTGACTTGGAGGAACTGAGGGTGTACTACGTTCACACAGGGGTTAGAAACTCAAGGATAGTTCTAAGAGTTAGCGATGGGGAAAAGGTTAGCAACACTGTGGTTTTAAGGGTCATGGCTGTAGCACTGGAGTATAAGATTGCCAACAACACAGGCCTTGAGATCATTCAAGGAGAGGCGGCTATAATTGGTTCAAAGCAGCTGGCTGTGCAGACCAATGCTGTGAAACAAGTTATAGACATCCGGTATGATATCATTGAACCCCCACAATACGGAGAACTCCAGAGACTTCACTCAAGTGGCGAATGGAGGCACACTGATTCGTTTTCACAAAGGCTTCTAGAAAAAGAGCGTCTGAGGTATGTTAACACTTTCCAAGACATCCAGACCACCAATGCCACTGATTACTTTAAGTGCAAAGTTAATGTGGCTGCAAGGGCAACCACAGAAATACTCTTCCCGATCACAGTGCAGTGGGTGAAGTACCACATGGTGAGGAATTATATGATGGACTTGGATAAAGTTAGAAAAGTGACACTAAACTCAGAGTCTCTTTTTGCATCAGCTGAAGGTGTGGCTCTCTCAGAGGATGACCTTTATTTTAGGGTTCTCACCACTCCAAAGAAAGGGAAACTCCTGCTGGACGCTGCCGTCTTAAAGAAGAACTCGACCTTTAGCCAAAAAGATGTAACAGATCTGAGAGTATATTACGAGCTAATTGACAGACCATATGAAGATACAACTGACAGGTTCAAATTTCAGCTGGTTTCCAAACACGCTCAGTCACAAAATTATGATTTCCAGTTTTCCATTAAAGCTGACGTGAACAGCGTGTTTATAAGAAATGAAGGACTCTCACTTCAGGAGGGAGAAAGTAAACTCATCACAAAAGATGAGCTGTTTGCAGAGACTTTGAGTACAAAGGACATGTTCTACACGGTCATAAACAGCCCCAAACATGGCAAATTAGCCAGGATCAGTCAGTCAAATTCCAACGCTAGCTATGTCAACATCTTAACCTTTAGTAATCAGGATATATTAGAGGAACGGATAATGTATATCCATGACGACAGTGAAACAACTCAAGATGAGTTCACTTTCATAGCATCCACCAGCCAAGGGTTCAAGTCTTCTATCACAGAAGAAGAAATCGGCTCCAAAGAAGGAATTTTCAACATTTCTATTCAGCTGATCAATGACAAAAAGCCAGTACGTGTTATTGATAAGGTTTTCCACGTTGTAAGGGATGGACAGAAGTTACTCACAATTGAAGATTTGTGCTATCATGATTCCGACTCTGGCTTTGATGACGGCCAGTTGATGTACACCCGCCGTGGAATCCCAATGGGAGACCTGGTGCTGGTTAATGACACCACTCATCGGCTGTTCCAGTTCCGACAGAAGGATCTGGAAGAAAAGCGAGTGCTGTTCATTCACAAAGGTGTGAGCACTGGCAGGTTTGTCCTCTTTGTCTCAGATGGAAAACATTTTGTATCAAGTCTGTTAGACATCAGTGCACACGACCCTTTTTTGAAGATTGGAAATAACACTGGCCTGTTGGTTCAGAAGGGAAAGTCCGTGACCTTTTCGAACAGCAATTTTAGTGTCCTATCAAATTTGGACATTAGAGATGACCAGGAGGTCACCTTCAAGTTGGATGAGGCTCCCAAGTATGGAGGTCTTTATCGCAGTGAAGCAAAGGTGGCATCATTCACACAGCGTGACCTAAAGGATGGGCTGATCTCCTATCGACACAATGACAGCAAGCATTTGGCAGACCATTTCAACGTTACAGTGAAAGCTAAAGGTCTTCAGCTTGCAGGAAGAATCAATGTGAAAGTTTACCTGGAGAGTCATCAGAGGCCACCCATCATCCAGCATCACAACACTTTACTGGTGGAAGAGGGGAAACCAGGGAAGATTGATGAAACTAAACTAGAGGTGAGTGTTTCAAAACAAGAGATTTTGAATTTCCAGTTAAAAAGTAATATTTATACCATTTTTATTTTGTTTCAAATAAGATCAAGGCTGTCATCCAGTAGCATTGCAGTTGGATGAGATGGTATTCAGTTTTCTAGTTCTTTATTTTTAAAACACCTAAAGGGATGATTCATTGAAAACATTTCAAGTTGAGGGTTGCTAACCTGAAATGAGTATTATTTATTAAAATTGTTTTGATCACAGAGGAAAAAAATCTATGTTTGGCAGATGATCTGAATCATGAAAGATCAGTATCATCATAAAAGATTATATTTACTGTCATGTTTTTTAACGCTGCTGAAGGAGTAAAAACTGAATACGGAACAGTGTTTGTTTTACATTTTACAATAATGCCAAGTTACATTTAGAATTAAGTAGAAAATAAACCTTAGTGACACATGCGACATTTCAGATTTTACCACTGGATGTTTTCTGATTGCTGTAGGTCACTCATGAGGACAACCTGCCATCTGAGATTGTGTTCACAGTCAAGGTAGCCCCGTCTCATGGCTTTCTCCGGCGTTTTGTCGAAGCGGAGCAGCGCTACATCGGAACCAAACAGTCCCCTGTCAACACTTTCACCCAAGACGAGGTAAACCGCGGTAACATCCAGTACGTGCAGGTGGAGCCCAACAGAGTCAACGACACCTTCGTTCTCGATGCCACTAACGGGGTCACTGACGTCAGCAGCATAAGGATGTCTGTTGACATCATCCCACGATTCATCCCACTTCAGGTCTTCAACTTCACACTGAACGAAGGCGCCTCCAAGGCTCTGACTCAGGATGTGCTCAAAGTCACCAACAGACACTTTTCTGGAATCAACTTCTTTTATAGTTTGACTGAACCTCCGCAGCACGGTCACATTGAGCACTCTCGACATCCCGGTGTGCCCATAACCTCTTTTACAAGGAAACAGGTGAGATATTCTTACAGACACCTACATTTGCCACAGCAAAATAGCAAGAGACTGGCGGATGGATGGATGGATTCATAAATAATTTCATTTAGTGTGGCAGTGGTAGTTTTCATCTCCACAACTCACACTCAGGACACTTTTTTCTGTCATATTCATTGGATTTATGACAAGGATTGAAGGGATCCATCAATCCATTCATGGATAAATAATTAGATTGATTAATATAGTAGTAATTACTGTCATTATTGCTGTTTTTACATTAAGTCTGTTCAGATTTTGCCCTAATCTATAGGTGCGTTTACAATGTGTGGAACCTAAAATTAATTCTCAGTTAAATTACCACATTAAATGAAGAAAAAAGAACATTATCCTGGTTTGACTCCCTTCTCATCTAACCCAACCCCCGCCCATTACAATGCTGTTTGTTCAAGTTGTAATTAATCTCCAAATTTCCATGTTTTGTTTTTGTCATTATATGCATACCATATCATGGAATATATCCATACATCTATATTATATATACATATATATATATATATATATATATATATATATATATATATATATATATATATATACAATAGATTATGGCGACGCCAGTGTCACAAAGTGTCATAGCTTTGTCTGCTACTGTGTTTTGAATGATGTTTTGTCATCTTCCTAATTATATCCGTAATCTTTTCCCAGGTGGAACATGAATTCATTTACTACGTCCACGACAGCAGCGAAACTTTAACCGACAGTTTCTCTGTGGTGGCCAACGACACAAGCCTGAGGAAGCAGAGCGCCGCTCTGACGGTGTACATCCAGGTTACAGCTGTCAACGATGAGCCTCCTGTTATTACAGCCAACAGGGTCCTCAGGGTGAGTTTGCGCTGCTGCTCTATATTTAAATTCTGGACACTTTTTTTTAAACTAGCAGGTCTGGCACCACAGCTAACTGTCAGACAATTTTCATGTGGGCAGTGTTGCAAGATGCCATGGCTGGCTGGCTGTTTGCATGAGGGAAACTATGTTTGCTATGTGGAGGAGGGTCCAGAGGGGGCCTGGCAGCACAGAACAGACACTGACATACATTTGAAGGGGCCTCGGACTTGTAAGAAAGTCTGTTGAAGTCTGTTAAGGTGTTAAATCCTGAAGGGTGCTTTCACACTTGGTGCTTCCTGCCAAACTTCAGTATGTTTCTTCTTGTAAGGATTAGTTTTTGGGGGCTTTTCATTTTTATTTGGTGGGACAGTGTAGAGAGAGACAGAGCAGAGACATCCAGTAAAGAGAAGCAAATAGTAATTTAAGTAGCATATGGTTTGTGCCCTAAACAATCGCTTATCAGGTCACCTTGTACTCATCCAGGCCTAAAGTCATACGCCCGGTCAGTGTGAATGCTTTGTACCATACCTGGGCACAGTACAACAATCTGTTCCCTGTTGGGTTTGAATGCTAGCTGTACCAAAATGAGGAAGTGCGCTAGTGAAGATATAATGTCAGCACTACTTGACTACTGTCAATCACTTTCAAACCTAAAAAAGTAGTTCTCTGCACCATCTGTCTTCTCAGATATGTGCATATGTGTGCGAATCTCAACACTCACATCCGCTCCCTTGCATGACAGATGAAGTTTGAAAACAGGTGAGAGTGTGTTGAGTGTTATCCTTGTCAGTGCACCAAAACAAAAGCAGCAGTAATAAGAAATAGTCTTTACTAAAGTTAGCTAAAGGAACAGTTGAATTTGGCGCACATCTTTACTGTGTATGTAAGTGTCATGTTAATGGTGATAAAAGCATACTCGACAGTAATGTGATGTGAGCGCCAGCCAGCGGGCCAGTTGGGAGGAGACGCCATCGTACTCGGCCGTGGCACAGATTAATCGTACCTAATCTGGCAGCGCCTGAAGATGGAGCTGCTATTCTGTGTAGTTTGAGTTAACTAGAAATGATTTCTAAGGCTTCTTATGAATACCAATGTTTAAATCAAATAGAAAATAACCCCCAGGCATTATACAGCCAATATGTCAAGTGACATATTTTCCAAAAATGGATTTAATCCATTCCAGGGCATCCGAGTGTTGAGTGGCATGATGCCATGGCCTGAAAATAGCAAACACTGTGACCACATGGCCTCAGTTTGCTCTACTTTACATCTCTCTTCACTATTTTGTCTTTCAGAGAACTCTACTGATTTTTTCCTTCCGTCTACATACATACATTACATGCTCATAAATTTTGGTGAGTTGTCCTGTGTTTCCATGTGCTGAGCAGTAAGACAAGTACAACTTTGTCAGCTTTAGCAGCTAGAGTTGGGAGAGGTCCAGCTGGAATGAGAGTTTGAAATATAGGTCTTTATTGTCTGTGCTGCTAAACTCCAGATGCCTCAAATTCCTGAGGGATCTTGCCGACTCGGAGAAGACTGACTTCTAAAATTTACTGCACCAAAGAACATTTTGAAGCCAGTGGAATAAGTAGTTTCAACCAGAAAATGCAAAAAAATATTGTAATACTGTTTACGACTTAAGTGATCTTGACTGACGATCTGATCCACATATATGGAAATCGGATGTGTTTAACTCCAAATGTCATCATTAGTCATTATGTCATGTCTTATTAGATGTTAATGGAGGTCAGGATTTGAAAAAGAAACTGGCTTCCCAGTGGCCACAAGGTGGCCCTCTCCTACTTCTCATTATTTGGGGTCTCAAACTTAGACTTCATAAGATTTCATTGATTAACATATCTTCTTACAATCACAGAGTTATGTATTCCCACCTGAAATTATTGGAGAGTCAGCTTTGAGATGGATTTAAAGCTTTCTGAATCAATACTTTAAAAATACTCCTTATTTTTTTATTTATCAGTTATGTCCGAGGTATTATTTACAAATATCCAAGGTTGGCTGCCCTGAGATGGAGAAGTCTGTTTTAAAAATACAAAAAACTTGTGCATTGTTATTCAAAGAACAATAAAACAAACCAATACAAACCAAAGAAACACCATTCCACAGTTGAAACAAGTGTTGTTTCACTGGATTTTATGTTGATTGTAACATAAAGTTGTACGAAGCTTCTCTTGCAGTCCAGTTTTTATAGGATTTATTTGATGTGACTTAAGTAGACATGCTTAAGACCAACATAGAATATATTTAATAGATTTTATCATGATAACCTACTTAAACAGTTGACGTTTGGCAGTTTGGCAGAGGATCAAAGACGCAAGTGTGGTAAGGTTTGTTATGTTTAAACTTAACCGTCATCTCCATCAGTCAATCTGCACCCTGATGAGCAGCAGACGCCTCGCTGTGTTTGAGGAATTGATCTCGATTCCAAGGGGCTGTTTGTGCAAATTGATCTCATGTGTCTTTTCTTTGACTCTGGTGAGTCACCCTAAATGCTGCTTATGAGTCCTGCTGTGACTTCCTGTTACATGCGGGGGGGGTATTGAAGGTAAAGTCACTTCCCCACCAGTGAAACACACACTCACACATGTGGCGAGTGTTCTCATGTAGGGAGATGTTCTGCTGCAGGGCCAGTGTGGAGTGTGTGGCGTCCCATGACGTTTGTGGATGTGAGCTTTAGAAGTGCTGACTGAAATAGAACCACAGGCTTCTGTTACAGTAAGTAAAACTCACAGCCAAGTGTTTATACCTGGGTCCTTAATTTTAGGTCAAGTTTAGATTCTCTGGACTCCTTATAACCTAATTTATAGTGTTTTTATAAGGTTAAACCCACCCTCGGATCCCTTACATGTCAACTAATGTGAAATGCCTGTAAGTTTCTTAAATTTTCCAACATTTAATTCATTCTGAAGTCTGTATGATAAAAGCTATCAGGTGGCTATTAAGTTGCAATTTCAGCCTTTACCACATTTGTCAGGGATTGGTTTTGAGACATGTAAACATTGTCACTGGTGGCTGATTCTCCCTCTAGTGTATATTCCCCTGGTGCATTAATTGATTTAAAGTGTCCACATAGATTTTTCTGTTCTTTTTAGCCAGCTGAACATTGCTTTTTGTGGATCTTCTTAGATAAGGTTTTAATATCTGATAGATCTTGCTGCCATTTTTAATGGCTTTTACTGATTTTTCCTTTAGTGATCCGGGTTGGCATCAAAATAAGTTCACATGTATGAGTTCTGAAAGGCAATATGTGCTTGCAGGTGTTTTGTCACGTACTGTTTTGAGGGCTTTTATCAGTTTTTTTTTTTGCACCCACTTTTCATCACCTTACACAGTTCAAGTCTGCAACCTGTGATCACTGACATTTCTCACCAGCTTTCAGAGAGCAGCAGTGGGAAGTTGAACATGCAACTTGCTAGTTTCCAAATGTGTGAACACAGAGGCAACACTGTCATCACACCCTGTCTGTAAAATGCTGCTAATCTTATGGTTTTATTGCACTTTAGTTTACCATACTAAAACCGATTCTAACAAGGGATTTGCACTGCTTTGTATAAGAAAGGCAGTCTCCTCCATGTTTTGAACTCCATTATCTTCAACCAGAGTGCATATTGTGACCAGTAACATTTAACTAACATTAACACTGCTGTAACTAAATTTTTTGTTTCAGTAATGGGGCCATTGACTGAATCCCTTATTGTGACATGCACATGCAAATTATTACTACTCTGCAGCCTTCTTTTGTTCTGTTACAGCATCTCTCAGCTCAGTCTTTTTATTTTCCAGTCCAATTTTGCTGTTCTGGTTCATTCTTACCACTCTTGACAGCATTTTACCAACCAGCTGGTGAACATAGTACAACATTTAGTAGCTGAAAGCTCCATTGAGACCATCACAGAGTGAATATTGGACTCAAATTCACCATGAGGTCAGAAATGTGACTCCAGATGGAAGCTAATGTTTCTTTATATATGCTTAATAAGACAATTGTTTATCGTGACATTATAAGTTAATTTACACATCAGGGTTGACAGAATAGGCCAAAATACTCCACCTTTCTTTTTATGAGTAGATAAGCTGTCATTTTTTGGAACATTTACTGTGACATAATGTAGAAAAAAATGCATTTTAGCAAAAGTTTGTTATATATACACTGATCAGTCACAACATTATGACCACTGACAGATGAAGTCAATAACATTGATCATATTGGTACTATGTGGTGTTCTGATGGAAAATCTTGGATTTTGACATCCATGTTGATGAGACTCAGACACCCACATAAACAACAAACACACTCCCTCATTCAAATGGCAATCCCAAATGTCACTGGCCTACCCCTGCAGGAAAACGCACCCCACCACATGGAAAATCAACAATCAGGAACATGTTGAGGAACATGACATTGGCCCATAGTTCTCTGACAGTAGGAGAAATTCAGGTAGAAATATTAAAATGAATGATAGCTACATCATTCTCCTTTAGTAGCTTCAGTGTCAGTGTCCTGGTATTGTGCATGCTGCCTCACTGTTACACATGAAAATAAAGCCATTGTTAATATCATTAGTAACACCTGTGCTTTTCCTGCTATGACAAGTCAAAGTGTGAATGAGGTCATCCATTCTCATATTATTTGTCACGGCGTTGCATTAATTACTGTGGAATGACAACCTGTCCAAGGGGACAATGGCTTCTTATGTAATAGTTCCTCTGGCCTAGAAGATAGAAGCTCATCCTGTATTGTCAAATGTCTGCACAGTTCAGTGGCTTTGTATTCTGTGTGTCAATGAGTTCCTCTGTTCCTTTGCGTTAGCTTGAAGCTTTGGAATTTAATTGGAAGCCAGAGTTTTGTGCTTCAGCGACACTCTGCAGCGCATCTGACTGTGTTTGGAGTCTACAAGGATATATTTAGTCTTGGGACATCCTTCATTTGTGCAATTCTCAAGCGACATTGCTCCTTAGGTTGTTATTGTCTTACCATCTGTACGTGCCTGAGTTGGAGGTTATTGTTACAGCACTTTTGCTTCAATGGATGATTTACTGTACAGTGAAAAATGACGGGAGAAAGACAGAGAGAGAAAAACATACGAAATAGCCTTGAAGCTGGACTCACACCCCCAGTGTCCATTGTGTGTGATGATAAATGACAAGGACACATCAGCTGTTTCTGTAGGTCTTTTATGTGCCTCGCTTTCTTTTCATTTGTATTGTTCATTGCAGAAAGTAGGTGTTCCTCAGCTGTTACGCAAGTCCATTTAATTCATAAAGAAATAAATGAGACGTAATCTTGCTGCACCTTACAGACTTTGTGATTCATATTTTTTCTAGAGCACTAGAATTACATGGATTTATTGAAAAACTGGCATCCACACACAGAAATTACCTTCACTTCAGCAAAGTCTTTTACTCCATTTTATAACCACAAATGTCAGCGTTTCATTCCATATGTCAAAGTTGGATTTAGCTGTCAAATACTGTTACCTCTACGTTATGAGCCATGTCAAACAACCGTTTCTGGAGGTCTAAATTTTCTGGTAGATTAGAGATGACAACGGTTGCATCCTTGTCCGTTATGTGTGCAGGTTTGGGTTTCCTCAGTGACAGAAATCAGGTGTGAGGATCTGCGAGCGCAAGACCTGGACTCACCCCCAGATGAGCTACACTTCATGGTGACCCCACCCAGTAATGGACACTTGGCCCTGAAGAGCGCCCCCATGAAAGAGGTGCTGAACTTCACCCAGGCCCACATAGACCAGGGACAGCTGCTGTTTGTTCACAAAGGTAAGTACTGGAGAAGATTCAGTTTAGAATTTTATGTGATTTTATTAAATATTAAAAATCAGAATCAGTTTTATTGTCACATACAAGGATTTTAAAGACATGTTTTGTTGCATAACAGTCAACACTACCATGTAGAACATTTTTAAAGAAAGATAAAAATATTTTTTTTGTTTTAAACAGCAATCATTGCAAGTCAGTAGACAGCAAGTGTTACAATATGAATAAGAAGCAACCGTAGTAAAACTGAGGAAATATGAAAGTAATAAAAAAAATTAATAGAAATATTTCCAGTCTGCAGAAATGTTCAAGTTATTTACCCAAAATGTGTAAGGTTAGAGTGTCACTGGGGCATCTACGCAAACAGTATAAAAACAGAAAACATTCCCCCTTGTTAAGTACTAAAAGAAAACTGTTGGTTAAATTCTTAGTTAGTACTGTATGTGAAACAGAAATGCAATTGCTGTAATTACTTATTTGCTGTCGTCTAAGTGAATGATCCCAAACTTTAAAAGTAACAAAAGTGATGTTTTATTTTAATATGTGTGAAGCGTTGTCTGATGTAATCATTAAAAATGGAGCAGTGTGTAATAAGTACAAGTGCCCAGTCCCAAATATAACCTGCTCTAAATGTGAGCAGCATCTTTTCGTTGGCTCTAATGCAGCAATTCATCATCTTGTTTTTGTTGTTCCCTTTTCGTCCACTAGAAGATGCTGTTGGCAGCTACTGAAGCTCTGACTTGCTTTTCACTTGTGTCAACTCTCTGTGAACAACAGTCATCAGGAGGAATACTGCACAAGTTTTCTTCATTAGCTGTTAAATTACTTGCACCACTGAAATCCAGATTGTAGATGATAACACTTGATAGTCTGAGAAATGATTTAAAATCGTCAATAAGGTCTGTCAACACATGACGGTGACTCAGATCGGTTCACTGTTTACTCTTCTGATTCCTATCTACTTATTTAATTTACCTTGTACCACAGGGAGAGGCTGTAATAATAATGTGCAAGGAGCTCCACCCTGTATGTTCAGCAAAGTCTGTTTCCTTCTTTACACATGGACATTCAGCATAAACACACCTACAGTAATATATTGAGTATTTCTGTATTGAGGATAAGGATTTTTAAGTTGCAGTGCAGTTTTTCTTGAGACCAGCATCATGAATGCTGATCAGGTGCTTTTTTTAATGTGTAGTTTGCAGAAACCAGATGCAGTTTTATTTGTAAATTTGTTTCAGCCACAAACAAGGTGAATGTGTGTAGTCATGATAGTCTGGTGTGGTAATCATTTTCTTTGTTTTTTTATTTTAATGTTATTTCCAGGTGCCATGTCTGGAGGATTCAACTTCCAAGTCAATGACGGTGTGAACTTCACTCCCAGGCAGATCTTCAGCATCACTGCCAAAGCTTTAGTTCTCAGTTTGGAGAACAACCGTCCACTCAAGGTGTTTCCAGGTTAGTCTTCTCCTCCATAAGGAGCATTATAATTGAAAGATGACACTGGCAGTACTCTGTGTTTTAACTATAGTCAACCAATGCCTTCCTGTTCTCTCTTTCATGGTACTCAGCTCCAAGATATAAAACTCTGAAAACAGGCCAAATGTCTAGTTTATTTTTGATATACGAACACTGCAGGTAGGTGGTTAATGTGCATTTAGTCCTATGGTAAGTCTTTACATAAATTCTGTGGGCACTTTGTGGGATTGATTCCAAATAACCTGCAGCGCCAGTAGTCATGGGAATGAAGACATATGTCACCCAGTGCAATCGTGTGGCTCACTGATGTATTTTTTATAGTTTTTGACAAGAATAGAGCTCTATGGCAGAGAGAAATAAGCTGCATCGGGCTTTGAAAGCAGAATCTTTGTTGGTTTTGTACTTTACATGGGATTTATTAACAGTGGGAAAAATATAAACGATCAGCAGGCTTGTACTTAGTGTAGTATTCCCCCCTCATTTACTTAATCTTAAAATTCTACCTGGGTGCAGCATTACCTTTTCTATCTGTATTTTTCTCATCTACTAATAAGAGATCACAGGACCTTGTGGAGTATAATTTGTTTTTTATCGGCTTTTGTGTCGTGATGAAACGACACAGCTGCTTCCTGAACAGAAATGAAACAGCATATTACTGTCCGTCTCTGTCATCGACTCACACAGGCTCTTTGTAGTACTATTATTAACCATAAGAGTATTAATTTCCTCTTTATGTTGTTTCATTTGTAAGGGCTCAGTCGAAAATTCAAGTGGGAAGTGTGTGAATGTGGACCATTGACCTCTGATTAGCTGCTGTATGTCCAGGCTGACTGCTGTTAGTCTGCCCAGAATCAGTTTGGTTAAATATTTCAGTGCCTTCCCAACAGCCAAGTTATTACTTACCCGAATACCAGACTGGTGAATCAGCTCCTGCCATGTCTTAATGTTTTTGATATTTCCTTTAATATTCAGAAGCTAAAAATAGCCTGAATGGATTTCATCCGTCTGCAATCTTATTTCAAGGTTTCCTGTGATTTTCAGTGGTCTGTTTAGAGGGAATGGATATTATGAGGGCTGCAAACTGCCAACTGGCACGCTCTGCTGAGCTTCCCAGCCACAGGGTGAGTGGGTACTTGAAAAGCTGTGCCACTGTCTGTCTGAGGCAGCCCTGTTTGTGCTTTGTGCCAGCCGGGGCAGAGAGAGAGGGCGGGATGGGAGCTTTAACTGACAATGAAGGGTTTTGATGGGGGTGAGGGGCAACATGAAACGCTTTCGCACTGTGAAGGGAAGATAAATGTTTTTCCTCTACCTCACAAGCACCTCACATGTCTGGGTGCTTTCTGCAAAAACTGACTCGTTGCTAAATGCTTGCAAATGCGTCAGTGAGAGACAAAGTAACTGAAAGCATTCTAGCAGTGTCTTGTCATTGTGGTGTTTCCTGCAAATACCACATGGCATTTCCTACTGTGATTCTTAGTATCAAGAAGGTAATTTACTTTACTTTCTTCTTGAATGAATTAAACTGATTTTAACTCAAAGCTGCCTTGAATTGGAATTTTAATTGTATCAAATGTCCTATATAAATACAGCTGACTTACATTTGCATAATTTGACCTGAATACGCAAACTAAACTGGAAGTACAATCCAGATCCACCCTGAAATTAAATGAGTTCCTACTACATTCGTGCTTCAACTCTTCACCATGTTTCATGAAATTCAGCTTGGTAGTTTTTAGAAAATCTTGCTGGCAAACAGACAACTTTTGCCTTTCTGGAGGAATTATTGTGACAAATGTATTAGTGCTGTACTGCTACGTGGCCAGAGTAGGAATATAGGGTAGACAATATGCTAGAAACTTTTGTACAACATGTTGAAACACGTCATAAGGCGAATGTGTTTATTGCTATTCTGAATAGCTACATTCAAAAGTGGAGTGAGAAGCCGACCCGCATGGTCAAGGGTATGTGTAATAGTACAAAATGTTCACAATGCTGCAATCATTCATACACACAAACTGTTTATAAAACTCCATATAGAGAACGAATATCTGACAGTATAGCAAAACCCATCCCGTACAGATTTAATGCAAGACAGCTTTCCATTGTGAAAACACGAGAAAGCCCGTCTCTTCCTCATCCTCTAAGCAGGAAATTTCCCACGAGAGACACGAATGGTGGCAGCACTGCTTACAAGTGATGAATGAATTTCATTGTGCTTCAGCCCCTATTTCCCTCTATCATTGCCCTCCATCATATATCAGTAGTCTTTTTTCAGAATCCTCACAATATTCATAGTGGCAGCAGTGCTATGGAAATCTATGTAATTCATCTAAAGAAGAAAAGAAACTCTCAGTAGTCAGTCTGTCATCCTCCTCCGTAGATCTTTCTTTTTTACATTTTCCCCAAGTGGAAGATTTGCGCCTGCAAGGAGCTGATCCACTTTTAATTTCTTGTTTGGATTTTATGTAACACCCCGCACTGCAGTTGGACAGTGCTGTAAAAAGTCTCTGATGTCTGCAGTGCAGCTTTAATTTGACACATCAAAGGACTCTCATCGGGCTGTTCCAGACCTTGTTTTGCATAATTTGGAGTCAAAAAGATGTGAGACACTTCCAGAGGGGAAAACTCGCAACATTTGATGCAGCCACACAAAAGTTTTAACAGTGTGGTCACAGCTAAAGTGAATACCAGATGAAAAAAAAAAACTTTTTTGTTGACACATACAGTTTAATGATCAGTAATTGTCAGTGTCTCATTTTTTTCCAGGTTCTTCTCGACCAATCACAAATGGGGATTTACACGCAGTGACCAATGACATCAGCAACACTTCAAACCGCATCATTACGTTCAGTGTGATTCGGCATCCTAAACTGGGGCGTCTGGTGGCGAGACAGTCTGATAATTCAACAGTAGACATCTCCACTTTCACACAAGATATGGTGAGTGGAGCGCTGGAGGTCATATCAACACTTGTCTCTCATTTGAGATAAGTATATTTCTAAAATAGAATACAAGGGATGTGAACCAGACAAAGATTAAGCATCAGGGTTCCTCCATTCCTGTGGAAAGTTGCCAGATTTCCACTGTATGAATAATTTATATTCTGCATCCTCATTCAGGAAATTGACTTTGTGCTTCTTTAGCTGGATGGAACATGGTACGCTTTTATGTAATCAATTATTTCTGATGGATCTGACACAGGCAAAGCTGTGATGCTCGTACTTTATTTACTGCTGAGCAAAGCAGATTTAAATAAATGATTAAACCATATGCATACTGTCGTAATGGCTCTCAGAGTGAAGGAGAATTATTGAGGCCATGGAACTGTTTATACAGTTGATTAAGTCCACTTTAGGAATGCCTGACTTGAATGTTGTGCAAATTTGTTGGTGTAAATTTACTTTGGATTGCGGTTTGCCTGAGGATTTGGTTTGTTGCTGTACCACAGGTGGACAGGAAAGACGTTTTGTACATTCAAACTCCCATCGAGTCAGTGGGCTGGGAAGCCATGGACTCCATGACCTTCTCTGTAGCATCACCGCCTGCTTCTTTGGACAGTCAGACCTTCAGAGTAGACATCTCCTATGAGAATACTGGACCTGAACACAACACAGTCCTGCTTGCAAACACAGGTATGAACAAGCATCTGCAGCCATGTAGTGAGCTGTTTGAGGCTGTATTAAGACACAGTGATGCTTTGAGCTAAATGTTAACTTTCCATGCAAACATGTTCACAATAACTGTGGTAAAGACCCCATCCAGTGAAAATCAACTTTTACCTTGTTAACATGTTCATATGCTGCTTATTATATGCTAGGAGATACATTATGAGCAAAATATACTGTCAATGAGATGGCTGAGCAGTTCCCCTTGGAACTGCCGTGTACTGATTATACTCTCAAAAACACATATTCAGACTTCAGGTAATTCATATATACCCAACTTAAGGAACCAATCCTGTCAACTTGCAGGGCAGGACTTTCTGTATCATTATTCTTCAGAATTGGTTTCAGGTTTGAATATGCATGGCTGAGTTACTTGAATATTATAACTTGCCATTGTGTAGCATAGAGTAGTTCTACATTGTTTGAAGAGACTTGTAAGTGAGCTGGTGTGCTTGTGCTGCAGCAAATAGGGAGCAGTGAGTGGACAGAGAGGTGGAGACGTCATAGATCAACAGATTCTGAAGGCAGCAACAGTGTAGAGGTACATGTAAGCCATTTTAAGAGAAGAACAGGTTATTTTAATGGAAAAAAAACACGTCTAATTTTGTAATTTTAATATACAGAAATTAATTTGTAGAGGTTTATTAACCAATGACTAAAGAGAATCTACAACATGCAGACCATGTCAACGTTTTTAGTTTTAATATATTGCATGTTACCGTTTGCTACTTTGCACTGAACACATAGTGAAGTTGAGGCTCTCGTTAGCTTTGTAAGCAAGTATGTAGTCATAAACCAAGGTTTTGGACAATTTAATAGATACTGATCTGATGATAGTACCAGTGGAAGAGTCAAGGGATCACCAAACTGTTTATAAATCATCCTGAGAAGGACGTGATTGTGGGTACAAAATTTAATTGCAGTCCATTTTAATTCAATTCTAAGAGAGACATTTTACTTCATCGTCTTCAATCTTATGATGGCACTGGAAGAAACCTCATTGTCATCCCTAGAGTACTGCTGCTGCCATGGTTAACAACCACTGACTAAATGCCTGTTGATGTTTTTTTATCACTTACAAGCGTTGGTGATTAAGTTGATATTGTCCCGGTGATAGGTGCTGAAGTGACAGAAGGAGAGAGTGTCGTCATTGATGAGTCCAAGCTCGATGCCTCTAACTTGATGTCCAAGCTACCGACGCCCCAGCGGAGCTCCCACGAGGTCTGGTTTCAGGTGACATCTCTGCCTCAGCACGGTGTTATTGTGGTGGGTGAAAGAAACCTCACCAAGGAGAAACCCAACTTCTCCCAATTCATTGTCAACAAATACGGGATCACCTACAAACATGACAACTCGGAGACAACTCAGGATTCTTTTGAATTTAGTGCGTGGTTAAATGCGAAGGGCAAAACAGCACAACGCCCTGAAGATGACGATGATGTTGTTGTGGAGCGTTTTAACATTAAAATCACTCCTGTGAATGATCAGCCACCTTTACTGAAAACCAAAGCTCCAAGTCTGAAGGTTGTACAAGGAGATACTGTAGCCCTCAAGCCTGAGAATCTCAAAGTTGAAGACTTGGACAATCCTCCTGAGGATATAAAGTTTTCTGTGATTAGTAAGCCAAGTAATGGTTACCTAGCACTTGAAGGAAGTCTGAATGAGTCTATAGTGGCCTTCAGTCAAGCTCAAATCAATAACAGAAGCGTCTATTTCATCCATGATGGAAGCTCTGTTTCAGGGGTGTTCTACTTCAGCGTTACAGATGGCCATCATAAACCAATATATAAACTCTTTAACCTAGAAGTAACTGAAATTCTAATTTCTCTGGTCAACTATACTGGTTTGTCGCTGCAACAAGGCAAGACTTCAGTATCTCTAAACCAGGGCAACCTTGCTGCTGAGACCAATGGGAAAAATGTCACCATTCACTACCAGATTACAAGGCCTCCAAACTTTGGAAAACTTCTGAAGGACAACCAAGAGGTTACAGAATTCAAACAGGAGGATCTCCAGGCAGGAACATTGTCCTATCATATGATCTCCCTTTCTTCTGCAGACGACAGCTTTGAGTTCACTGCGTTCACTTCAGAAGCAAATCTAACTGGCCAAGTACTTAATATCACTGTCAAACCTTTGATCCAGGTTGGCAAAGGTTTAAGGATTCCCAATGGGATTACTGTCAAACTCAACACTGGCTTTCTTAATGCCTCTGAACTGGCAAATATAAGTGACAGCGACCCTGTCTTTGAAATGATATCCCATCCTAAGTATGGGAAAGTGGTTCACACAAAACCTAAACTGTCCAAGAAAACTATACCAGCTGAGTCCTTCACATTTCGGGAGGTGATGCAGGAGAACGTGGCGTTGGAGCTGAATGCCAACATGACTGGAGTTCAAGAGCTAAATGACTCATTGGTATTTGTACTAAAAGCTGATAGCGTCCAACCTGCTAAAGGGGAATTCCACTTTACAGTTGTGCCATATGATTCAGCACTTTATCCAACCACAAAGAGTCCTGTTCCCACCACATCACCTGTTCCTCAGACACCGATTAAGACTGCTAGAAATGGAACTACTTCACCAGCCCCATCTACAGTTTTCCACTCCCCCCAGCCGCCAAGCAAAAACCAGCAAAAATTCAAGGGACGTAACCGCTGGGGAAACTCCAACAGAACTAGCATTTTCAGTACGACTCTTGGCAAACCGCCTCAAACTGAGGAGTTCCCCTTCAGGAACACACCAGTTCGTGTAGAATCTTACCCTCAAAAAACCTCCAACCCCCTCCTGGTCATCTTACCACTACTGGCCCTGCTGCTGCTTGTAATCATCTTTGTGGTCCTGGTTGTCTTTCTTCGACACCACAGGCAAAGGAAGCAGAGCACTGCTGCACCACAGAACCCTCCCCCCGCTGAACTTCCAAGCAGTCAGTCTTACCAGGGACAAACCCAGAGGAGCACAACAGTTCCTACAGTCACCGTCACTCCTTTAAACCCCACCTGCCCAGGTAGCCCGGTTTTTGATCGGCTGTTGACACCAAATCAGGGCTCAGCTTATAACACCATTGATTCAAACATTCTCCTGAGTTCTTGGAGTAATGGTTCCCCTGCAGCATCCTCCCAAGTTATTAGTGCGGCTACTCCTACCCTGCAGAAGAATCAGTACTGGGTGTGATCTTCCACAAACTAAATGGTTTCTAAATGCATTGGAGAAACACTGTTACAGGTTTTGATAAGGGATTAAAATGTGGTTGTGTACTGAAAGGAAGCTGTTGAAGGTACTAATCAGTATTGTCTTCTTATCACCCAACACTGCAGACTTATGGAAGTTTTTGGCCTCTATTGGTATGTTTTCTATGGGACATTACTACTTCATTTCAGCACTTTTACGTTTGCAAAACCCATTTCCTGCAACAAAAGACTGCAATGGCATAATCACAACCAGGCAACTAGCTAAGAAAGGAGCTTAAGACCAGCATTAAAATAGAGCTAAAAAGTCACAATAATATTTATCTGTCTACTGGATGTGTAATTTTATATAGACATACTACTGTTTGACTGCCCATAGAGGCCAGAATTACTCCAACAGCTTTAAAGATGGATAAAGAGGAAAAGCACTCTGGCCAAAAGTCCGAATTTGGACACCTTTGAGTTTTCTTTGAGTTGCACAATCCATTCAAACCTTGGTTTACAACCCAACACCAACCACTGCTGTATGTCGAGTTGGTGGAACAGAATTTGTTTACTCAAGCATTTACAAGGTGATCATCATTGTGGTAAATTATAAACTATGTTTGTGCCTAATATATGTTTAATCACTATTGTTAACTGGTCCTCATGCATGTTGAAGTTTCTCCCACTTAAGGACATCACAGTGGAGGATGATGCTAATACCAGCTTGAAACTGTGAATTACTAAGACTGACACTGGCACACACATGTATTATCCAACCATTTCAATTGATTGTGCAGATTTTTTATTGTTTTTATGTATTATGTATTATAGAATAGCATTTTTTGTAAACTCAGGTATTTTGTTAACTGTCATTTACTTCATGTTACCTTTACTAGGGGTTGCATGTGTTGTCAGTCACTGAATATTCTAAAGTCCTGTGCTACAAATGCTCCCCAGCATGGCTGTATATTGAAATCGGACTCTGAAATGGCAGGTTTCGTATCGCTATCAGAACCAATGTTGTTGCTTTAAATGTCAACTCTGCTTCTCCTATATTTTCATTTTACTGTACAAAGTATTTTTATATTTTAAAGAAGCACGTTCATAAAAATCAAAGCACTGATCTAACAGATCTACACTGTATTCCTTTAACCTTGACCTCAGAAAAATTCAAACACAATCATTCTGTAATTTATTAACAGGCTCATTTACAGATTAGCAGATAAGAGGAACCACACACTTTTTAAAAGATTGGGCTGCTAACCGTAAATCACTTATTAATGTGCGACTGGGAATAACCTTCTGAGGTGAGGCATTATCGATCAACAGAAAAAGTTGTCAGTCTTTATTGCATATTTGACCAGTGATCCTTAGTGTTTTTTAAATCTGTCAAACGACTGACAGGTCTTTCCTCGACAAACAAGAAACCTTCTTTGACTGAAATGAGTGCTGGTTTTGAAATGAATTATTTATCTCTGGTTAGCCTGTTTAACCTGTCCTCAAATTATTGACATTATCTACTATAGTTTGACACTGTAATGACGTATCTGCTGTAAATGAACGGTACTGCTCAGACGTGATCTGACAAGTAGCGGGAGATGAGAAACTGCTGTCACGGAAAGCCACTGTAAACTTGTATGTTATGAAATCATTTTGTACTGAAGAGAATTGTCTATCCTGTGTATTCTAGTCTCATCTGAATGATGTAACTTAGTATGTAACAAAAGTGTCATATTTATTTATACCATGTTTTTAATAAATCACTTTAAAATGTGTTTTGCAAGTAATTACTTTCTGTTTTCATGTAGGGGCAAAAAATCATACCATCTGTATGTGTATTAAATTAGAATTTCCCCTCATCCATCTGCACTCCGTACCACATAATGACAAAAACAGACTTTTAAGCATTTTTGCAAATTTGTTTCCGAATACACCGTATAACCTGTGTCCATTCGACTTATTGTCTGCTCATCTCTCCCCTAAAAAGATTTATTAGCATCCAAATTGTACCTTATTTCTGCCACCTAAATGAGTTTTTGGCAGTTTTCTCCATCACTATAATTCAAACTGTCCTGCAGTCTGTTACCTTCCTCTTAATGGTCCTGAATTCATCGCAACAAAGGACTCATTACGCCAGAGGTCCAATTAGGAAACGATAAATTATCATCATCACTTCTCCCGGTTTCCTACGATTACTTTAATTGTGGTTTTCTTACATCCAAAAACAATCTGCAGGACTTCATGTGACCTGCAGCTAAATGTTTTTCATCTCATCAGGAAATATGTTGTTTCCAAAGTAAATGTCAGTGGATCTCGGTGAACACCCACAAGGTAAACACGTAATGTGATTTGGGAAAGCACAAGGATCCTTTTCTGCAGCCTGTGAGTCAGTCCACATGGACGATGGTATCATGTGAAGAAAGCAATTACTTGTTCTCCTGACCTCTCACACACATGCACAAATACTGGGGACATTGTAGGTGTTAATTAAAGATTACAGTGACCTCAAAGAATGCCATTGTTTCGCCCAGAAATGCACTCAATTCAGGGCTCGTACACAACCAGTGCTGCTGGATGCCGGGTGGTCCTGTTGACAGTAAATGAGCTAATAGAAAGCGGTGAGCAATGGCATCACATGTGAGCTGCAAACTTAGCACAATGATGTCAAGCCACAGAGTCAACTAGCAGGAACTTCACTGGGATACTGTTGTTAACCACAATATTGTCATTTACTGAGAGGAAATTCCAACACAACTTCGGACGAACACCATCAGATTGTTCAGTTTATCAGCAGCACAGTTAGTACGTGAAAAAAACATGATCCTAAGCACGAGTACACAAGCTCTGGTGGACTTCTTCATTACTGCCATCTCCACCCGACAACATCTGATTTTCAATCTTTGCCGCCTGCATGGTGGGATGGAGTTAATGCTGTAAGATAAACACACTTCAAGTGTAGACTGAAGACGCAGAGCCGGCTTTACTAGTTTTAACTGCAGAATCAGACATCATAAACAAAAGCTAGACCAAAGGCAACGTTAAAATGAATTGAGTCACAAGAGTCACAAATCCATGCTGCACTGTAATCCTGTAGAGAACAAGAACGTACCATGTACAAACTGTCATGCAGTTTTAGTCGTCAGTGTACACAAATGTCATGCTTAATCCTTTTATACTAACAAGACATGATGTGCGATTTGGATGAAACTGCAAATCAGACTTTCCAAAGACACACAAAAATGCTTGCCTAAGATTTAATGTTTTTTTATTTGTCATTTTTCCAGTGTGAACTTCTTAAAGAGCTACTTTATTTTTTCTGCAATACAGTTTTCAGCCACAGGCACAGCTGTCAAATTAATTACACTGTCAGTAGTGCTGTCGGTGAGCACAGTAAATAATCTAGTGAACACATGACTTACAGTTCTTCAGCACTGTGTTGGTGTCATTTGAATAGTGGCCCTGCAGCATTATTTGAAAATAGATAATTATCGGTAAAAAGGAAAACGTTTGTGCATGTTTTTTTAACTGTTGCACAGCATGAACAGAACTGCATAAACATACAAGTGACAAACTAAAACACTACATAAACAGTCTTAGTCAGATCTTCGGGTACCAGAAAAGCTTTAATGTACCTTGGCATTGATTCTCCAAGTCTCTAGCACTATACTGGAGGGTTGGTTCCACCTTATATGCTCAAAAATGCTCTGAACCATTGGGCATGGACAAGAGGACCTCTCAGGGTGTCCTATGGGGTCTGGAACCAGGACGTTGGCAGTGGATCCTTTGGGTACTCTGGCTTGTGCAGTGGGACCTCTGTCAATTAAACTTGTTCCACTGCATCCTGTTGATGTTTGATCACAATGGGGTGTAGGAAGTTTGGAGGTTCTGGGACAATGTTTATTTGGGTGTCTAAGTCTCATCAACACGGATGTCAAAATCCAACATTTTCCAGCAGAACGCCACACAGTACTAATATGATCAGTGTTATTAACTTCATCTGTCAGTGGTCATAACCAAGTATTTGGATAACCTCACTTTTGTGGTCAAGACTTAAGTTTTTTCCTTTAATTTGTCACCTGCCTGTATATGTACGCAGTCATGAGGAAACCAAGCTGCATTTTTGTTTTGATTAATTCACTGATTCACTAATAAGGACATTTTTCACAGAAAATGGTGAATGTAACAATATAGCTTCAACTTTGACAGAATTATGTCCATAGCAGTTGCCACACTGAGCCAATCTGAGCTTTGTCCCCAGGTTTAAATAAAATCCCAGCTCAGTCGGATTAACTGATCAGTGTGAAGCCACAGTCTCAGTTCCCCAAAAATATTTAAGAATAATAAGCTGCTATTATGCTATTTAATCTTAAACTACAGCACTGGAAGGAGGCATTCAGGAGGTTTATAAAATATGAGCCTTTCGATAGACATTAGGAGGGGGATTTTGTCAAAGTCAGGCAGGATCTAGGAGACTTAGATAACTCCCTCCCTGCCTCCCTCCTTCACACACAAACATAAACAAACACAAACAAACAGGCTTCTTTTCCTCTCCTGTACTTCCCCAGTTTGAATCCAAAACCGAGCTTCAACCTCAATCCCAAACTGTCGAAACAACATTGTGCTTTTTGTGGCGAAGACCACTTCGCTCGAGTTCTTCCCTCATGACAAGGACAGAAGTGATGCCATACACACATTCTTAGTGAGACCACCCACAGCTGTTATACATGCTGAGATTGCCTGTCTGTGTTTAGGAATGCAGATGATCTGAGAGACTGAACCAAGATAATCCAGAGGCTGCTGACAAGCCAGGGCACTCTCTGTTTATTGCCTGAAATCATTTGCGGGGATGTGTGCGTGTTTGTTTTGGATGTCATGCCAAGATTTACTGTCTTTTGTGGAACACGGCAGACTGAAAAAAAAAAGGAGGAAGTGTACACAAAGGCAAAAGTCATGCAGATTAGATATGAATTCAGCGTTTAATTGGTTAAATTTTGGTTCTGTTGATCCAACTGTCACCAAGGATTGTGATTCCATAGATTGTCAAAAGTGATGCTTGGTTTTTAGGAAAGTGTAGCGTGGCCTATCTGCTGGGAAACAAGAATCTGCACCAAATTTAATGGCAATTTATCTAATGGTCAGTAAGCTAATCTCTGTTTAGACTGCTGCCTCCATGACCCAACACCAGATGAGCGGTAGAGGATGGATGGATGGATGGATGGATGGACTCCTCTGAAGGAGTTAAAAGCTTCAGCAGCTGAGATGTAAGAGACTGAGTATAGAACAACTGTAACCTGTTCTTTACCAGTCAAAGCTTTATGGCAGAGCGGCAAAGAAAAAGACATTTATCACAAATCATGTTAAATCTCGACTAGAGTTGGCCAGAAGGCATGTGGGAGACTCTGCAGTCAACTGGAAGGAGGGTTTTTTGGCCATCAGACTGATGCTATGCTAGGCAGACACCAACCACTGCATTTTATCACAGTAGCCCTATTTCCACTGTGAAGCATGGGGGTGGCAGCATCATGATGCGGGGATCTTTCCCTGCAACAGGCTGTGGAAGGCTTGTAAAGATGGTAAAATGAGTGCAGCAAAGTAAATGGAAATCACAGAGGATGACCTGATGCAGTCTGAAAGAGAGCTGAGACCAGGAAGGTGGCCTAAACCTACACAGACAAGGTCTAAAGACAACAAAGTGAATTTTCTGGGAATCAAAGCACGGACCTCAATCCAAATGAAAAACTGTGACTGGACTTGAAAAGTGCTGTTTACTCATAATCCCTGTGTAACCTGACAGAGCTCGAGAAGTTTTGCAAAGAAGAATGGGGTAAAATTGCAGTGTTGAGATGTACAGGGCTGATTGAGACGTATCCACACAGGCTCATTGCTGTAACTGCGCCCAAAGAGGTGCAGCTGCTAAATACTGACTTCAAGGGGATGAATGCTTAATTTAAGATTTTGAATTAATTGCCATTACTTTGTAGAACTTTGACATAAAGAAGTCTCTTTTTTTTGGCAAATTCTTCCCCCCCAAAAAAGCCATATTAAATTAAGTATGATTCAGTGTTGGAAGAATGGTGAATACGTCTTTTTTCATGGACACTGTGCGTGCATCCCACCAGGCATCACACTGGCACTTCAATGGCACTTCCATGAACAACAGTCAAATTATAGTCTCAAAAAGAGGAAACCAGTGTAGGGAAAACGCTGACATTATGGTGTGTAGAGTTACAAAATGTGAACGTCTGGCAGGAAATAGTCGCATGTTGAGCACTCAGGGCTTAAACTATAAGTACGCTGGCTGTCTTCAGTGTTACGCAGACAAGTGTGATGGTGACACAGTTTTCAGTCCACCCTTTAAATTACAACACTGAGATTTTAAAAATGAGCTAATGCCGGTCTTTATACAGCTAATATGTTGTACTATTGTATGCATGTGAAGCAAGAGAGACAGTGAGATGAGTTTAAAGGGTTCTTGCCCTCAGATATTAGATCTCAGAGTGATCATTGTAATTTAAGGTTTGGAAATTGAGGGGTTGAGGGCTAAAGGACAATAGAACCCTGTAAGAAAAGGCTGAAAAGGACAAAGGCGTCTTGGCTCGTGTGGTTGAATAAGGTTCTACGCAGACGAACCCAGATGGTTAATTGAATCACTTAAACCTCCCATGGGATTTTTACCAATGTTTCAGCTCTAAGAAGACTTCATTTGCTCTCTTTCATACTGCATTGCTTCAAAAAGGCCACTAATATATCACCCGCAAAGTGTCGTTCAGTTTTTTCATAAAAGCTAATCAAGGCACGTAAAATACTGCAGCGGGTTTCGGAATCTGACACGCTGGTGCCGAAAGCCACGACAGTTGCCTTTTAGGTGAAAGCACTGTTGCGCAAATGATGGAGTGAAACTAAAAAGCCGTGCTGCAATCTAGCAAATTCTTTCTTCCTTCCCAGAGCTCTTTACCCGAGTGGCTTCAGCATCAGGCGCCTTTTTTTTTTTCTTCTTCTTCTTTTAAATCTGGAACTTAACTGGGTTCTTGTGCATTTCTGTCTGCTGGGGAAAGGATTAGCTTCTTGATTCATTGACAGTCTTTTCTCTGGTTTTTGGCAGAGCTTTCTCTCAGCTCTGCACACGGCCGATGCGATCTGAAGTGGCACCGAAAAGAAACAGAGCCTGCACATATTGGAAGTAATATATGGCCCAGAAAACCATAATGTTTAATCATCTAATTTGTCTGTAAAGTGTCTCTTGGGAGGATTTTGCAGGTGTAAGCAAAGTGTAACGGTTCTTTGGTGCTTTTGTTGGATATATTCACGGCTCATCTGTAAATTCTGGGACATTTTTTAGAAATGTTATGAACAGCACTCTTTAGGATGGCTGCACACTGTGGATCTCTGCTTTCTTTTATGGCTTTGTAGGAGTGCATTCTTTACTAAATGAATGCAATCTATGTTTCCTTGTTAATAAATTTAGGCTAACAACACTGGAAGGGTTCATTACTAACCCTCTGAACCTGATGCATGTGTTGGCCGCTTCTGTCACATTTTTCTTCACTGTGGACTCATTTTTCACTCCAATGTAAAGTCTTTCACCTCAGTGGAAAAGGCACAACAATGGCTAGGTGTGGCGGCAACTAAAAAAAACGCTGTTTATGCAGCATAGCAGATTTATAATGCCATAAATCATATTAAAGAGGAAAAACAGAGAGTTGAATTAGTTTGAATATTTCTTCTATAAAATGCAGGGACAAATGGAATCAATATGTGCAGCTTTTTTTTCCAACTGCCCACATGTGTTGCCAGTACTGGAGACAAAAACCAACATCCCTTACAATCCAGGCATTTTCCCACAACCCTGCACATCAACTCTAAAAGGATATTTCACCATGCTGAATGTATCCTCCAACAACTTGCCGACAACCTGCTCCTCTGCACACCAGTTCTGAGCCATGCTCCAGTTATTTTATTGGTCGACTAAGTTTTATTTTCCTCCCAGTCTCTTTTGTTGTCTGCTGTGATTTTTGGTCACAGTTGAGTCACTTGTGGCTTCTCAGTTGTGCTGATGAGCGCTAAATTTTTAGTTTTCTTTACAGGATCTGATGCAGACAGTTTATTTTTGGGGCTTTTTTTTGTAGTTTCAATAAAATATCACAATTTAAAGCTTAATTTCTGATTTACATGATAGGTTCAGGGACTGTGGGAAAGTTGAAAATTTCATAATTTAGTCTTTTTTTCCCCTCAAGTTTTTGACTCTGTCTGCCTTTCAAACCTGCCAACATGTTTTTGGGTGGATGTATGGGTTAAGTTGCAGCATATTTTGCCTCTAATATCCACCAAGTTGTGGACCTTATCTCTAATCACTAATAATGAGGAAACCTACCTGATGGAGAACTGATGGCGGACTTTGGCAGGAAGCCGCAGAAGGACTCCCACCCACTCTGGATCAATGAAGCCCAGACGTAGAGGGTGAATAGGTTCAAATATCTCTGTCCACATCACTCAGGACTTGTCATGGTCCTGCCACATCAATAGTGTGGTGAAGAAAGCCTGTCAGCATCTTTACCACCTCAGGCACTTAAGAAACTATAAGCTCTTCCCCTTAGAGTGCTCAGGAACTTCTAAACCTGCATCACAGAGAGCATTCTGTCTGGGAGCATCACTACCTGGATGGGAAGAGGTATCAAACACGAATATTTGGCCAATCAAATCATCAGAAGCATCTTCTCAAATATGCAGATTAAAGGCCAGAAAGATTCCTTGCAGTAGGTGATACAGCTGCCTGAGGGCTGGAGGATGAAGAGGAGCTTTTTTCCTTCAGGCCATCTGACTGCAAAAACAAGAGCAGCAAAGTCAAAGCAAAAAGTTGGTCTTATTGGTTACGACAGCTTATCTGATTTCATTATTCTAAATTAAGGACAACAGCATCATAAGAGCACATCAGGTTTCGACCCATTTGGTGTTCCTTCATAATCTAATGTGAGCAGCCTCTCGGTTATATCGCCATATGACACATGCATCCACAAACACGTGTGTTCAACTCCCATGTGCTGCACTGTGCATTGATTTGGCGACTCCCTGTCAAATCTAGTTGATAAATTCATCCACAGTTGAATCATAAACAGACGTCATGCTCCAGATGTTTGGCCTGACGTCGCGATTCTCCCCAGAGCCTCGTAGACTTCCACACAAAGCATATTCTCGGCGTTAAATCATGTTTTCGATCGGAGACGAACATCAGAGGGATGATGTGATGCGATAGGAATATTGACAGTGGAGAACGCACACGTTTAGGCATTGATCTGGATTAGCTGCGACTCACTGGTGATGTGGGAGCTTCTGGACAATGAAAACACACAGCGGAAAGTGTGTGTTAATTTTAAGAGAGGTCACACCACCAGCAGTCCATGTGAGCCGGTGCATTTGATGACTGTGGTGGACTGATGTCTGTGGGTGGCAGTGGACAAAGAGGGCGGTGAGCTGATAAGCACAGCGTGTTTGTGTGGAAAAAGATAGAGTGCGTGCTTTACTACACACGTAAGGAAAAAAACATCCAAATTAGCGACATGTAACTGCTCTGGTCTTCCTTAAAAGTCAGTTTTAAGGTTAAAATGTACAAACCAAATGAGAACACAGACTTCCTGTTCCTGTCTCCTCATGCTGTCATAACAAAAACACAGGATCCTGTGGGTTTGAGCGACTTTTGAAAATTCGGCTTGCACAAAATAGCCGTGATCTTGTGTAAATCTGTGCACATAATTCAACTAGGCATTGCAGCTTTTGAAACATCGTTTAATTTTCCCTTTAGGAAACTGATTTGGGAGTTATTTTAATGCAGGAATCATGACAGAAAATAGATTTTAGGAGTTTCTTGACAACCAAACTGTCACCTCGGAGATTTCTTTTTTTTTTTTTCAAACAAGGAAATACCCACGAAAGCACAGAAGTTAGTGCATGAATGATTGACAGACATTAAAATGGCTACATCTCTGAGAAAATCATTGTGTGAGCGGGGGAAGTGGCCTCTTCCCTGGTTGTTTTCAGCTTGTTTATTGTAATTAGAGCTATAAATGAAACTCTCTGATGGAGGTGGGGGAGGGGAGAATGCATATCGGCCCACAGCGGCAAAAAAAGCATGGTGTGTGTGTGTGTGTGTGTCTGTTGTGTATCTTGGAGAGCAGCCAGAGAGGTGGGGGTGGGAGGAGGGCAGTCAGCGTTTTTCAGACAACATGAATGAGGCCCCACCGGAGTGAGCTTCCTGTGTGAGGGCTATAAAAACAAAACCGGGGCTAAAGAATGCCGAGTGCTCCCACATTCCTGAACAGTCTGCCAGGTACAGGACACACAGCGTGTCCTCCGCTCTTTCCTTGAACTAATAGAAAAATACAACAATTCCCAGGATGCACTGGCACAGATTGAAAGCAATTTACATCTCTGAAGGTCAAAGCTTTGCTAGTGCTGTTGCTTTTTAAGCCAAGACTGGAGTCCTGCTGGTGGTCTACAGAGGCTGCTGTGATAATTACGTTCAACGTTATCAAATGTTGCACAGAAAAAACAAGAAACGTTCCTCTGTTGTTAGAGGTTCTCACCTTTTATGTGGCTATAAATGTATAGTTTTTACTAAATTGCACGTATTTCAAACTTTGTCTATTCGGTTGTCCAGTGTCTTGTGTGTTAAGTTTTCATTTTACTACAGGGAGGTGCAAGAGGGAAGCTATGGAAGTGTTCAAAGTAGTAATGGTTCATCATCATGGGAACATGAACATGTTATCTAAGGCCTCCTAATGCAGATATTTTTTTACACAAATCTTTCCCATCTGTTAGAAAAATTAAAAATTTCTCCACACAAAAGTCATTTTGCAAAACATCTCATGAGAACACAAAAACAACGACAGTGTTCAAAGTATAAAGGGTTCATCTTCAGGGGAGCATGACCACGTCATCTAAGGCCTTTTACGCACTAATATGGATATTATTCTAGACAGATATCATTCCCATCCATTTAAATATTTAAAAAAGCTCTCTGCACAGACATCATTTTGCAAAATATTTCACGGGAATGCAAAAGCAACCTCAGGCGCTCTAACACATATGCTCGGCTATTTTACACAATAGCTTAAATACTAGAGAAGACAGTTATTTCATTGTTGCCGTGGATCAAATAATTTTTTACGTCTTGTCTTGTTAAATTAATTTTACAAGTCGGACGTGCAAGAGGAAAGGCTTAGTGAGTGTTCAAAGTAGAAAAGCTTCATCAGGGGAGCATGAACACGCTATCAAAGACCGCACTAACATGGATACTTTTCTAGACGACTATCATTCCCGTCCATCTGAAATATTAGGAATCTCTCCACTTTAACATCGTTTTACAAAATATGTGACGAGAACACAAAAAAGCCAGCTTACACTAACAATACCTTAATAAATATTAAAAAACGCTTCATTGTTGCTGTGCAAACTTGTAAGAGAAATCGAAATATATCAGCCATGTTTGTTGTTTTTTCTGGTGCGTACTCACTACACAAAGCAGCAACGGGCATGTGCAAATTAAGATCTTAGAAATCTTCTCTCAAAAAACTCTGTTCGCGTAGAGGTAATGTTAGTTTGGCAGAATTTCCATATTACTGTGGACAAGGCCTAAATATCACAACAATCTGCCCATTGATATTGGATTGCAACAGAAGAAAGGTCACTGAGGTCACCAGACACAGTATCCACCCTCTGAGGAGTACCAAAAGGCCATGGAAATCTGTCTTTATTAGTCGCTGCAACTTTAACAGGAAAGCACTTTATAAAATAATTGAGACAAGCTGGAGTGGGTTTAAGTCTTTTTAGCAGGCAGGGATCAGTTCGGGACATTTCCCAGTAACATTGACTGTGGGTGTGACTGCGGCAGGATGTTGATTTCATCATACCGGTACCATACAAACCCCAAGATGACATCTTTTTTTGTTTTTTTTCTGCCGTTTCAAGCCACAACCACCTACAGAACCTGTAATGTAATGTGTTCTTTTCTAACTAGATTTAGCTGAGTCCAAAACTGCAGACACAAAGAACGTGATCTTAGCCTTAAAATAATGTTTTATAAGCAGGGTGTAGCACATCTGAGCCTTTTCCAGCACCAGTGGCCTCGTCGCCAGGAGTGGGCAGGGTGCTGCTGTGCTGAGGTCAGTGGATGATCTCATGGGAGCTGCTGACCAAGGCCCACATGTTTGTCTACTCACGCTTCCTGCAAAACCGAAATGTGATTGTAATGCCACTGCACCAGAGCAAAACAACACATAACTGACCTTATATCTTCATTTAACTAGAATACATTGTAAAACTGTGGGCTTGACTTAGGTAACAGTTGCTGTTTAGCTGTTTTCTATTGCTTCATGTAGTTTAATAGATGTAAAATAATGATAACGTTTGTTATACATATAATAACTCGACTTATAAAACTTTTGCAACTCTAAAAGTTTATCTGAATCAGGAAATTAGAATTTTTTTTTATCTTGCAGTCATGCTTTTATTTAAGTGGTGGTAACAGGTCCCGACTTTAAAGTTTTATTACATTATCTTCCTGTAATTCACCTTAAATCTAAACCTCTTTTTGGATCAAGATAATCAGATTTTTTTGGATAACGGGTTTCGAATCCAACTCCATCCAGATCAAAACCACTTTTGGTTTGAATAACCTGTTTTTGAAGATTTGATCCCATCTGATTAGATTACTTCTGAACAGTTGGACCCAGGAGTTGGTGGAGACCAAAATCAGAGTTAAACGAAAGTTAATATTAAGACTATTCAGCAGGTGGAGGGAATCACAACTCAAAATCTAAGCTAATGGGGAGTCAATGTAGTATAATAGATAAACACTGATCAGATATAACATTATGACCACCTGCCTAATATTGTGTTGGTCCCCCTTATGTGCTCAAAAATGCTCTGAACCATTGGACATGGACAAGAGGACCTCTCAGGGTGTCCTATGGGGTCTGGAACCAGGACGTTGGCACTGGATCCTTTGGGTACTCTGGCTTGTGCAGTGGGGCCTCTGTCAATCAAACTTGTTCCACTGCATCCTGTTGATGCTTGATCACAATGGGCTGTAGGAAGTTTGGAGGTCAAATCAACATGTTGGTCCATTGTCATGTTCCTCAACATGTTCCTGATTGTTTGATGTTGTTTCCATGTGGTGGGGTGCATTTTCCTGCGGGGGTAGGCCAGTGACATTTGGGATTGAGCATTTGGGCATTAGGGAGTGTGGTTGTTGTGGGACAATGTTTATGTGGGTGTCTAAGTCTCATCAACATGGATGTTAAAAAATGATCAATGTTATTCACTTCACCTGTCAGTGGTCAGAATGTTGTGGCTGATTGGTGTAAAATAATGATAAGACAAAAAAATAATTATCAAGGAAATAGACCGGGTTGATTCCACTGACTTTCACTGAGTTGTAGTTAAGTGGTGGAGAGTGAAACAAGTGCTTGTTAGACTTAATACATAATGAATGCCCCACACATTAGCACATACTGTAACTGTTTAATTTCCTTTTTTTAACAGTCAGGTGCTTTCAGTTTCCCCGAAAAACATGTCAGAGTGTAAATATTTCAGGCATGTCACGTGCTAAGCTAGCAGCACCGATGCCATCTGTGTTTTAAAAGAACAGAAAATGTTTGACCTTGCACTGCTGACTGTTCATCCGTCATTAGATTACCACACTGACCAAACTTTCCACTTGCATGAACACAGGTCTCATGTGACCGGCAACAATGAGGCTGTAATTTTCCACACCTGTGAGGATGCAGTGTGAATCAAAATGTGAAATGTGTTGCTATATATGCATGTTTGGGTAAAATATCTCACCTGTACATGAAGATTATCAGCCCTAATTAAAAGGAGTGTGAAGAAAAAGCAAAACTTTAATGAAAATTCTCAGGGGACCAACTTAAAACAAGTCTCAGGAGGTGGCTGGGAGGACGTAACACATGCTGCCTCACACACATACACACATGCACACGTCAGTGTTTTTCATGAAAAGGATTGCACCGCTGGGACTGTAATGTGAAGCCCAGTGTTGGGTGGAGTGGCTCTGTGTTTTCTCCCTGGAGACAAGAGAATCTGTTCAGTCCAGGGCCTCGGTGCTCAACATCCCCTCTGCACCTGAGTCTGTCAGCTGTGTCAGGACAGGGTCTCCACTCAGCCTCAGCGTTGGATCAAAGACCGAGCTGTAATTGAAAACAGATCCAGCCAGAATCCCCACCCCAGCAGGAATATGCTGAGTACAGGCCAACTCCTCACATTCCAATAGCATGAACTCTGCAAAAAGAAATTTTAGAACAGAACAACGCTTAAAAGTTTTCTGCTCTACCTGTTCAGGCAAAGTGGAGGGAGGGGGCTGCTGTTGTTGTCTGTCTGAGGAACTGCACACAGTTCATCTGCATGCTATTGAGTCATTTGATCTAACATGCATGTAAGATTCACTGTATGACAGAACAACACCTGAATCAGCACTATAATGTGCAACCTCAGTCAGTTCTAAATGTGCAGGTGCCTTTTCTAGATTTTTTCATTTCATGTCTTTCTTAGAATGAAATGAGTAGATAATTAGATATT
Source organism: Dascyllus trimaculatus (assembly GCA_024666655.1). Classification (NCBI taxonomy): domain Eukaryota; kingdom Metazoa; phylum Chordata; class Actinopteri; family Pomacentridae; genus Dascyllus; species Dascyllus trimaculatus. Next base: position 25,055,441 of record CM045449.1, on the reverse strand, counting down.
TGATATTAACAATGGATTACAATGGATGTGATCAGTGCTGGGTTGTTTGTAGTGATTAAAACACACAGAATTGTCAATCAACGCTTCAGTCCCCAAGAAAAATTCGGACATGTTGGTGTCTTTCTGCTCACTTTTCTGTTTGTGTGCGTGTTTGGTAGTGAACAGCAGACAGACAAAGTTAGTCTGGCATTTAGCAGCTAAATATTTCCATCTGGACCCAGTTATTCAAAAAGTTTAATCAGAATCAGACCTGTTTTTTTTAAAGTCTGTTTTAAGAGGCGTAATGATACAATTATATACAATAATTAACATAGAGTTGATGAATATGGAGCGACAGTTAAACCTAAATGCACTATTTTAGTTTGACATTGACAGCTTGTTATCATAATCTCCATTATGGGATCATTTTACGAGGACGAAATATTTTTTTAATGTTGCCAAACTGAAACATGATAGGTTCACTAATGTCTGCCTGCATTATCACTGCACTCTAAAACTAGTATTTAAAGACCTGACATTTGGAACTCAAGGTGGACAAAAATTAAGTTGTCAGGCCAATTTATTCAATTTACTACAACTACAATTCTGTTGTAAAACAATAACCACAGAAATTTGAATTGAAATAACGCACAATATTAAGTTGGTGCAACTACCGACAATATTACGTCAACACAACTTACCAAAAACAGTGTTTGCAACGTAAAAGCTGTATCTAAAGCAAGAAACTTCAATTTTTTATCTTGCAGTCCTGCTTTTAATGAAGTGGGGGTCCCTTTTATTACATTTTGTTAATGAAATGCACCCTGAATCAGATTTTTTGGACCACAGGTATCAGTGCCCTAATCCGTCGTCCAAAAACTTTGCAACAACACATACTGAAGATTTGATTCAGATCAAAACCCACGACTGAAGTGTGTGATCTAATCTGATTTCAGGTTTTTCTTTTTCTTTGAACAACCTGTTTTTCAGGATTTGATCCAATCTAACTGCTGACATCTGAACAACTGGGCCCAGGAGTTGATGGAGACCAAAAACAGAGTTAAAGGAAAGTGAAAATTAAGACTAGTCACCAGGTGGAAGGAAACACAACACCAAATCTACAGGCCAATAAAAAGTGAGAGTTGCCCCTCAGCTGAACTCAGTTTAGCTTTTACCAAGTAAGACCTTGTTCCTGGTAGATTACAGTCATGAAGTCAAACGGTCCTGTGAACTTTAAAACTCTAAATCCACATTTAAGCAGCACAACCATCAGGCTTTCTGCTACTGGTGGGACCACACAAAATCTGCTTTGACACACTACAAGTACAGCATGTTCTGTTTTCTCATAGTCACACCTGGACTTGAATTATGTTACTGCCATCTAAAACAAGCCGTTTCCTTTTAACAGAAATCCTGTGTTTGGTTTTGCACTTCCTCTGTTAATATAGAAATATTACAGAAAGACATAGGAGGGTAGAGATCTTTGCGGTTTGCCTCGTGGCATTTCCTGCCATTATGGTGTAACATTTGGAAGGCTTTAATCAGCTGAAGCAGCGAGGGGAAGTCAGGGTCAAACTCACAATGCAATTTAGTGTGAAATTATGTCAATGAAGTTTAAGAGCTCTCAAGAGTGAGGAGAGGCGTTGAACAGCAGATGTGAAACTTTGCACAGAGGTCAAGGTAGGAGCCTAAAGAGATGACTGATTTGGAAGATAACTAGGTTGGGTCTGACATGCACCTGAACCTTTAGAGCTTTTTGTGCCTGTTTCTTGTTTTTTTTTTTGTCTTTTTTTTCCGGAGGAATCAGAGGTCCAGGATGCAGCAGGAGTTGGGTTTAATCTGCACAAGGATCTCGAGACAGTGATTCACTCCTAATGAAAGCAATGTGGTCAAATGAAGCGTCTTGCCAGCTCATTAGAGAGACAGAAATCCTGTTTACTCAGCTACTGTTCTGCTTCTCAGTGACAACTATTGAAAACAAACCCTGACCAGGGAAAAATATCTTATAAGAACAAACAAACAAATACTTAATTTTGTATAATTATTACCCTTTTCCCTGTGTTCGTGCATTAACAGAGCAGCTGAGAGTGAGTGCAGCCGGGTTTTCTTGATGTAGCTTCGTTGCCACACTGACTGCAGAAGGTACAAAATGTTTCTGGGTTACATTCAGTGAATTCCACAACGACACTGCAAGTCCAAAAAGGAAGAGAGCCGAGTCTCAGAGGAGCGCTGACAACTTATTTTGGACATGTTTCTTATTTGCGCTGGAAACTCCAAACTCTCCCAGAACACATCCTGCAGAACGTCTCCCCGTTTTGCCCTCATCAGCAGCTACACTCCACCGTGCTCTGCTATCGTGACCCCCCCCCCACAACAACAACCGCCTGGAAAGTATTTCCGGTTCTGCCTTTGCGGTCGTTGGTTTCACACACTTGATGTTCGTGTCTGTGGAATGCAGCCAGCTGCTGACACCGTTCTGTCTCATGAAAAATCCAAGTTGTTGTTTCCTGCGCTGTAGACTGTGGTGAGTAAGATCCCCTTCTTAAAATAACTGCAGCGCAATGAAGATGACGACCTTAGTCTAAACATTTGCACTCTGGAGTTAGACGGTGACACACTCTTGCAGAATAAAAACAATGCCATGATGTGGATCTAGTTCCATGTGTACCGAGTGTAGCTGTTTGTGTTAGCGTAACAATTATCAGTTTTACAAATCGAGAACAACCAAAGCTCGAGGCCGAGAAGTGCAGAAATGTGAAAACAGGAGCACCCATTTCCTTGGGCGTTGGCAGCATCGACAAAAAGGCCTTGAAGGATCATTTTGCTAAAGGCTGAGTGCATCTTGTCCAGTTTGTGTAGAAACCCGAAATAAAAATTGACAAAGGAGATCGTGTGAACAAGAAATTTTTTAATTAGCCGTGCTGGTGGGGTAACTCCACAGATGGTGGTCCCCCCTCTTTACACTCATTGGATGCATCGCCATGAAATTCTGCAGACACTTGTGAGGCTCAGAGGGTGAAATCCCTGCATTAGGTGATTCTCTGACTTCTCCTTTGCCATGTTGCAGTGACATTCAGAGCAAATTGGTCCAACGACTACTCTGATTTTTAAAGAGAGCGCATCACCCCTTAAAATATTAATCATGATCCAAATAACTGAAGCATGAGACAATATTTCTCACAGATTGCATCAAATCAGATCGACGCACTTAGGCGATGATGTAATATTGCATCAGCTGTTACCTCTGCAAGAGCTACAGTCCTTCTTCGCTTATGCCTTTTTGTTGTCCATTTAAAATGATAAGCTGAAATAATATCTGGCTGCGAATGTTAGTTTTGGGATACATTGAGAGCATTTGTCAAATGTTAGTTTTGTTTCAACTATTTATTTTGCTAAAAAGTTTTTTTTGCTACTTGTGATGCTTCAGAGTAATTAATGCAACACATCACTGTGAAAAATGGTTAGAAAATGGAACTGAACTGGTAGAAATTCCTCAGTGATGCCCATTCTTCGAACACCAGCTTTCAGTATGGATTGTCATGAAATCTGGTGCTCAGAGGATGAATTTTCTGCTGATCCCCAGGCTTATCATCTTACACCACCACAAAGTTTTCAGTTACTTCCAATGAAATATCTCAACACCTACCTGATGAACTAGCAGAACATTTTCTGCATGTTACTCAGTGTTCCTGGATGTGTTACACGTATGCTCTTTTCCTCTAGTGCCATCATGAGGGCTGACATTTGTGGGTTTGACATCTGTTGGATGGATACCATGAAATTACTTTGTCTTTAGTGTTAATTAGCAAATAGAAAATATTGCATATTTACATGTAATAAACTATTACAGAGTAACAGAATAGTAATAGAAAACCTTGGATTTTAACATCCGTGTTGATGAGACTTAGACACGCACATAAACATTGTCCCACAACAAACACACACAGGATGCAGTGGAACAAGTTTGATTGACAGAGGCCCCACTAAATAAGCCAGAGTACCCAAAGGATCCAGTGCCAACGTCCTGGTTCCAGACCCCATAGGACACCCTGAGAGGTCCTCTGGTCCATGTCCAATGGTTCAGAGCATTTCTGACCACATAATGCGGACCAACACAATATTAGGCAGGTGGTCATAATGTTATGCCTGATCGGTGTATATATACAATATTAAATTAGCTAAATATTAGCATAGGGCTGCACGGTGGCTCGGTGGTTAGCAGCATTGCCTCAAAGCTAGAAGACCCCCGGTTCACGTCCAGGTTAAGACACCTGGGATCTTTCTGTGTGCAGTTTGCATGTTCTCATGTTCTCCCTGTGCATGTTTGGGTTTTCACCAGGTACTCTGGCTTCCTCCCAAAGTCCAAAAACATGCTGAGGTTAATTGATTAAATTGTCCGTAGGTGTGAATGAGAGTGTGCTTGTTTTTCTCTACGTGTAGCCCTGTGATAGGCTGGCCACTTGTCCAGGGTGTCCCCTGCCTTCGCCCTGAGTCGACTGGGATAGGCTCCAGTCCCCCCACGACCCGACAGAGGATTAAGCGGTGTACAGATGATGGATGGATAAATATTAGCATGTTAGCATTGCCATTGTGTGCCACGATTACATTGCTGTGTGCATTTAGCTCACATTACCATTCTTTTTGGAACTAAAAGGCCCATCCCTTAGGAAACGGATTAATTAACTACACATAACAAGGCTTTTAATGTTAGAAATAATGTCTTTGTGGACTTTATGATAGGACTGAGTATAATCTTTGTAGAATTAATTAACACCATTTCAAAGTTACTTCAGTTAGATGTAGTCTTGGCAGGAGCATTTACAATTTCATAATCTATGAGTACTTGTGTAAATTTCTACATTCTGGTTTGGCAGAAAAGGACAAAGTAGAGGGGGAGGTCTTGATAGATAATGTGCTGGTGGGAATATATAATTAACACAAACTCACATGTTTAAAGAACCTGCTGCTGCGACCCCCAGCGGTGATGAAACATCTGCTCAACATCACATCTGTCAAACCTAATTCGTATCAGACAACAAAATGCAGTGCCTCAAAGTATATTCACCTTAAGATTGGAAACAAAGAACAGCATGTACAGGGAAGCATAAATCTCCAATCAGTGCTCTTTGTTTTGTTTGAATATAAGCGGTGGTGATGATAGCTAATGAAAAACCCCTCCCAGCTGTTTTTTGACCTCTTCCTGTTCTCTCCATGTTCACTGTCATCCACTCTGACACTTCTAACAGTGGCCAGATGTCCCAGATGGCCGGCCGGGCTCTGTGCTGTCAGCAGATCTGTGAGCTGAGCGTGAGCTTAGCATGAAACACAGACACGACACACAGGTCCTCTGGGGGAAGAAGCCGAGGAAACCTGCAGATCTGTACAGTTTGCTCCCTGTGCCTTTTTTGGCCTTGTAAAAGAGAGAGGCGGCTGCGTTTCATCGGTTGTGTAAATTCTTTCTGTCTGACTGGTGCGTCTGAGGCCCTTTTAAAAGCAAGTTAACCTGTCATCACATAAACAATTATCTCATGGCTTTCTCCTAGATATTTAGGCTCATGTGCAGAGCTAAAACAATCAGACATACTCAAAACACAAAAACACACAGGAGCAACTGACATATTTCTCTGAAGGAGGATATTTATTTTGCGTCTCTGCTTCTACATTAATCTTCTCCATGATGCAACCGGCATCACGAAGGTTAAAAACATCAGTAGAACCCAACTGTCTAGAAGTGTGCTATGAAAAGGACTGCAGTATTAAAAAAGGTGAGGAACCCTCTACCTTCTAACAGCCTGCCTCTGAAAACTAAGCCTGAAACCAACATTTATTGTGAACACAAATTCAGCTTATTCCACGTAGCAAGTTAAATTCTGCACACTTAAACCGGCACCAGTGTTTGCTGTGTTGTAGGTAAAATTTGAGTCCTAATTGTCAAATCAGATAATCCTTGATCCAGATGTTGTCACACTGTGCCACCCATAATGTCTTCTTCCATAAAAGACACTTCCCTCATTCAAAGTGACTCTTTTCTTGTAGCATGGTAAAAACAAATACAATATACTTCTACATAAACAGTATATAAAGCTTTTTAGTAACAAAAAATGACCAGAGAGATGTAATCAGAAGGCACAGCGAGACAGTGGTGACAGCGGCTGCTCAGTGAGGAGACTGTAAACATTTCGTTCTTGTTCGCCCAAGAAGAAACATACCGGGGATCGTGGGCTCGAGTGTTTCAAAAAGGCAGTGTGTCGGCCACGAGAGTGTTGTCACTGCAACAGTCAGTTGAAAACAGTGTTGTAAGGCGAAAAATGCTCGATATACAAAATCTTGCACCAGAGGCGTAGGCAGCAGGGAATACAAGGTTCACTCTCTGCAGGTCGTTACACTGATTAGACTGAATTCACCCAAGCACCGGACTGAGAGGTGCGCCATCGTCATCGTTGATTCCAATAAATTAGACCTTTGTTTGCAGGAAAAGCTGGCCTGACTTCATCAACTCTTAAAGAAGGACATCCAGTGCCCAAAGAATGCGGCCAACACACACGGAAACCTTAATTTGGTTGAAATGTCATTATTACGGGAGTATGATCTCCTTGAATGCTCCTCCACTGCTGGATAAGCAGCATTCAGCAGTGTGTGGTGCCGGCTGTTGTTTGCCAAAACGCCGCTGGCTGACCGAGGGAGGCACGTGGCCATCCATCACCAAGGTCTAACCCGATGGGCCGAGACGAGCGCTCCGTTACGCGTTGTCGTATTTCTGCAGGGCCTCCTCCAGTTTGCCTGTGATTTTCTGAAAGAAGGCGATCTGCTGCTGCAGGTAGTGCTGCATCTGAGCCTTGAAGTCTCGCACGCGGATCTGGTGGAAGTGCTGGATCTCGGCCAGCGTGGCGCAGGAGATGATGTTGCAGCGGTCGTTGATGCCTTCTGCCTGCGCCCGGTCCATCTTGCCCTCCTCCACATGCTTTTGGCTCTCTTTCACCTTTGTCAGAGCTCCTGTTTGTGGGGGGAAAAAGCAGGAATTCAGATTTGTTTTCTTGTTTCATAATCACATTTATAAACAACACACCATTTATCTATTAATATCCAACCTAAGGGGAAACCTCCAGATGCTAATTTCACCAAAACTGCAAAACAACCCTCAAGGATGTCCCATTGTTTAAAATGATGTTCCTTTTTTTATAGACACAAGATGTTTTTTTTCCTTAAATGTAACTTATAAAACTGACCAAAAATAGAGGGAAGACTTCTGTGCTAGACCAGTTTGTTCCAAACTCTCTGGGAACCACACAGAGCCACATCTGTATCTATGGTTGGAGAATGTGAGGGCCTCAACGCTAAAAATATCTGTTACATTATGTCACTTCAAAGCCCAATCCAGCCATTTAAGGGAATTTTTCTGTCAGTTTGATATCAGCTACTGAAGTCATCTTGAGGACATAATATTAACATGGGCAAAGTGCCAACCAAGTGTGAACACATTTGTTTTGTAAGACATCTATTTATTAATACTGATGTCATGGTAAAGCTATTGACCTGAGCTAATCGCTAAGAGAGACAGTGCAAAGAATGGTCTTTATGGTTAGCGTGTCTGTCTAACAAACTGACTGCAGTACGCTGAGTGTTATCAGAGACAACTCAATTCAGAGACTTAAACAATCCTGAATGTATGTGAAAAACGAGAAACATCCAGTCAAACCTGTCGCTGCACTGTTACAGTAAGCTGTTGTCAAATTATGTACTTATAACCTGTGGGAAAAAAGACACACCACAGTTTTCACGGAAGATTTAAAACTTTTGACAGGTGATTCTTGACATGCAGCTTTTATGTCCTGATGACCTGTGAAGTTGCAGACATGGCTCCGTCTCTGTTCATTTAGATAGAGATCTGGTCTTATGAGTCCAAAATAACTGCCTGGGGTCTGCTGAGTGGCAAGACTTGTCTTTAAGGATTTTGGTATTATTACCAAGAACAAGGAGTATTTCACTGGCTAACTATAACTATATAACTAACTATGGCTAGCTATATCTTGAGGGGTTACAAGTTATGTGGGAAAAGTCAGACGTAGTACATCGGCTGGCTGATACTATTGGATGATATTTGTCACAGATATATCAGTATTGTGTTGTCCAATATGAAAACTTTTGTTTTGCTTTGCTTTTTGCACAGAACACATGTAGAAAAAGACATTTAGGGTAATTAAGAAACTGTGTCATCACAAAGTTTGCCTATCAAAGTGGCTCCGACTGAACTGTGTATAAGACTCTCAGCACTGTCTGCAGCACTCGCAGCAGAGCATGTATTACAGCTGAGCAGACAGAGGTGCGGAGTTAAGTGGTGTCTTCACAATGTGTTACTTTTCCTGAAATAGTGATTTAAATACAGTGCTGGAAAGTTAATAAAAATGACCACATAATTTTCCCTTTTCAGTATATACACTGATCTGATCACCTGCCTAATATTGTGTTGGTCCACCTTAAAAATGCTCTGAACCATTGGGCATGGACAAAACGACCTCTCAGGGTGTCCTATGGAGTCTGGAACCAGGACCTTGGCACTGGATCCTTTGGGTACTCTGGCTTGTGCAGTGGGGCCTCTGTCAATCAAACTTGTTCCACTGCATCCTGTTGATGCTTGATCACAATGGGCTGTAGGAAGTTTGGAGGTCAAATCAACATGTTGGTCCATCGTCATGTTCCTCAACATGTTCCTGATTGTTTGATGTTGTTTCCATGTGGTGGGGTGCATTTTCCTGCGGGGGTAGGCCAGTGACATTTGGGATTTCCATTTGCATGAGGGAGTGTGTTTGCTGTGGGACAATGTTTATTTGGGTGTCTAAGTCTCATCAACATGGATGTTAAAATCCAAGGTTTTCCAGCAGAACAGCACATAGTAGCAATATGATCAATGTTATTCACTTCACCTGTCAGTGGTCATAATTAATGAATTAATGTGGCTGATCGATGTGTGTATATATATGTATACATACACACACACACACACACACACACACACACACACACACACACACAATATTAGCTGATCTATCAATAGTGTTTTTTTTCTTACTGTCTGAAAATTGGTATCCATGGTAAAAATTCAACACCAGTCGGGCTCCACTAAGGAGATATTAGGTTTTCACAGTGCAGAATGCAGCTTCAGTAGGACAAACACTAACCCATGTGTTAGCAGCATTAACCCAGAGATAATGAGTGTGAACCTAAATCCAGTGCATTAAAAAACCTAACAAAGCAAAAATTTAAATCTTTAAATCTCTAAATATATAGACTTAGCAGCCAAACATGATTACAAAATAAGAGTCTGTCCCACACTCTTCCATATAGCTTCTCTGGTGGATGGAGTTAATCCCCTTTTCCCTGGGGCATTCAGTTTTATCTCCAGGTTTTTTTATAGCACAAATCATGTGTGTAATCACCAAAAGCATATGGGTTCTCCACTGAAAACAAGTCAGGATTAAAACACAGTTTTTCAACATTATTCCATCTGCACTGATAGACTATTAGTTGTGATGTGTGATCAATCACAGGGACTAGTATCTTTTGATGAATGTATTTTCTCTGGGGAAAAAAAATAGTCTTACCGATCTGATAATTGGCTAGACCAATAATCAGTTGACCCCTACTAGCCGTAACTGATCAGATCTTTTAGTGATAGATTTCATTTCATCTGGCAAAACTGTGGCGACCATCTAGAAGTAAGAAAACCTCCAACTGTGTTGAAAATGAGGGACTTGTTGTTCCAAAACATGAATTTCTATGACAAATCTGACACCATCATGTGCCGTGAATATACAGTGAGACTAACAGTAACTAGCTTAACAAACAGTCAGTTATAGTTTTATATTTGAACTTTTCATTCACATTATTTTATATTAGCACAACTACAAGTGATTACATTCTTTGGGGATTACTGATGGATTTATGTTTAAGCACAGCAGCTCTACATGTGAATTTAAGTAAAAAATGAAACAGTCAAACAACACCTTTACTTCATGTCTAACAAGAAACTATATAATGGAAAAAATCCAGAACACCTCACTCATACTGAGACCATCATCAACGTCTGCTCTGAGCTTTCACACTGCCAGCAAGTGCCGTCATTGTGGTGGACGATGTGGTGGCAGAGGAGGACAGACATGATGGTTTACAACCTCCCATTTTCACAAGTATCAACTGTCAGTGCTGCTTCCTTTTGCTTGCAGCAGAATAAGCCTTCAGCCTTTCTGGGGCCAAATCAAGAAATTAGCCTCTAACCTTCCAGACAGATGTTTTTGATGGAAGCAGAAGGCAAGGTCATGACTCCAGGAGCTCATGGACGGTGCTTTTAAAAAAATAAAAAAATAAAAAAGCTGACATTTTCTGACCGACTGAAGAAAGAAATGTCATGAGCAATAGGTTTTAAGCTGCAAAGCAAGAGGAGCTGGCAGGATATGATGCTCCGTCTGAACTTACTGCTCAAAGTGTCACAGCTGGAAGCAAAGAGGACAGAGAGACATGCTGGTTAGAGTAGCAGCATTGAAGCGAATGTGCGTCTGTGGTTACATCAGGTCTCAGAGTTTCTTAGAATCTGTTCTTGTTAAAAAAAAGTTTGTTCAGTTTGCAACCACGTGTGTGCACCAAAGAGAGGAAGTTTGAAAACGGTATTTTTAAAAATGACCTTTGTATCCTTTTAAATAATATTCAATCAAACATGCCGAAAGATTTACTAGTTTCTCACAGGTTTCCTATTTGTGAGGACTTGTCGATTCTCTTCATTTCCAGGTCATTAGTTTTATGTTTTGGACTGTCGCCTTGATGAGACCAGATGTCTGTGATGAGCATTTTTGACTTTTTTCTCACAATTCATAAACCAAACAATCCATGCAAATTAGCTGATCATGAAAATGTTCATAGTCCTACAAAAGTTTCAAACAAAACTTGCAACAAACCCACTCAATCTGTCCTAGATCTTTGTCAAAACAACATCTTGCTCAATGCATTGAAGTGCAGAATCTACTGACGTACCCCAGACGCATGTGATGTTATCAGGTGTTGACATCGACATGTTGTAACTGTTCAAAATGGCGCAAACATCATGTAGCAAGACAAGTGAACATCTTGCACGGTGTGACCAGCTGACAGACAGCGTAATCCACTCAGGGTGGAAGGATGAGGTGAGATTTGTGACTTCAAGGCAGGCAGCAGAAACTTCCTGTATCGACTGTGTCATGGGAGTTTTTTTGTCATTAAGTGAACTGAGTCACTGGCACTTTGCTGGGACTCTGATTCAGCCAGCTTGTTTCCTGGTGAGATCACGGCGACCTGACCCATCACACTTTTGACTTCCCTTAAGGTTCACAAGACTTTATGAGCTGCTTGTTTCTCACACTCTGCATGTAAGGCTTTATATTGGAGCACAGAGAAAAATACGCTGACCTTTCTTCACTGTTAAACCCCCAAAACCACTCAGTTCTGGCTGCAGTTCCTTCAGGTGGTTTAACCCAGATCTTTGACATCAGTGTCATGTACAACAGAATATGACAAAAAGAGAGACAGACACGAGGTGTGTAAAAGACAGACGGGAACACAGCTGTCTAAAGACTTGAATATGAATCCCGAAGGTGTTTGCTGTACCTTAAAGGTCTCTGGCTTCCTGTGTTTTAAAGGCCCACTAATGGACTAAGGAGGAATAATTGTTACCATGGAGACTTTATGAGAAAAGGCAGGAGTACAGTCATAGACGGTGGTGTCAGCAAACTGTAACATGCAGAGCCACATCATTTTCATGCTGCAAGTACGCTCTACTGGCCTTTTGTAAAAAAAAAAAAAGAGAACTAATAAGAAACTGAATTTGTCACGTCCTGTAAATTATCGATTAATCTGACGGATATTTTTTTCCAATAACTGATTGTTAACACTTTGAAATATCAGAAAATAGTGCTTCAAGTTGCTTGTTTTGTTCAGTCAATAGTCTAAAACCTGATGCTATTTCATTTTCTGTCATATAAGACACAGAAAAGCAGCAGATTCTAACATTTAAGAGGTTGGAACCCACAAGTGTTAATTAATTTTTGCTTTAAAAAATGAATCATTTAAGTACTAGTGTCAAGGTAAACATAAGAGCAACAAACTTTTAAAATGTTTCAGTCTTTAAAAACAAAAAGTCGAGATAAATATATAGTCAAATTCAAGAGATTTTGTCAGATTATTGCATCAAGAACTCATCACGCATCAAATACAGTATATTTGTAGGAACAAAACATTAAAGTGCGCATATGATGTGTCAGAATTTGGGATCAAAGACATCTGTGAACTTAAGATTTCCCCACATCGTTGTATCACTTCTGTTGTCTTCCTGTACAAGCCTCACTTCTGCTTCTGGCCTCCTTCAGTATTACAGCCACTCAGTGTATCTGAAATGCATAAAGCTCTTTATTTCATATCAATCCACAGACATTCAAGATGCAGACCTACTTATTACTGCACAAACCCAGTGATAACAAATGTGTTGCATGCTGCAGCAGACCGACACCCTAAAGAAGACCAACTCCTGTATATCTCCCGTGTGGAAGTCCTCCCTCGGTGTACGGAGGTGGCACTCAGCCCTCCTGGGCTCACTGCAGGCTGCTGCTTTCTGCTCTTACGTAATCCCTGGTTACACAACACCGAGCTACTGCGAGCCCGTGACCTGCACAACCAGCGGCAATCCCCATCTCATCACTCCAGCACCTCGGCCACCCGTTCATGCTTTAGAAGACATTTAAATGGCCGGTAACAGTATATCAGAAAGACCTCTGTGTTCACACGGAGGAGGCTGAAAGGCTGACTCGGCAGGAAAGCCTGACATCCTTGTAAATCGGTGCTTTCCCCTCCTCGCCTGCCATTGTGTTATCACTTCGTACGGTGATAAAACCATGATGAGATCAGTTGAAATCAGACTGCTCTAAGGGATGCGCTGAATAGGCAAATTTAACAAGGGAAAGAGAATCCATAAATAATTAATTCAGCAGCCTGGCTTTATCATACTTCCCTCTCTTACAGGCTTTGTGTTCTGGGTGCAACCTGATTAAATTAAAGAATAGACTAGTATGGGAACGGGATCACTCCTTGTTTAGTTCATCTGCCAGAAACAGACCTTAGCGTTTTTTTTACTGACTAAATAAAAACATAACTTTCAAATGACTACAGTATATTGTCATGCTCTAGTCTAAAGTCAACAGGTTTTTCCTGTAGGAAGCAGGGCAAGCAGGATCACTATTATCACACTGTGTTTGAACAAGAACCTTCAGCAGCATAAGTGCTTGCATTTCAATATTTGCTCTATGAAAAGGCGACAAGGTCAGCTCAGAAAAAAACAAGATGAATGTGTTTTCACTTCACAGACCTAAGCATATGCAGTAAAGTTTTAATTTAATCCCTCCACCACCTCCTCTCTCTTCGAATATGCTGAATAGAAGCATTTAATTTCTTCAACTAAAGTCACCCTCACCACCGTCTGTGGATTTTATTTGTGAAACTCTTCCCCTCCCTTCCCCTTTCTTAAGAGCTCGAAATATAATCACACCCATAATGCTGTCAAGGCCCCGACATCAAGATTGTGACAAAAATACAGGATGTAAAGCTCAATATGTTTTGCTCAAAGTCAGATTAGTTTAGCATTGTCCCTGCCTAGCTGCACACTAATGGCTAATGGGGTCCCTGCAGAGGTGGAGATCGATGGTCTGACGGTCAATGTCCCTCTGCGGGAAAAGCTCACGTTTCAGCGGTCACTTGTGTGGAGACAAATAAAAACTGGCCTGGTGTCTGCAGGAAGCCTAAAAATAAATCCTATTATTATCCTATTGATAACACCGATGAGCATGCAGACACTAACCGTGATGTGAATACAAGACCACCTTTAGAGAATTCCTCCTACATGGGGGGAAAATGACCAAACAACATGTATTTTTTTTTAAAGTTGTCAACTTCACCATTTCTCTGTCTGGTTGATGTAAAGTTTTGCTTCCCCAGTGCATGGATAAGAACTCTTTCGGTCTCGTCTGACAATTAGTTTCTGTGCAACCACTCCCGCAGTGGAAATGTACACTTTGGTTTATGACGATAAAGAATGTGGCCGAGCCTCTCCGCAGGTGAACAACTGGGACAAGGCTGCAAAAACCTCAGTTCATAAGAGCGGAGTCACACTTCTTGACATTTCCTCCACTTGTAACAGCAGACAGGATGGACAAAAAGCAAGACTGTGATAAAGGTAGAGGCAGAAAAGGTGGGCCTTTGGTGTGCATTTTAAGTTCTCAGTTTTGTCTTCACACAATGACACATCAGTTAAACTTAAGTTATCAGCATTTGAAACCACCTATTCTTTCAGATACCTTCCTCTCTAATTATAGTCACGTCACTGCAGTATTAATGGCCGTCAAATGATCTATGATTGTACGAAGCATGCAGGCAACGTAAATAGACTAGAGCGTTAATGTCATGTACTTCTGCTGCAGGTATTTGCATTTTAACGCTTCCCGGAAACACCAGGAGGGACAAGCTGCCATTCAGGTGTCATGAGTGAGGGAAGTTTACATGTTAATGGCTCCAATTTGTCACTTCTACTTGACGTTAGACATGTTTTGAGAAAGGAGGGTGTGTGCTTTCATCTGACGATTTTCCTATGAATAGAAAATAATTAAGATTCCTCGCTCACATAATGATTAAGGGTAAAAGGAATGCATGAGTGGAAATAAAAACTGGCTCAACTGGATTCAAAATTTTTTAAAAAAGCGGAACTAAACAGCCTCAGTGCATTAAAAACAAGATAAGATCAAAATAATTTTAGATTGAACATGCTACATGTGGCCCTGCTTTCATCTGTTGGCATGCACTGTCCTTTCCATCAGCTTTGTTTCCAGCCTACCGATGCTGTGTGTGTATGTACCACTCTGTCGTCTTTTTTCCTCAAAATTTCGCCCGCAGCAAGGTCTTCCACATCTCTTATCTGTGGAATTAGACTGGGCTTATCACACCCCGACTCTGTAAATGGCTGTGTCACCTGATTTGGGCTGTGTGTATGTGTGTGTGTGTGTGTGTGTGTGTGTGTGTGTGTGTGTGTGCTAGTGTCTGCGGTCTACGTGGCAAACTTGATTTGAGCTGACTGGGAAGTTTGTGTCCCACTTCAGCCCAAACACAGCCTCGTCCTGTTTCTCCAGGGCCGTGTGTCGTCCTGTGTCGTCTATTATGGCATAATAAAGGGCTCCAGTAGTTTGCAGGGACTCAAACGATAAACCGAGACGCCCGCAGGCAAAAAGCTTGAGTTGTGGCTCCACCGAGTCAATTTGGCAAGTTGGAGAATTCATTTTTTTAATTGTATATCTAATAAACAAAACACCTGGGCCACTGACTGGCAGATGACAAGATTATTTTCCACTCCGATCAGTGAGAAAGCAGTGTGATTTTACCAACACAGTACACAAGAACTGAAAATAATGCACAGGATTAGGAGGATTAGTTCATATCCTCTAATCTTGCGTATATTGGAACGTGTCCTATAGTGTGTCCTACATGGCGTCGCTTCAGGTAGATTTGAAAATACACTTACAAAGGCACGTTTTGGCACGAGAAAGCAGATATAACCCGCTCCATGTTTAAGACAGACGCAACATTCTCACGTACGCCAGCAGCAGTGATGGCTTCTCTCTAAACACTTCCACAACACTGTGCCTTTTGCATAACAGCGTTGCCTCCTTACATGAGAATGACATTTTCCCACACAATGAAAACAATGACTGGGCTGAGGTCATGTAGGAGGATGGCCTAGATCAGTCTGACAATCTAGTTAATCTAGAAAGCATCATTTATGCAGGACTGAGTCACAAATCTGACAAACCAGGTAGGACATTCTCTCTCTGTGCACCTTTAATATGCAATACGTCACCCGAAATGGAAACTCAAACGCACGCCATAAAAAGGGTGGCACCCACTTCAGCAGGTGGGTCAAACAGTGGCAGCGGCATGTGGACTGATTTCCTAATGCAAACTCTCCCTATTTGCTTTGCAAAGGTGACACCGGCTGTATTGTAACCTGCTGCTCTGACAGCAGCACAGCCTGGAACAGATGACTTGTTCATCTTACTATAGCTGGCAAACACACTTCCTTCTTCACTTTAAAACCTGTTGATCGCACCTCGGCCAAACTTGTGGCAGAAATTAATGTCTGGAAACATCATTTATGACCCCACAGTTACCATATGGTTTAATTTATTAGTGCATGTGGTGAGTTTTGAATTGAGTGGAACACTGAGATGAGGGATCGACCAATTTGGGGTTTTTAGGGCCGATACCTATTATTGGTGCTCAAGAAAGACCGATAACCAATATTTGGAACCAATATACGTTTGATGTAATGCTTTAACAGCATGTTATAGCAAGAACCTGTCGTTCATGACTAGGCTTCTTCATTAATAAAGGTGACTATGACTGAATATGTAAATAGAAATAGGAGTGATTAAATTAGGATGCTCTCCTTTGTTTATATGGGATCCACTGAGATTGATTAGTTTGCTGGTCTTTAGTTTCTTAATATTTCACTGTTCCATCACTTTTATTGCCCACTAAGGTCCATATCTGAAAGCACTATTAATTATTGTCTTCCAGACTCAGTTTCAGGGTTATTTGTGGCTGCCTTCTAACTTAGCGGTTAGCATAACCTTAGCCACCGTGAGAAAAGCTAATTTCCTGGATTGTGGCAACGGCTTGAATTTCTTGTTCAGCTTTGAGAGACATTTCTGAGACCACAGAGTGACAGAAAGAGAAGGCTGCATTCGACCTGACGTAGCACCTTTAATTTATCAAGAATAGGCCAATAAAAATGCCGATACAGATAATCTGAAAAATGCCAAATATCAGCCACAATAATCGATCTATCCCTAACTGAGATTATCAAACATTTGAGATCTGATGTGCATCTTTCACATATTATGTTAATAGTTTGGGCCACTTTTGGAGTCATAGGGTCTATGTCTTGCTGTCAGTCCAGTTAGTCAATACTACGAGTTTTAATAGTCTAGAAGAAATGTAATTTAACATTAAAGTTTTGCAGTAATCTGTCATTTCTGAGGCAAAATGACAAATGCAGAAAATGTGTATGACAGTGCAGTTAGTTTACCTTTCTGAACATGGATGATGTCTGGGTAGTTTGCCAGGTGTCCTTGGTAAAGAGCTAACAAATCCATGATTGGGTCGAGGTCCTTCCCAGGCTGCTCTGCAAAGTAGTCCCCGATGGATTCATACGCGTCCCCAGTGAAGGAGATGGCCTGGTTGAGTCCTGCAGAATACGCCTGCTGGTCCATTTCAAACGCCTGGCTCAGGACTTTAAACGACATCCCCACTTTCTGATACTCCTTCTTGAAGCCGCTGATCTGCTTGCGGGCGAACTCGTTGACCGTGGCGTTCAGCTGCAAGGTGCTGTCGTCCATCCGCTTGGTGAACGTCTTGAACCCATCTATTTTGCTCTCCACCTCCTGGAAGTCGAGGGGAGCCGCCGGGGTGCTGATGGTGAGGAAGAAGTTGGCTCCAACCATCTCGTCCTTCTCCGCCTTCCTCTTGCCCTGCTTCCAAGCCTTCTCGTCGGTGCTGTTGCAGGTGAGGAAGTGCTGGAAGACGTCGCACCTGGCCAGGACGGGGTGGCTGGTCATGTGGTTCATCCACCAGATGAGGCCTTTCCTCCTCTTGGAGATGAAGTCCTCTTCGAAGCGCCCCGTGGCCTGCTTCTCGGGGATGTGCGGCACCGAGATGACCGGGAACTTCTCCACCAGCCGGGCGTAGAGCCAGTCAAAGTGCTTGTACCTCCTGTTCACCTGGTTCTGAGTGTGGGTGGGGGTCAGCTTGTAGGAGATGTAGCTCTTCATGCCCTTGAACTTGGTCTGTTTAGTGGGGTCATCTATCGTGCAGGTGAAGGGGTAAGGGTTCTCCTGCCACTCCGGACCGTGCTGACCCATCACCACGCAGATCTTATCCCCATCTTTCACAAATCCTGCCGCCTCCCCGAGCACAAACGCCTCCCCTCCTGACTTCACAAAGGTGGAGAACCGGTTCAGGTTCCTGCTGACCGTGGCAGAGCTCTTTGCCTGCTGTGCGTTCCCTCTTGACATTGAGGATGTTGACACCCTGTAGGTGGAGGGCCCGTTGCCTTCAAAGTCATTGTACCTTCCTCCCACAGTGCCCGGCTCATCGGCCACAGTGGAGCTGTCATCCCAGTCATCATCCCAGTCATCATCGCTGCCTGGACTGGGCTGCTGGTAGGTCTGATGCTGCTGCGGGTGCTGCTGCTGTTGCTGTAGTGGGGCTGAGAAGGTGGTGAAACCAGGAGGAGACGGTTTGGAAAAGTTCTCAACTTTGGGCTTAAAGGAGCCGTCAAACCCTCCGGATGGGATGTTGGCGTATCGGGAGTCCGGGTAAGTGTCCCCAGATGTGTTGCAGCTGTTGTTGTTCAGCGTGGAGGAGGCGTCGCTCCGCAGGATCTCCACGTAGGACGCGGGGAACAGTCCCCTCTCTCCTTTACTGTTCAACCCCTCGAGCCAGCCCTCGATGTCCTGCTCGCTGTACAGAGTCAGGACCTCGTTCTCCTTCACCGACACCTCTCCGGGGTTCTCCGAGTTGAAGTCGTACAGCGCTCTGGCTCGGAGCGCCATGATTCCCCCAGCAGCTGGACAACCGGGAGCGGGACACGGGCGGTTAGCTCTGTCAAACCCACCCGAAACTACTCCTGGAAACTCCGCGGACAAACTTCTAACAGCGTGGGAAAATCCTGTTCGGGGGGACCCTCTGTGCGCAGCGCTGCGTCTCGGTCAGAGCCGAGAAGAAGCTGCGGCGGTTTGGATCCAGAGGCTGCAGCGTGTGGAGCTGGACCGACGGTGTTTGTGTTTTTTTTTCTGCCACAACAACTCTAATCTGAGCTCCTCCAGTCTCCCTCCGATCCCAGTCGGACGCTTCTGTCTTCACACGCTGCGCAGCAACCGCACGTCGGCCAGGCTGAATAATCGAGGGCGGAGCTACGACGCACTGCAAAATCCAGCCAGACAACACAAATCAAACCGCCTGAGAGAGCTGCGACAAGATGCTGCTGACCTGTTGAGCGTCTCACACCCTCCAACAAAACAGACTGCACAGTAACAGCTGTTTTAAGCTTCAAAGGAAAGGTCATTCTTTTAAAAATAATGAAAGTCTTTGCTCCAGTAAAGTGCCATATTGTTGGATTTCAGCAGCAAATCTATGAATACATTTTGATTTGTGCATGTAGAATATACCCAGAATGATCCTAACTAGAATGGAGGAGTTGATATAGTTGCTTAGTCTATTCAACACAAATATAGCATGACATCATATTCACTAATTATTGCATCAATACCCAATTTTATGTTATTTAAGTTTTGCCTATGCGTCCAAAAATAAATTTGTCTGATCACAGTTTCTAAAAAAAGAGAAAGAAACAATATTATAATTTACAGTATTATTTTTTTTAGATTTTAAAAAGATGTATTTATTCTTTTAATAATAAAAATTCGTAATATTAATTATATATTATATTTTTATTTAAATATTGTTTCAATATTGTTTCTCTGCCGAAACTGCAAAAACACAAGTATAGTCTTCTGTATGTGTACTAAAGATTTTGAAGTCCCACATGTAAATTTTGTGGCTAATAAAATCGCCATAAAAACCATAAAAACACTGATAATCTATACATTTAAGATACTTGAATTTAGTGTCCTTCAAAATGTTTTTTATTTATATTAAAAAGACAAACTACTGTGATTTTTTTCTCCATTAAATTTATATCTCACACACTATTAGGCTACTAGTTACTTTTAGATCAGTATTATATATACAGAACTACGATTAACCTGTTAAATACAATGAGTTGTTTAGCTCCAGTTTGACTCGACCCAGTGTTAACATAATACTTGTATATTGATGCACCAGTACCAATTAATCGACAAACGTGGTGCAGTGATACAACAGAAAAAAACTCTCACCTGCATAACTTTACTTTCTATATACAGTTACAATTATTCTGAAGGTACTGACACACTTTTCTGTAAGTCAGACTTTGCATCATTATTAGAAAGGATCTTGAAGCTTCATTAATTTATATACCACCTCTAACGCAAACATGCAGCCCAAAGTTCTTCACAAAGACAGATTAAACAGTTTAGACAAGAATAGATAAAAAAAAAACTGCAAGACTAAAAACAATAACAATAAACATTTCAGGGCTGAAAATTGGCAAGTCAATAAAATAATAATAATAATACCAGTGATAAAATAACATGGTGTAAAAACTGAGAGAAACATTCCTGGATGGAAGCAAAGAAAGCAAACGGTGTAAGTGCTTAAGTATACACTACACTATTCAGTTTTTAGGTGTTGATCATATTTACCATTTGTGATGATTCCCCTTCAACTACAGCTTATGTTATGTTCCAAAATACTAAATACATGACCTAAATGGGAACTATGACCCTGAAAAAAATAGAATTAAACTAATTAGGAGGGTTTTAACATGGGATCATGGCTATTTCTACGTTTTAGAAATACTGGAGCCATGTCCAAGTGCCACGAATGGAATTTTCTAACTTTTCCTATAAAATCTACTTCATTGTTATTTTCACACGTAAGGTCTAAATGCTATTGAAAGCCCTCCCTTGACCCTAACCTGCTGATCCACTCTAATGTCTAATGTCTCAAATATGAAAAACATTTAGAAAAAGAATGGAAATCAATTTTAGGGGTTGATGTTTTTATTGAACTGTGCACCGTACAGTTTTAAATAAATCACAGTGGGATGTTACAGTACTGTAGAGCTATGAAGACGATGAAGCCAGAACCTCACCTGATCTATCAGTTAAAGATAAGATTACATCTAACCTAGATGGCAGACTGGATGTCGGGTTAACTTGGGATCTTGTCAGCGTCACATATAAGGAATGCCATCTACAAAGTGCTTATATCATACCGACTGGTCCGCATTCCTAACATTCACAGCATTTTCAGTTCAGGGCTGAATCACTTACTGTACGTCTATTTTTAAGTCAGGTGCAATTAAATTCAGATTTTTATAAAGCACTGATCTAAAAATACATGGATAAATCTATTGATCGTTTAAGCAGGTAGACAATCTGCCCCAGACTCAAATAGCCAAAATGTCATTTTTCTGCTCTCTAGTTTTCCACTGCTGCCAATAATTCTACATGATTCAACATGTGACTACAAAGAACACACAGGCAGTCACTGGGGCTGCAACTAAACATGAATTTTTATCATCAATCAGTCTACACAATCTATCTCGAGTAATAGATTCATTGTTTTGTCAGTAAAATAAGAGAAAATAATGAAATGTGCTGCCCTTAATTTACAAAGCAATGACAATGAGTTCAGATTTCTTGCTTTATTTAACTGTCCAACAGCACAAGAGCCCAAAACATTCAGTTCACAATAAGATATGAGAAAGACAAGATGCAATTCATCATTTTTAAAAATAGCTTTAACCACTGATGTTTGGAGTTTTTCTTGAGAAACAGTTGTCAATTAATTTTTGTCAACTGACTATTTGATTAATCTACTCAGTTAATCGCTGCAGCTTTGCAGTAATCCTTGCTTGTATGTGGGGTGGATGCTATTTTATTACACCCGGAAAATAATTATCTTTTAATAAGAATGCAGTTCAGCACAGTTCAGATCATAATTAAATTCTTTAGAAAGACAGGGAAACCTCCAGGCTGTCTAAATATTTAAATATGCTTTTTCCAGTTGAAAAGTTTGATTTGGACAGAATACTTTATTGATTAAATGCACCAAAGTTTCCAAAGCAGCATTTGTGAATCAGTAAACAACCAGAAAATGTACTTTTGACATGAATCATCCAAAGACGTACAGCTCACATAGTGTTTTATGGAAAGTCCAATTTTCCATCAGCTAATCTGTGATGCTGTACCAGCGTGCAGTTTCAACAAATGTAAAAATGGCAATTATAGAATGAAGGTGACTCTTACTTTGACCAACAGTACAGTTTTGCTCTAAGTTTTATGTGGTCATTTATATCCAGTAATTTACACAATCATGATGATGGTCTAACAGTGCAGAGAGGACACAGCTAACTTGAACAGCTCCGGGGCTTTCAGTCTATAAAACCTCCAGTGAAACCTGCCTTATGAAGCAGCTAATTAACTCATAACTTTTGTTGCTTTCAGTGAATTGTTTGAGTGTCTCACAGACCATATGCCTTACTGTGGTCTTTTACACCACGTTACACATAAAACTCCCTGAGGAAGCACAAAATCTTTTTAACTGTATATTTGGCAGAATTTAAATGTATAGATTACATGGACGGCCCTTTCTGACCACATTCTGTCCACTTTCTGTTTTCAAATGTGGTGGTCAACTTTGCATTTTTAAAAATACTGCTTGTAATTTCAGACCATAATAGTCTAAACTCAAAGCTGTTTTCTTTAATACATAGACTGATTAAAGCCAAAAATTACATTCACTGAGTTTCTTTTTGTTTAATCATGACTCTAAATAGTTTTTCTTAAAGTACAGATATAAATAAGCACAACCTAAACCACCCATTTTGTTGACACCCTATTACATAAGCAAACCATTTCCTTACAGAGAGATGTATAGTGGACATCTCACACAAGTAGGCCTCTAAGGATGATATGCTTTTATTTTGGTAGATACTGCCCCCTTGTGGCTGTTTGAGGTTTTGCCTTTATTTTCCCAGGGAAAGCTTATGGATTCTTTACATTTAGTACATTAATAATAATAATAATAATAATGAAAAATAGCATAATGGCAGATTTTAATTTGAATTAATGATTAGAAATCTGATTGAGTGTATCTTGTAATAATAACACCTTTAAAATGTGTATCTGGCCTTATTGCCCACATTGTTTTTTCCCCAAATTAGAGAGAAACCTTGTCTCGAATGCATTTTTCCAGTATTGTGAAATGTTATTTTCGCATATCCCAGTTGGGGTCAGAGTGCAGGGTCAGCCATGGTACCGTGCCCCTGGAGCAGTAAGGGTTAAGGGCCTTGCTCAATGGCCCAACAATGGCAGCATTGGGGTTTGATCCTCTGATCTTCTGATCAGTAGCCCAGAGACATAACTGTTGTGCCACCACTGCCCCAATTATGCAATCCTTTTGCACTTATTATGAAATTTGGCCACTAATATGTTGGTGTTGGCCTTATGACTAACATGTAGGTGGTAGTAGCTCAGTTAGTAGAGCAGATCAGACATAAATCATAGGGTTTGTGTTGTCAGGCTCCTCTTCCCTTCATGTTGAAGTATCCTTCAGCTAAAATACTGAACCCTAAATTGCTCCTGAAGTGATTGTGGTAAAAAATAAATAAATAAATAAAAAAATAAAAAACAACAACAAACAAACATGTGAGCCACTTTGGATAAAACCCTCTTCAAACTGAATGAGATCTGCTCAAACACCTACAGGCCACCAGAGGTCTCTCTTCTCACATTTGACTGAGTCAGATATCTTAAAGAATTAACAGGACATTTTTTGTGTTTGAAACATCTTGCAGATGAAAGGATGTCCCTTTGTGTCTTCTAAAAACTATCTGTTCTTTTCAGACCTCTCCTCAGGACATCCAGTTCACCTTCCACTTGGTGGAGTTCAGTGAGATTTCCTTTATAGTACATTGCATGAAATATTGAAGAGGAGTGTGGTCTCCAGGGAACAGGAATCACTTCAGTATGCAGCTTACATCACATTAGCAGACTGCTGATTTATGCTGTTCCTCTAATCAGTGGGATATCACATAAATACTCTGTCCCGGTCCTGATTTTGATTCCCACTAGATAATTCTTGTGCAGCTTTGTCCTGGTAATTTGGTCCTATTTTATAATAGCTCTTCAAGTCCACAGAGAGTTTTCTGTGCAGACTGTTTGGGAAGGTAATGGAAGTAATGTAAGTCAGATTAGTATGAAGGGAGCCACACAGATGCTTCTTAAACTTAAGGTAGATGTATATTGCACGACCCTTTATGGTAACTTGTTATGAATCTGCTTGCATATCTAAAACGATTACAAACCTGGATGACAATAAATACTGTTTTCACACTTAATACACATTAACACACTCATGATTTTGTTTTCATTTGTCATATGCACATTCTTTCCTTCATCCACCTTCTTGCTGCAGCAGCTGGGGGAGGGAACCACTCTTTGAGTTTGATCTATGTTTGTACTTACTGTGCCATCTCCTTTCATTCATTATGTACTGTGTACATAATGCAGTATGTCAGAGGCTGTTGCATTTTAGGCAACAGAAAGCTGCAGCCGCATAAAGGTGTAGGCACCATTTCAGACTCTTCAGATGGTAGTTTGTTTAGTTGTTCAAGTTGTAAAATAAAAGCAATTGTGATTGATTACAAAGCTCCTTAGTGGTACAGTATAATGTTGAATATATTGATATTAAAATATAATGTATATGGGGTGTTTATGTGAATACCACTGGTGGAATGCAATTACGTAGCTTACATTTGCTCAAGTTCTTAAGCATAGGTTTGAGTTGAAACATTTTTAAAATTGCAATATGCTAAGTGCAATATCAAAAACAGAAAACAGTGTATTTTTTATTCAACCACATTTTTTGACAACTGCATTCACATTTTACTTTGCAGACAGATAATACACAAATAAAGATGATGGGTTTGTAACATATGTCACATCATTGTAAGTCAAACGAGGCAATATCAAAAAGCCGCATACAAACTAATGCATTATAAATATTGTCACAACCTGGCTCAGAGGACGGACAAAATGTCGAGACCACACATGAGTTCACAGTATAACAAATTCATTTAAATCAGTTTTAACATATGAGAAAAATTAACTTGTAAATTACAATCAGTTCATCAGTAATGTTTACAGTGTGTGGATATGTGAACCTTTGAGTAAAGAAAAACCAATAAACCCCAAACCAGCCAAACACAAACCAAACCAAGCAAGCCAGAGAGAGAGAGAGTGAAATGGCTGCCCACGCACCCATGCATATAGGCTTGAAACCATGCCCCACCCAGGTACCCCCATCACCCATCAGCCACTCCCAGGTAACCACCACCACCATGAGAGTAAAGTGACTGGCAAAGATGCCTAAAGCCATCACAATATGTATAATGATGCATAATAATAATAATAATAATAATAAAAATAACAATAATGATAGGGAGTTGAACAATTGTTTGATTCTTGGATCAATCATTAGCCCTTTTCTGATTATCAGTATTGTTTTTTTTTTCATTTAAAACTGCACTACTTTAACTCTGATGCAACCTTGTCTCTGTCTGTAGTCACTTTGTAATCTTGAGCAACGACCCGCCCACAATACCATGTGACTGCTTACACATCACAAATAATAACCTATCAGCACTGCAGGATGAATGTTTAAAAGTAAAAACTCTCTTTGAATTCAGTCTTGCATGGCCTGACCAATCTCTAGCGCAGATATAGCACTTTGTAGAATGGTCTGGCTGCACCTCATCATCATTCTGCTACAAGGAAAAGAATAAAACACTCTGGCTTGTTTGCCTTTCTTTAGATCAGTCACAGTAGTTTTAGTCAGTGCTGAGCCTAGGATGCAGCAATGGTGTCCCTTTAAAGTAGTGATGGTGGGAATTGTTTTTGCTGGAACATTTGCATGGAGGCGAACATTGTCATTAAAATGGACAATTCACAAAAAAACAAGTAAGGCAGCATTATCGCAGGATCCAAACCTTTGGTGAAACTTTACATTTTTAATGTAGTAGGTTGCTACCCAGGAGGTTCCTTTTGTAGTTTCCCATAGTGAGGGGGATTTTTAAAAAATGGTAACATAAACCTAGTGAATGGGAGAATAAATCAATGTGAAATACACAGGGAATGGCAAGCTTATACCTGCAGTCTACATCTGGTGAGTCCACTGCTTTCAATTACACATATATAAACAAACAAAGGCATCTCAATGAAGTTGTAGGAGCTATTTATTAGTTTTGTTGTTCAATAGTTAGACTTTGCTTTGTTTGGCTACTTTAGATGTTTGTCTATTTGACTAGGATATTTTTTATTTGTTCGGTATTTATTTAGTTTCATTGTTTCGTGTTTGTTTTACTTACTGTGAGTAGATAATTGTTTGCTTTATTTATTTTGTAAGCACAGGGAAGCGCTATGGGCACTTCATAGTGTACACTGGCCAATTCATTCCTTTCAAATCTGTGTGCACTACTAAGTAGGTAGGCAGGTATTAGGACCAGCATGCACCTGGCAGGGCCTATAATAATTTTATATTTATTTATTTTATTTTTTAAACCAGCGCACGAGATGTAACTAGAGCTGTAATTCTTTGTTCTTTTGTTGCCTTGCATTCAGTGGATAAATAAAACCACACAAAAGCACAAATTTTGTTTGGACAATGCATTTCTTTTGCCTGCACATGATTTTTTGACCAATAGCCACCGCAGAAGTTTCCTTTCTGGCACAAAAAGTGTGTGTAGTGTATACTGTTCATATCAGCCTTAGGTCATCGGTCTTCTTGATTATTAACAATCAGTTTCGGTATCGGCCCTGAAAAAACCCCCCACATATTGGCCAACCCCTACAGTAATGTAACGCTGACGTGACTTTTGACACTCCAGTAATGCTGCCAGATTACCAAATAAACCTCCTTCTTCCACTGAAAAATGCAGCTTAGTCACTTCGTTGTTTATCTACAGATTTGCCCATTGCAGCTATAGATACGATCAGGAAATCCTCTCCTCTGTAATATAAGAGGGAATATATCGTTACTAGAAGAATTTAAAAAATAATTATATGGAACTCATAGAATCATCTCTGAAATTCAAAATTCTTTCTGTTTGAGACTACCCACTTGAAAACGAAGAGGAGCTGTGATAGAACAGGAGCGGCGGTTCCTCTTCAGAATGAAAATAGCCACCATGTGTTTGGTCATGTGACCGCGCTGCGTGCGTAAAAACGACGTGCGTGACGTAGCGCGTGAGGTCTTCGTTTAGTTTCCTCAACCAAACACTCAACTGATATTGTGTGATAAAAGATCAACTGGAAGTCAGCCGGTGGACGAGAAGGGGCTGTTTATTGACACACACAACAAACACGCACACAAGAACCCGGCGGCCCTCGTCGTTTTTAAAGCAAACCCGGTCGCTGCTGCTCTAAACTCGGCTTTTGTGGCGAAGAAGACGGCGAGAATTTCTTCTAGTAAAAGCCCAACCGAAAGGCTGCTTTCTCTATTTTTGCTGTGGCTGTTCGAAAGGCGGGGAATACAAAGCGACGTGCGGCACGAAACCCATCACATTTTGGACTCGCCGGGGCAAAAACGGGATTTACTACGAAGCCAGTTCGTGCAGCTGTGACTGGTCAGCGATAGTACATGGATTATCTGGTAAGTAAATGTATAGAAACGCTATGCTGCTGCTCCTAACGTCTGCTTTTCTTTGGCAGTTGGGCTCCCAATCAGAGAGTGATGTCACCCAGGTGTGTGGTTAGCAACAGTTAGTTGTTATTATGCCGTTATAGTTATAGTTAGCATTAGCTCGCTGTTTCGTGCTAATGTATCAGGTGTAGCTTGTGTCTTACCAGAGGTGTAACTGTTTGACCCGAACCCCAGTGTGTTTACACGTGAAACACGACAACTAGCCAACTAGCTACACCCTCTGGAAGCTCTGCTAGCTTTCTAATATGCCACGAAGCTTGTTGTTTTCCCACACAAGCCACTGTAGCTTCCTGAGGAGAAAAAAAAGCTGCACACACGTCAGGGTTTCACTGCACCGGTTTGAGAGCATATTTTTAATACCTATGACCAGAAAGGTTGATTCCAGTCTAGGCCACTGTGCCAGCCTTTGGGCTGGAGAGATTATGGCTTTTGGTCCCTTGCCCACATTGTACGGATGGGATGGGTGCTGCTGAAACAGTGCAACAATAGAGAGGAAGCTGCAACTGAAGGCTTTCCCCCCTGGGAATTTATAAAGCCAATGTAGGCAGACATTGTGCTGTCATCTCACAAGAGGGGACAGAGGGACACTGAAATGCAGAGGAACTTGCCCACCCAGTGCTATCAGCTTGTTTATAGTTGACCCTCCCAAGATGTGAGACCTAAGAGGAACTTTGAACTCTGGCTTCACCGGGGCAATTCTTGAGTCAAGATGACAAAGTCCCATCCAGGAACTGCCACCAGAACAGCTGTGCTATTAATGTCGAGCTTGCCTGTGGCTTTTGGCCACATAGTAACAAATCTTGTGGGGAGCAAAAGTGACACATTCATAGCTTAGTTTAGTTATTCTGTAAACTCCTGGTACATGTTAATGGAAAGTTTCTGCTACCCGAAAGATAAACCCAAGAGGCAGAAGACACACAAATTAGACAAACATAATTTGTGAACACACTCCAATAAGCTACTGCAACCCATATATTTAGGTCAGGTTTCACATTTAATTACACCTAAAGTCATATGTAGATTCTATGTGTGTATTTAGTGGAATTACAACAACAACAAAAAAAATCCAGCTTATGTCCTTCAAGATTTTCTGTGACAAACACTTGTGTGGAAAGTACAGCTGTAACTCTGCAGACTGTTGGAGCCGAGTGCTTGGCTGTCCTCTGAGGTCAGGCACTCAATAGGAGCCGGGCCTCCTTTCCTGCTGTGCAACATGGGAGGTTTGGCACAAAACTTAGGTCAAAACTATGTCTCCTTCTTTCTTACAAATCAATAGGAGCTTGCTGCTAAACCTGTAAGAGGTTGTGCTCGTTTTGTGTTGCATTTGGAGAAGTTTTAAGTCAGATTTGGCCTATAGTGGTAGCTGGAATGACAAGGAATGAAAGCAGATAATTACTTCACATTTCTGCGTAATAACAGTGGTTTGACAGTTGCAGAGATCTGGTCAGTGAGCTGTTTCAGCTGGGAGCAGGAGCATGTTAAAGGGACGGTACTTCTGCATGGTCAGCATAGTGTTAAAAAAGACCACACTAAACTGCAGCATCGAGAGAGGAATTTGGTGCTAGCTGTTGCCATGATACAGCCTTACCAAATTACAATTGCACTGTGTGGCTAACTCTTGGGCCCGCTAACTTGTTGTAGAGTTCACCAGACAGGACGCAATGAGTGACGCCAAATCTTGGCCCTCTGTGTGTGAGAACACAACCAAGGCTGCATTGATATTTTTATTACCTATACAAGAACATCTTTCTTAAGTTTTGCTGCAGCAGACACAGCTTTTGCAAATATAAGCTTATTCTTAACCTGCTGCTTTATACATGATTTGTGCTCATTTATGGATGTAGGCTAATTTTGCCTGTGATGGTGAGATATTTATTTCTGTTGCATATGAATGACTAAACCTTCACATGGACTCACATTTATGCATTTTTTTTTAGCTCTGCCCATAAGAAACACAGATCTGGGATGTTTGGGGGAAACAAATCCACCCTGTCTGGTGCTGAAGAGCCAGTGTTGTTTTTGTAGAATTTGAATAATTTGAAAGATTCAGTGACAACAACTGCCAAGCATTGACCTGAGGCCATATGTTAATGACAGGATAGCTAAACAGCGCCTCATCTGTTCAAGCTGGTCCACGCCTTCACTCATCTGGTTCATGTTCAGAAAAACAAACGCGTCAACATTTAGGGAATTAAAGCAGAAAGGTAATTATGTTTTAAACTTTAGTGAAAAAATTTTGCATAAGAAAGGCCTTTTAAGTAATTATATAAGTGTCTCCTGAGGCCATTTCAACATATGTGCCAAATGGGCTTTGGTGCTTTTTTTGTTGTTAAACAATTTATATATTTCACAGTCAATTGCTGGATTGTTTTTGCATCATACCTAAATTAGAATATAGTCAAAAAGTGTAAACCATTTAGTATCCTGTTTGCCTTTGTGAACACATGCTAGTGAATAAATAACACTTGGTTTAACTCGGGCAAGTGACAGCAGAAATGCAGCCTTACAGCTAAACCTTTTTTCCGATAAAACTGCAAATTCAGCAGTTAATCTTTTCTTTCGTTTCTGACAAGACAAAATATTTTTGACAACAGGGATACCACAGGCTTTTACTGAGAAGATGGTTATTTAGCTGTGATTACTGTTAATTAATTAACTAGTTAATAAGTTTGTCAAGCTGAAATTATTGGCCAAACATCTGTT
Organism: Dascyllus trimaculatus; assembly: GCA_024666655.1. Lineage (NCBI taxonomy): Eukaryota > Metazoa > Chordata > Actinopteri > Pomacentridae > Dascyllus > Dascyllus trimaculatus. Next base: position 25,025,273 of record CM045449.1, on the reverse strand, counting down.
TTCAATTGGTGCCACATAATCACCCAGGTTTTCTGACATTTGTCCTGTATTTTCTCTTGGTGTACTTGCTTTGTGTGTATTTGAACAGCACTGAAACCTGTTTAATGTGACTTGGTTTGGCTCATACTGAAAGGCTGGTTAAGGTTGGGTTTTTTGATGTTAAGCTCTGCGATGTATGTGTGATTGTTAATACGTTGGTGTTCTGTGAATTTATCCAAATGTAGCTATTGGACATCACAATTCTATAATATTAAAGTTTCAGTTTATGCTTTTCATAGTTTTTTATTCTGTATTAGTATGTAGCACGTAGCTGGAACTTAAAGCTTGAAACTGCTGTTCATAAAGAAAACACATTCCAAAGATGGGTAAATAAGCAACAACTGGAGAGTTTCATAGAAGAACTGTACAGTTCTATACCAAAATCTGGGCATCCCACATGGTAATTGTTTTATGTAGAAAAGTCATCAAATTGTTAGTTGGTGACAGCTCCAGATCTTGGTGAATCTTCTGACTCTTCAAACCTTGTGCTAACACTCAACAGTCTTGGAGTTCTCTCAGCAAATGACTGATGACCAGAAAATGAAGCTAAGTGGTCTTTCAACGAGGGTAAGACTGCAAATATAGACACCAAAGTGCTTCTAGTTTGCAGTTTTCACTGCATGATGTGTCATTAAGAAATGACACTTTCAGATAAAACTGCATGTCTGCTGGCCAGAAAGGCAAAGCAAAACCTCATATGATTGCAAAAGGCCTGCATGAAGGTTTATGTGACACATAAGTGGGGATGGATTGTTCCACTGTGCAGCATTGCTTGTGCAAACAGGGTCTATATTGAAGAGTCATCAGAAGAAATCTTAGATGCTAAATGCTCAGTATCAGTTTTCAGACGGTTGCGGTAAATGGTTGGGATATAAGTTAAGTACAAGAATTCATGTTTAAAATGAGTTCTCTTGAAATGAATACAGCCGAATGAAAAAGGATTTTACTAAAATCAGCAGAAGTTTACATCAAAAGTCTGAAAAGAGTCATTTTGGAGGCATGTGGTAAGCCTTGTGAGCACTTTGGTCACAAACACAAAATGTATGTTGGGAACACAAAACAAGCTGCAGTTGATGAAAGGAAAGCAATTTAGTGGAAAATGTCACTTCAGTATATAAACTGAAACTGAAATGAGGCTAATCTGTACAACAGAATCACAAAACCATACCTTAAAATTCACTGTGAACTGCTTAAAGAAATGCAATCTGAAGCCTTTGTAATGGTCCCCACTGTCTGCAGACTTTAACATCATTGAAAATTGTGGGTAGATCTTAAAAATTATGCATATGCAAGATAATCTAAATCATGTCAGACCTTGAAGAATTTTAGCAGGTGCCCTAGAAAGACCTTGAGCTTGCTGCATCTGACAAAGGATAGGCTACTTAAGTACCGAGTTAAGCTTGGGTCACACTTCAAAACAAGCTGAAACCTACTGAGACGGGCCGGGCCACACACAAAGTCCACCAGTTTGGACAGATTTTCAGTCTTTAAAAGTCAGGAAAGAGCATGCCCTCATGCCTGAGTAAATACACCAGACAACACACTAAATGACTAATCAGCAATGACTCAAAGTGCTGGCAATAGAAGACTCTGCTAATCCCACAAGAGCGCCCGTTCTCACATATTCTAATACCAGAACAAACATGGACATCAGCTTGTTTTGTATAAATGGAAGCCAGTATGCCCTGAAAAGGCAGACGAAGCAGGAAAAAATCCAGAGTTTACTCAGGTCCTAGATGATGAGGCGTGTAATACAGAGGAATTTGGAGCATGTATTGGTTTACTGGTACATGTCCTTCTTTCAACAAACACAGGTGACGTCATTGGTCACTGACGTTAGCAGCAAATGTTACTAACAAATAAGTTTAAAAGAGAGAACGACTGGCAGCTGTCTTTACATATCACACACTAAATGTTTTTATCTCCACACTTTCACAATCACCTGGTCCAGCCTATAACAGATCTAGTCCAGCTTTGTCCAATCAGTCATCATGTCCAAATCAAATCAAAATTTAGAAACATTCCCTAACTTTTACAAATGCCACCGTTACTGCTTTTCAAGTTCATCGAATGAAGAGTATCAGTGTCTTTTGAAGAAGGCTCATCTTTATTTTTAATGCTTGGATTGTATTTACATATCTTCCCTTTAAAGTATATTATTTGAAATGTGAGATCTCTACTGATGATTGCTATCATTATGCTAAGAGCATTTTTAGTACTTGATCCCACAAACCTACAGGAGTTAATAGCTAGAGGATGGTTCTGCTGTTGTACAGATTTCTTAAGGAGCATAGCAGAATGCAGGGTACAGTGTGCAGCATGTTGGAATAAAACATTTAACATAGCTACGTCATTGTTTACCCGGTCAACATTAGGATCGCACCTTTATGAAAATAGATGCCTGCCTGTGCTTTGGCTGACCAACTGTATTTCAGAGCAGATTTCCTGTCCAAGGGCACACAGCAGGCAATGGCAGATTGACCTCTCACAGCCGTAACACAGAGGAAAGCGATCTGATGGGAAGTTCTTGGCAGCAATTGAATATAGCTGCTTGGCATATGGAATACTGGGCTGATGTTACTTTTTCCAAGTTTTGTCCTCTGTCTGACCTTGTTACACACCTAGCTGCTGCTGGCACAGGTCTCTGCCAGGTTCTTTTTAGAGGCAAACAAAACGACCCATTGTATGCCGATAAGAATGCTAACAGTCTCACAAAATAGTTCAACAAACTGTACTTTTTATTGGTGCATGGATGTTTGGCTAATCATTTACTTTAGAACAGGTTAGCTCAGATTTCAATTTAAATAGAGATTTACTTAAAGTTTAGTCAAGTTGTTTACAGTTACTTAAATCTGCCTCTTTATTTAAAGTGCATAGCCTTTAGCTGCAATGTGAAACACCCCTCTGAACCCCTGCCACTGGTTTTAACCTGCAGGGAGCAGGTCAGGCAGTTTTTGTGTCCTCTGGTTAGCTTATTGCAGTGATTCCCTCATGTCTGTGGAGAGTGCTAGTGAGCAAGCGTCTTGAGCTGGAGCTACATCAGTGCTGCTGTTTAAGATAATAGGGTTTCATAATACAATAATCATGACCAAGCACATGCACTTTGAGCTCCTTCTTATATTGACATCTCTAGAAGTTGATGGACCAGATGTTAGTGAACTGTTTTAATGGTGTTTTTTAATTGACTTTCACTTCCTTTACATTCTCTGTGCAGCGGTAGTCTCATTACATTGAAGCTATTCTTTGCTTTAGAAAAGACATCAAAGGCATGTACAGGTGGAGGGATCTGTTGTTAATGGTTTTACTGGTTTGCTATAAATTATTTGAAAATTGTGAAATGGGACCTTCAAAGCTATAAACAAGTGCAGTTTGATAATCACAGCTGTATCTGTGATTCTAGGCTTCCATAGGACATTGCATGTTGCTGACCTGCAGTCAGACTGAATAAAGGGCTGTGCAATAGGCTGTTATATGCTGTTACATAAGGACTTGCAATACAAAAGAAGACATCTGCTATACAAACTGCACAGTGATACCATGTTAGGCAAGATTTTTATTTCTCTTTTGATAATATTTTTTTAAGAGAGAGACGGAAGGCGATGTGACAAATGTTCTGGGCTGGAATTTAACCCACAGAGTGTCACCTGGGTGGACACTGAGTTGTAGTTTATTGGTTCTTTATAACCTAAAATTAATATTTACTTATTTAGCAGTTGACTTAAAATGCAGAGCATTGTGGAACAAAAATTTATATGTTTAAAAGTATAAACAATTATCTGTGAACACCTGTAGTTTAAACTGTTGTCATCCTGGTCTTTACTGTACATTTAGCTTCATTCATTCAGAGAATGAATAGGACAACATGGCAAATTCAGGGTTTTTCTCTTGAATTATTGTGGAGTTTTACAACAGCGAGGACCATGGCTGTGTGATACTTGTCCTGTTGTTGTTTTTCCCTCTTTAAAGAGAATGCTATTGCATTCTAGGTGCAAAAAATGAAGTTTACTTTACCTACAGGCACATTTAAAATGTTGTTTGGAGTAGAATGATGTTTGCATTTAATTAATTTTAAATCTATTCCATCTGTTGCTGATGCAGTTAGTCATCACCTCTTGAATTGAAGTTGCATATTATATATTATAATTGCATTATGTCAGTAAGTGGTGGCAATAACTATTACAAGACAGCTGAGCTGACCAAAACAAGCTATTTGAACATGACTCACAGTTCTCCCTGAACAGACCTCCAACAAAACGTCCCACAACATTTATTGAAATCCCCATGACCGCTGCAAGCTCAAGTGGTCGATCCTTTCATCCTCCTCCATGTGTAGAAAGCAATGGTTTTCATACTTCATAAAGCTGTGCGTACAGTATGGGCATAGTGTGTGGGTGTGTAATGGTGACTAATCCAATTTGCAGTCTTATTCTGGGTCCCCAGTTGTCAGTGAGCCCATAATCTCTGTGGAGAGAGAGATCCTCCCAAACTAATCTTAAGCTTGTGTCTGTCTGCTGATCCTTGTGGTAATAGTTTTTTTTCATCTTTCTATGAATGAATATGGGGAGTAAACACTAAACAATCTTCAGTCCTGCTCATCTGCACCTTTTACAAAACTCTACTGTACACCACAAATTTATAAAAGAATTGGCTTGTGGATTTGGGAAGGGCTGGACTAATGTTGTTGACCTGGCACTGTTGTGCTCAGCTACTCCTGATCCTCCTCCATCCATTCACTTACTCCAGAGGCTTGAGTTGTTTGTTGCCGGGGGTTACGCTTGTTGTTGAGCACAATGTCGGAGCACATGCAGCTCTCCCTCGCCTTGTGCCGGATTGGGCTTTACACGGTAAGAAAATGCATACATGCTGCTATCTGTTTGTTGGAGAAAGGCAGGGATGTGCTGTGTTGTGTGGTTGTTTGAATACCTCTAGCGTCATTATGGCTTCATCTCTCATTGTTTGTTTTTTTGGAAACAGAAACTGTCCAAGCAACAGTGGCTGCTGCTTCATTGTTGGCTGGTCACTGAATGGAGAGCAGCTCTGTTTCATTCTAGTTGCTGTTTGCGTAATGTTAAGGTGGACGTAACCATAAAGACAGATAGGTCTCTTTTTTTCCTGCAGCTCCTAGCAACTGGCTTCAGGGAGTCTTCAGTACATCATAGTTGTGAATGGATCTGTGAATATTAACCTAAGGGGCCATGGTGGAAATACTGTTGAAGTTGTTTTTGTTTTGTTATTGCAGTGAGACTTGTGCGAGAGCGAAATTAATTAACATTAATTAACATTAAAAATTTATGTTCAGTAACACTGCAGTATTTATAACATGTTTTTAAATAGCTGTTTTTTTAACCACAGTTGATGACTCATGTTGCATATTGTCAGGTCTCCTGTTATTCCCAGACCAGCTGGTGAAGCTTTTTCAATGGACATCAACAGAGAGGATTATTTTGAAATAGGAGTGTTGAACAATAAGTATTAGTTTGATGTGGATTATAAATGGACTTAAAATTACTTCTCATCAGTGACTTATTGTTTCAGCAATGGAAAGAAAAGGGAGAATACAGCAGAGGGTATAAGGGTTATTGTAATCTACAGTAACCAAGGCTGTAAATTGTAACAGCAACAGCTATTTCTGGTAGTAACTCTTTGTAGTTGCAGTTTGAGAAACTGTTGTTTTTCTTATGACATCTACTGCACCTGTTGCCTTGCATCCCAGCTGTGCCAGCTGTCTCACTCAAGGTTCAACTCGGGTTTTCCTGTGTGCTCAGTTATAATTAACTGCCGGCTCGTCAGTTAGTGCTTCATCCTCTGGGGACCACCAACATCCACACAACATCCACAGATGTTGCCATCTCTAGAGCCATGCTGCTAGCATGATTAATAAAATTACTGGTTATATTAAAAGTGATTGCAGTTTTACCACTAATTAACTGTGCAGCATTGGATTGTTTTTAAACTTTTATGATGTTACAGATTGAGTTAATTAGTGCCATATCTGCAGGTAATTGAGAACTCACAGGATGTCCCCCACAAAATAACAGCAAATTAATTTCAAATATTGATGAAGTTGGAAATGATCATCTTTAAACTTAGTTAAAACTGCTTTAAATTACTTCATGTACATGCGGGAAAACAAAATACAATACCCCTTGGAACTTTTTACTTAAGTATTGTTCTCAGCCCCTTGTTAGTACCTCATTCAGACACAGTGATGCAGCCTAAGCTCATGTCAGGGGTCATTGGTTTCACCATGGGTCAGTGGGTCACTGTGGGTTAGTCCACACAAGCAGACCCTCTTTCCATGTTGACCAGTTTTGTTGAGCTCACATTGCTATCAGGAATGAAATTAAATTTAGTGACGCTAACGTTTAAACAACATTTAACCGTCTAGACCAAAAAACCTTCCCAACACATGGTTGATTAAGAAAGGGGGAGCATGCATATAAATGGGCAAAGAGATAAAACTATAACTTAGCTCTTGTCTGGTACTTTTAGGATGTAACTGTGTAATTCTCATATTTAATAATAATAATAATAATAATAATAATGCATTAGTTTTAGACAGCGCTTTTCTAGACACTCAAAGATGCTTTACATTGCATTATTCATTCACTCCATACTTGATAGTGGTAAGCTACATATGTAGCCACAGCTGCCCTGGGGTAGACTGACTGAAGTAGTTGTCAAAGCAACAAAACTGCAGACTGGAGTCTCTGTTAACTGTGAGAAGCAGGATGAGAGCTGTCTCATGAATGAGGCCAATGCTTGTTAAGTGTCTGCTGTGTGAAAGTGAAAGATACTGTGAGAACACTGAGCGCTTCAAATGTGGATCAATATAAGTATAGGCTACCATACAGAAGTTCAAAGGAGGGATGTTTTTATTGGCTTGGGCACATTGAGATTCAAGCCCCTGCTGAGTCAACGCAATATCCTGTACAGTGGTGCAGAATCAAACCCTCAACATGTAATTCGGTGGCAGATGAATCCAGTCCATAACACAAACTTTGTTGGGATAAAACCAAAGTTCTGGATCCAAAACCTTCAACATTCAGTGTCTGAAATTTGATCTTGACAGTGATGGTGCTGGGAAAATCAATGAAAGCTTTTCCTTTTTTTCTGCCCTAATAATTTCCTTCATTAGCCATTTCACACCAGATTTACAGTATTGTTCTTCAGTTAAACTTGTTATCTGCAGCTCTGACTGGGCTCTGTATGAACAGCATTCCTGTTATGACACTGTAATCTCTCTGTTTTTGACACTTTGGACTTTCCCTGTTCCTGCTGATTGTTCTCTGTAAAGTCACCCACTCACAATGTGTGTGTAAAAATAGAAAAAGAGAAACTTTTCCCAATTTATACTTCACTTTTAAATAATCTGTTTAATCACACTGTCAGTAATGCCTTTTGAACCGCACCAGAACCCTGGGCTTCACTGATCTGCAGAACTTGATGTATACAAATCTTGATCCATCCCATATGTTGTCATGTAAATAACATGACAACATATGGGATGTGACTGTAGGTATTTTTTTTACCTACAGTCATATGCAACCTACAAAGTTACATTCACGTTGTTTAACTGGTAATCCCATAATGTGCAGATTGAAGCCTAAATTTATATTGCTGCTTCGAGCTTTGCTTCTCTTGTGTCATTTGGTATAGCTTTAAAATGCTGCCAAAGTGAGTTGCATTCTCAGTCGCAGCCAGGGTGCTTTTACTTACCATCTTTTTTTCCCACTTTTTTTTACATGAGGAAGAGGAGTTATGTGACTGTAAAGAAAATAACACTTTGGCTATTTTTTCAATTATATCAATTGCCCAGCAGGGTTTCCAGCAGAGTTTTATGTTGGAAGCATCCTGCTCTGCCCAAACTAAAGAGCCCCCTTTCTAAAGTCAAGATATTATTCAATTTTCATGTATTGATTTTTTAAATCTTTGGCTTCTTAATGTTCATGGAATAACAAGCAGTAGTATTATATCACACAGCAGATGTCATGTATATAATAACTCAGGCAATTAGTGAAATTGTATTTTACTAACTGCATCAATAATGAAATGAGCTCTCACAAGATCTGTCAGATTCAGCAGGTGATTGAGTGGATCTCACACATGCTTCGCAGTAATTAATCAGAGCATCATGTTATAATGTAGAGAAAATAGAAAAAGCTTTTGACCTTTTAAAATGTGGGAAAAATTGAGACAAAAGCTTTGGTAATACTTTTGCGTCAAGTAGTCACACCACATCTATGGTAGCTACACTTGAAGCTAAGCTGTGAGCACTGCTGTCACTGACAAGCACCTCCTCAAAAACTTCAAGTCAAGAACTGTGACTGACAGCATCAAGCATTGTGAAGAAAAAAAAAGTTATCTTGTCTTTTTCAGTAGCACACATTTCTATTGAAATCCTTGTGCTGATTGTGATTCACACTGCCACCTATTCTGAACAAAAGAAGATAAACTGTAATTTCATTGTGTCCATCATAAAGTGAATCAGTGGAAACAGATACTGGAGTATAATAAAGCATGGTATTGCCTAATTATGTATAATACACCCACTTAGTATTGCAGTAGAATCATGTGTGAAATCTGACTCTTAACTATATATAAAAACCCAAGCCAGTAAATCCAGTCCTGCCCAGTAAGCCCCTGCACAGATTTTATCTACACTCAAGTTGAAGCAAATGTTCTTTCATGAATCTTCTTGATACATAGATCTCTAACACATAATACAGCGTACGGCATATCATATGACTGTTTATTCCAAGAGTGCAGGTAGCCTTTGGTTAAGTTCCTAGTAACAGCAGGTGCTGTGGACATTAGTATGAATGTCCATGCACTGTGGAGACCATAGCTACTGCTCTTTGAACCCTTAACCATTAAGGGTCTAAGTGGTCGTATTAGGCACTTCGTGGTTATCTCATTATGCTATTAATGGAGTGGAAAAATGGCTGTTCCACTGATTTGCCAGCTCTGATCCCCGGGCCACATCATTTAGAAACTCAAGGCTGCTTTAAGCTTAATCTGGAAATAAACCGTGGAGTGTGCTGGGTGAGAATGAACTACTTGATGTTAAAATGCTAATCAGAGCCCTATAAAAAGTGGAACACGGAAACCTGAATCAGCAGGCTGATTCTGTTAGTACAGAACTAGTTGAACAAAGTCTTTCTTGTGGACAGTGGTGGATTCAGTAGCTGTACTAATGCTGTGTTTATAAGAAGCATTAATCCAGTTACATTAAATTACTCTAGATAAAAATACACAACCTTTCACCAATTTGCCACAACATTAAAACCACATACAGTTGAAGTGAATAACATTAATTATCTTGTCACAATCACACCAGTCAAATGGTGCAATATATTAGGATGTATGTTTTGTTAAATTGCTGATAATATCTAGCAAAATCACAAGAAACAAAGCATTAATTTACATGTTGGCTGCAAAAAAAATAAAACAAAAACAGAACAAAAAGACAGGCCAGAACTCATATGTTCACATCAAAAAAATGTTAACTTGTTCAAAAAGTAATGATTCTACAGATTCAGGGCACACTCATTTATTTACGAAAGATTTTGAATGATGTCAGGGTTGTGCGGTCATAGGTTGTAACCCACGAAAGTGAAAGAACACTAAAAATGTTGTGTATTGTGCAGCTGCCACCAACACCTGAATCCTGTTTACCATCTGAAAGTAAAGCGAATTAGTATTGTACCACTAAACCAACAGTATATAGTTTGAGTCTCCCAGTAAATTTTGTATATTTCATAATTGCAGTCTGCATTTAAATTTACAGTATAAACAAGTGAGTGTATCTGAAATTTCTTTTTAAAAAATCATTGTAAGGAATTGTGCTTACTGTCCAGATCTGCTGTGTAAATTTTCTTTTATTCTTTTATTGGAAATGGAATCATTTCACCTGATCCATTTATCAATTTCTTGCTGAAGGCTGTGTTTGACACCTGAGTAGCAGAGAGTAGTGGCAGTATTTTGTTTCTGGGTTTCTGTGCTGTGTCACTGTATATAGGGATAGTTCTTTTCTTTGGTTGAATGTTGTGACTGTTGTCGGTCCTTACTGTTTTTTCCCTTCTTTAAAATTGGCTTTTCGGCTTGACACAAGACCACTGTGTGCAACATTTCTGCATTGCTCTCAGACAGTTAGTGTATTATTCATGGTTCTAATAAATACTTTCATTGAAGAATGGCATAATAGTAGCAGTTTTGTTTGTCAGTGTTTCAGACAGAAACATGACAACACTGAATTATTATAAATATTTCCTTTAGATCAGCCAAGAGCACATTCCTTTAGCACATTTGTTTTCCAATCTAACTAATCTGTTTGGCCTGGGGCCTGGCTATTCTTAATCCATGGTTGATTTTTGTTCAGAATAACTGAACTGTATAAGTTCAACTCGGCTTGCAACTTAATGACAGGATAACTCTTTTACCACTGTTTTTACGCCTGCTTGGCTTTGAATGGATAACCGCCAGACACAGCCAAGTGGCGTCAAAGTTCAAAAAGACCCCTTGGTGAGTGTACAAAATGGGAAAACACAAATAATTAACCAAAGCACTCTTTGACATGTTTTCAGGTTTTTCATTTGTAATGCAATGTGCTTGCAGCAATCATTTCAGCCAGGTGTGTGTCAGCTAGACAAGTTGTGTCATCAGTTCTGTAAATTATAATAAATAATGAAAAGGGAATAAAAATGGCAATGTAAATGGTTATACTTTATATGACGTAATTAGTAGTTTGTGTGATGTTATTGCATTGTAAGTTTAGACACAGTTTGACTGTCTCTCTAAACTGAGGTCCTCTGTTGAATCCCCTGTCACCGAAGTCTGTATAAGTACAGACTCTTGTGTGATTAGTCTGAGCTCTACCTATACTGTAGATGGACAAAAATGGTACATTTCTGAGGTTTAACTATCTGCAGCAGTGCATTGCCTTTTAAATACATTGGACACAATTTTGTCTTTAAAATTAACCTGAGGGTAAGACAAAAAAAAACTCATTAGCAGCTTTTAGAGGAAATCCCAATACCCAACTTTGAAATTGTGTTTAGTCAGACCCCAAAAAAGTTATCCTGTTTTCAGGCAGAGGTACTTTTAGCTCCATTATCTTGAGATACCTCGGGCGTTAGGTTTAATCTACCCATGTTTTTAAGACTTTATCTCTCGGATCATAACATTAATTACATCTTAACTCTTATTCTTAACTCTAAATGCTCCATGACCTTTGTTGTTAAAGGAGTCTTAACCATGTAAGTTGCTTGGCAAGTACAGTGTACAGTACAACTGCAGTTTAAATATGCAGCTTAAATATTTCCATGGGGTAGGTTTTCTATTTCTTTATCTTGTGTCGTAGTTGATTACAAAGTTTGTTTCCGTATGAAGATGTTTAGAAATGAATGTAACAATGGGTTTGGGCTTATTTATGCATTAGTGTTTAAATCCATTTTGAACATACTGTGTTTGACAGTTGCTTGTCAAGCCCTTTGAACTGCATTTGATTTGTTTGAGAGGTGCGATTAAAAATAAAGTTTAATTGATTAATTTTAGGCCCTTGACACCCATAAATTTCGAGAAGTTATTGTTTTTGCGATAGCTATTATGTCACCGAAAAGTTCTTGCACAGTAAATAAACCGGTCTTGTCACAGCGTGTGAGCAGCAAACATTTCCAACCTGCTTCCGTCCTTTTCAAAGGCAGGATGGGAGCAGCCGTTGCCCCATCCTGGGCCGTGAATATCCCACACTTCAAAATAACCACAGGACCTGGTGGGACGATGATTGAGAGATCACCAAGGGTCACCCACCTACTATCGAGTACCGTTTCCTAAACTCTGGCTGCCAGTCCTTGCCAGTGTGTTTTGTTGCGTCAAGGACGTTTTGGGAAGGAATTTGGCTCGAGGCAGTTTGGGAAACAATAAAGAAAAACTTCCTGCTGGAGATGTATTGGCTGACAGAACAGGGTGACTCCGTGTTTGGTCTCTGTGTACCATGTATACCAAAAACCTGGAGAACACGTACTTTCTAGTTGCACATATGCGGTAGTCATGTTTATGAAGTTGCAATAAATTTTGTGGATCTTATGAATAATTGTTTTTAGATGATATAGTTCTATTCAGTGTAACTTTGGGTTCATCTTAGCAATCAACATGAAAGTTTGATTTACTTAACAATTTTCACCTTAATATGTAGACAGCAATAGCATTTCCTCAGAGAAAATTGATAAAACCAAAATGTCAATGCAGGGGGAAGACAGGGAGGGCAAAATGCAGCTTCAGAGATGTGTTGCAGAGGCAGCAAGCTTATAAATGCTATCTAATAATAGGACAGACACACGGAGGACAAGTACAAAAGACTTATAAAAATAAAATTCTTGAGCATTATCTTGTGTTTTATTGGATGAGAGTGAATTTATTTTTGATTTAATCTACTATTAAAAACATACAACTCCTGAAAAGTAGGCTGATGCTTTGAGTAGTTATTTATGATCATGAATCTGTTTTTCACTGCAGAAATCTGATCTTGTGGCTTATATTTTCAGAGGCCTCCCCTACAATGCCGTTGAATCTGAAACCTCTCCCTGTGGGCTTTGTTGGGAGACGCCTTAAAGCGTCTTTCTCTTAAACAAACGTCTTTGTCCCCCTGACATGAAAAGGGTCCATCTTCACACCAAGCTCAGCGACCAAAGCATAAATTGTAACATGCTTATCCACAAGACATTGTAATACATGAGTGGGCTGCAAATTTCTTTAGTAATCCACGCCAGAGGGCCTCTTTCTCTTTACTATCAGTTTTTGGGGGTACCAGTCATTGTTAATCCACAAACCAACTGAATTCAAAAATATCTAAACGCAAACGCAACAGGAAATAGCTTTCACAATCACTTCTCTACTAAATTCTTATTTTTTCCTCAAACTAGTAATAAAAGACTTTAAAATAAAATACTGGCATCAGTCCACAGTAAACACTGACTGGCATATAGCACCTGTCAGGCTTTAAAAAGAAGTCAAATAAATATGGTGTGTTTTACAATTTACATTTTAAGCTGAATATTTCTTTCTTACTTTGATCAGTATGTATCCATTTGAAAAGCATTGTATTTCATGTCTGATACAATGGCTCATCACGGTAAGAGTAGACATAAAATTAAGTTAATTACACTACAGGAAAGACTTAATGCTTTCTGCAATTAGGTACAAAAAATATGTGCATACCAGTATCATAAATTGGCCAAAATTAGTTGCAAAAATGTCAGATATCAGCAAAAAACAATATCATGCATCCATAGTTTAGGACCTCAGCGGTGTTTACACTGGAGGCAGATACAGCAAAATATTAAGGCCTGTAAAAGCCTGAGTAACAGCTCCATCCTTTACGACAATGTTTGCACAACCATCACTGCCTATGACATTTCTGTAAAGATAATCGTCCATGTAGAATTCAACAACAATTTAATATTAATGCATGCTGTGTGATTATCATACGGCATGAGCATGGTGGTGTTACATCACGTTGTTCTACTTAGAATCTATGAGCTCAACAGTCACTGACAAGTTTTTGTCACATTTCAAAAGCTGAAATCAGCACGACCTGCCATTTGAAATAATTACCTTTTGGAGAAAAACACACAGAGTTATTATCCCTGCCGAGAAGCTGCCTAATTAATCTTGATGAGTCTTCCTTATAACTTATAGTCTGAATCTTATAACTCCCAGAAAGTAACAGAATAATGCTCCTTTCTCTTTTACCAACTGGCAACTGCCACTTGAAACTGACCCCTGCACTTGGGACCAGTTTCAAGTGGCAATTGTTGGCATTTATGGAAAAAAATGTATGGAATTTAGCTAATTATTGTTTTTAATCTGACCTCAGTACCTCTTTATCATCTTAAAGTATAACTTCATGTTTGTGTAGGATTGTTTTCTTGAGTAACATTTTAGAGTTAAGTCTGTTTAAATCATTACTCCTTTATTCCTAATTTAGTTGTTCCATTTAGTTAGAATTTCAGTTCTTTTTGACTAATCTGCTGGGGGACAATGTAGAAGTTCTTTCTTAAACCTGTACACATGTTCACCCACATCACTTAAGATACTTTTGTTTTATACTTCATGTACTTTGATTTTTTGTGAGGAGATTGAAATGAAACCAGATCTGACAGATCTCCCAGCAACACACTGACAGTCATTTATAATCAGTTAAAACGATCTCCGTGGATATGTGCCCTGAAACCAAGTCTAGGAAGATACCCTATTACAACATGTTACTAAGGACTGCAAACATGTAATAAATACATGGAGCGCACATATGCAGATGTGGAAACTTGTAGAGATGAAGCTTCAGTGGTCAGATTGGAAAATGAAATCTGCAAATGTTGGCTTAATTTTTGCTCAGTAGCAGTCTTTTTAATAAACATTTTAGATACCATCACAGAAGTGGGAACAGTTTCACGGTAACGGTCACAGTCGGCGCAGTCTCTGAGGGACTCCTAATTATGACGTTGGAGTTGGTGCAAACCGTGCTCCATTTACTATTTTTGATGACTCTATTTTACACCAGCATATAATTGGCATGGCTCCTGGTTAAGCGCAGGAAATGAAACCAGTTATTGCTATACCACAAGGATACAAAAGATCCTTTTTAAGACTTTTTGTGGATTTGTAATGCCAACAGTTATTGAGTAGGAGCTTCTGTATTTTTTAAATTTCTGACCTGTGAAATGAAAGTATTAGACAGCACTTGTCACAAAACAAATGGTGTGTCCACTGAGGCCTGTTCCACCTGCAGGTGTAATCCTCTATGATATGAATGATGAGAAGAAGAGACCAAATCCCATTAAAAAGGAATCTCCTCTTCGAATTTAGTGCAGATATTTCTGGTCTTGTCTTGTGAATAAAGTGTGACGTTATGTTGGCAGCAGTGTTTTTATGTCTAGGTGGGCATATTCAGATACACTCACCCACATTTATTTATTTGTAAACTGCAAGCTTCCTTGTATAGGTATGTGTAATTCACTGTTAAAAATAAACCCTGGACTGACAGTTGATGTCTGCAGACAGTGGTCTGCACAGACCTCCTGCAGGCTCAACCTGACATGGATGTTTATGGGCACGGTGACTAGGGCTGATGCTGAAATTAGTCTGCAGCAATGAGTTTTGAAAACTGTCGAATTCAGAAGTTGCCATGCAATGTCAAGTCAGATTCATGGCATTTACAGATTCAGATCATATGTTTTGTCAAATTCAAACTGTATTATATAGGCAAAGTTCTTGTAGGGATGCTCATTTTCTGACAACATTTCATTATCGAGAAGTTTGCTTTCTTTTTATACATTTCAAAAAGCTTAATACAGAGAAGTTTATATTTCTCCAAACAATGTATTAAAAAGGATTGACCAAACCGGAGCAAGCAGGATTAAATACATGCAAAATGTAGCACAGTGTGTGCTATTTAGGTCATTCACATGTATTACTGGTGAAGCCATTTGAGTGTCACAGCATCGGTCATCTGATCTCAGATCATCAGTGTTTTTCAATAATCTCCCATGGTTATGTGTTCACAAGATAACACTTCCAGTTTAAACTCACCAGATCTAGGATCAGTTCTCAGGTTGCATGGGTATTTAAACCTTCAAAAACTGCTCCCATCCAAGATTACTACAGATTTCCTGACATAGTTTACATACACTTTAGACCAGTGCTGTGGAATTGAGGAACAGATTTTGTCTGGACATGCTTGGCTAATTGCCTGAGCTGCTAATTTGAAGAAAGGGTAATGGCGCCCTCTATTGTTATTGAACAGACACTGCTGACCAAGATGATCAAGGCAACTGCTGAATTTGCAGAAGCCATCTGTGGTCTGTATTTTTTTTTAAAACCAAACCTTTTAAAGCACACTGCATATTGTCAGGATTTTCAGCTACAACTTGAGCTCCAGCCTGTTTCATTAAACTCTGCATGTGACCTTAGTGGTGTTTTGCTTTATACAACAGACAAGAACAGGCGAACATTGGCACCACCACATGAAAAAGAATGTGACCTTTGAAGGAAATGCTCAACTGTTACAAAAGGAGTAGTGTGGACAAGTCATGGTTATTGCCTCTTTGTGTGTGCTTTTTTTGTTTTGTTATAAAATGTGTGATCACTTTTATGTGTAAGTTTGCAGTGGACCACAAGGTAGTTAAGGTCAAAACCCAAATCACTGCCTTTCCCATGACTAATGCACCAAAGTTATTTCACATAGCAAGCTGGTTTGCAAAGTTAACACAGCGTTTTACAGAGAGATATTGAAACAAGATATAAAAGAAAAGTGCAAGAACACAACATGAAAACATCACAGTTACTTAAAAACAAGTCCATAAAAGTTTGCTTTTGAGTCATTAAAGGAGATGCTCTGCTGCTTGCTGTAAGAAAGGACAAAGAAAACTGCCTTTCTGCAGAGGCGAAGAGGTTGCAGTTTACCTCACGGGAATTCAAAACGTGTTTACAGGAGATCCTGAAAGAGATGGTTGCTAAACAATCTATTCTACAGTTTTAGAAAGTTAAAACAAAACCTTACTAATTGTGATCTAGTGATAACAAAAGAGGTTAGACATGTAGAACGCTTGATGTTTCCAAGCTGTTCAACTCCTCAATTTATACATTTAGAAGCAAGCTTGTGTAGGAAGCACAAAACCTGCACTTTTAAAAGATGCATGAAAAATACTGTCCTGCTAAGTCATTTTCCACCTTTCTGCACGGAGATCATGTCTAAAAGATGCCTTAATTTCATAATATTGTACTGGCAGCCATCTATTGAGTTGCATCATTCGCCTCCATGATTGCTCTGCAAAATTGTCTAATGGGAAAGAAATATGAGACCACCATGAGGACTTAGCACACTGATCTGTGCAAATACTTGTTCTCTCAGGATATTCCTTTTTTTCAGATTGATGATTTCCCCTCAAATGTGAGTCGACAAATTAATGAGTGTTTTTATGAGACATTTGTCTCAGATGTCTTCCAAAATTATTGGCTCTACTGTTCACAGAACTCTTATGGGATGTAGTTTAGCACAGCATGTACATTTATTCTCCAAATCCCCCTCATCTGTCAAAAAGCTTGAGATTTTCCTTATTGAAGAAAGGTCTAATATCCCAACTGAACAGACATAACTTGGCACATGAATGATTGCATTCGAACACAGACTGAAGCGTGGATCTGATTAACTGGAGACTGCTTTTGCTAAGTTGTCCAGAATGTGGTTCTTTTCGTTGGAGGTGTTCAAAGTTTCTTAGCAATAAATCAACAGTTTTTACTCAGGCAACAAATAATTATTGATTTC
Organism: Dascyllus trimaculatus; assembly: GCA_024666655.1. Taxonomy (NCBI): domain Eukaryota; kingdom Metazoa; phylum Chordata; class Actinopteri; family Pomacentridae; genus Dascyllus; species Dascyllus trimaculatus. The sequence continues at coordinate 25,007,911 of CM045449.1, read as the reverse complement.
TTCAGTCATTTCTTCATCTTTTTTTTTTTTTTTGCTTCGCTGTTTTAAAACCAGTTTAAAATTGTCAACGGAGTAGGACTGCCTTCAGACTACTTGTATATATGTTTTAGTAATAGCTAAAACCAAAGGTTTAATGGGAGAAAGCAAAGAAAAACAGAAAATGCTTTTAGTGGCGAAGCAGTGAACACCAAATGTAAAACTTGTATTTGATAGATGACTTATTTACTTTCAGTCAGTCACGCTTCTCGTCAAATATAAACTAGTTAGTCTTAGTATCAGAGATGAATAAAAGCAGTCAAACTTGGCAAAAGCGTCTTTTTTTCTGACAACTTTTAAAAAAATTGGAATATATCTTTTAAGTTACTACAACCTGAAAGTGTTTTAATGGGAGGCATTTTGTTTTGAAGTTGCAAGCTATGATGGATTGTACAAAAACAAAGATTTAGATTTGTTTTTCAAGTGTATCAGGTCTTAATACTGAGACACCGAGTTTCAACTCTTCAAACTGACACACCTAATGAAATTAACATTTTTGGAGACCATAATTCAGTGTAATTTCACTTGTGGCACAAGATTCAACTCATAAAATTCACTCATGCGTCCTCTGGGTGGAGCCATGCCGTCACTGATCTCCTCATTAGCGCACCTGCACATTGACTCCAGAAGTTTATTATTTCCCCTGAAACAAACTGTTCCATGATGCTTCATATGCTTTACTTTAATGTACAGAGTTCTACCTTTGTATCCAACAGCACATACAGCGACACATCAAGCTTTATATGTATGAACTTTTGAATGTTTTCCTTGTGTTATATGAACTTAGACCATTGGATGCAAGGCTTAATGTGTACCAGCCAAAGCAAATCATAAGCTATTGTATTTAAGGGGTCAACTGAGGTTACTTAACCCAGTAAAAGGAAATTCCTTTTGATTTTTTCATAGACATTTCGCATCACCAGCTTAAATGTGGTTTCTTCTAAGGCATTATAAAAGACGGTCATAAGCGGATGTATGGAAAAGCTCTGGGCAGTTAACAGTAAACTGAAAGTGGTAATTTTTTTGTGTTGTTTGAGGTAATATGTAATAACATGCAAAGCCACACCAAAGTAGTGTGGTCAAGAGGTTTCTTCTGATGAACGTTTACCGTCTTTTGTTCTGTCTTATTTATTGTGTGCTATCGTTCTCACTCTTTTAGAGCTAAAGTGAAAGGGACCGAAAACATATGAAATGTTTTAAAGCTGTATGTGTCATCGATGATTACATACTGAATGTATTTGCCTTGACTCTATTAAAACCATTACCCTGTAGATGATTTATCGTGCACTTCCTTTTCCTGTTTTTGATACCTGTCTTAAAATCAATTTCCGTGGCCATATTGAGTTTACATGGGGATTTCACAAAACAGAGTACTTCAAGAGACAGATGACCAGGCCTTGATGATAACTTTTTTCCTTCAAGGCAACACTCAGTAGAGATTATTTAGGATCTGCAGTTTGAAATCATTCCAGTCCTGTTCAAAATTAGAAACACCTTGAGCTCTTTTTGTGGTAGGTTAAAATAACGCTCTTTCACTCAAGTTCGTTCCTTTTAGGTCTCTGTAGTACCTTGTGATATGCCGATAGTTTCCCATGCACGTTCATCCAAAATTGGTAGGCTTGATGCTCTCTCTTTGATAGGGCAGGCCTCAGGAAGGGCTTTGGCTACCTCTGAATCAGGTTGCACTGTGTACTGTCTTAGGTAGGCCTGTGATGGATCATGGCACAGTTGGCCTCTGACTGTTCTTTCCTGTCTTTGACTAAGTAAACGTTTCCCTCTGTGCTCAGTCGTTTATGAAAGCTCCTTTGCGCAATACTGCCATACGCGCAACATCTGTCCATCAGCCTTGGCTCTTAGTGTGTGTGTGGGTGTGCGTGCGTGCGTGCGTGCGTGTGTGTGTGTGTGTGTGTGTGTGTGTATGTGTGTATGTGTGTATGTGTGTGTGTGTGTGTATGCGTGTATGCGCACATGTGCGTTTCTCCCATTTGTCTGGTGTCCATCTATTCTTCCGGTAAAGTATGATTTTGTTAGTAATGCGGAGTCCTTGGTTCTTGCTTTCTAGATCACAGCAGCCTGTTGCCCAGTCGCACATGATGTTAATCTGCTCTGTCTTTTATGTAATTATTTATCTAGCCATTTACCGGGTGCAATTCCTCAATGGTTGTTTACATGATTAAGTTACTACAGGCAAGATTCACTTTTATCCGACTCTCTTGGCTAGTGATTTCTCATCATGTTTTATTTGCCACTTTGTCTAGTATATGTTTGCAAAGTAACTGTTGATGCCCTGCCATATATCAAGTTTCCTTTTTCAGATGTCTCTGTGAGGCATTGAAAATATTTGTTCATCCAGTAGGTGTCAGGATAATGCAGACTAAATATGAACAATGGATCAACTTGGTGAAGAGGTAATTACATACAGTTAATCCCGAATGATAATGGCCATTTACCAAGCTTCTGACATCGCAGTGTACATCCCTAGTAAAATCACTATTTTTCTGTAGAAGAAAGACTATCAGTTGTTATGTGAGGCAGTTAAATTGTTAGCCAAATTATTAGCATCATTTATTGAGTTTTATGCCTGTCCCTGTAAGGGATTGTAATGGCCTTGTATCATGTGATATGTTTTTGTCCCCTTTGAAGTACAAAAGACATGTGGAGTCCATTGGCTTTAGTTTTTCAAACTCCCTGTGTGGGATTTAGTCATTTCGTTTGTATCGTGGTAGGCTACACACATTTCCCCGGTTCAGCCCTTAGCCTTTTCTATCATCTTCATGTTTCACACACATGCACTCTGCAGTTAGAATGTATTAGCTACACATGTTTTGTGGTGTTGATAACTCTGTATTCAAGCACACTGGATTTAAAAAGAAACGGTGACTATAAAGATAAAGTGCTCACTTTCAACTTAAATTTGAGGGTGTTTACAGGCACATCAATTCATGAACTGTTGCCCTTTAATACATAACACCCCAATCCTAGGGGATCTAAAATATTTGTGCAAATTAAGAAAAACATAAAGCCATCGCATTTATTATTGTGTTGCTGCTTCTTTGTGGAACTTGGTGTTACCAGGGTAGTGATCCATCAGGCCTGTTCTGCAGCCATCTTCACTTTGTTGTTTTTGAAAGAGCTTTTATGTTCTTTTTTTAAGCAAGTAAAAAATATGATCTTTTCAACTGAGGTTAGGAAACTAACTTGGCCAGTGCTCGACTTTCGCTGTTAAATCAACAGAAAAATACCAAAAACAGAACCCAAAAAACAGCCACTTTGGACACTGTATCTCAAGTTTAGGATCCTTGCTGTTTTACTTGAAATCCAATCTGCAGTGCTCTGCCAAATACCTAACATGTCACTGTTGTAATGCTTTGACTGCTTTACATGCTGGTCATTTAGGTGCAGCTGAACTGCCCTGACACTTTCTGTCTCTTGGCCAATGCCCAGTCCTCACCCTCTGCAAGTTGAATATAGCTATACACTACATAACCTGTGCTTTAGGTCAAGCACATGTTTAGCATTTATTTTGGAGTTGGCTTTGTAAGCATCATCCTGGATGATTTAAAGGAAATCCATTAACTAGCAGGCATTATTGCTCAATTTGACATTATAGCGTCTACCATGATTCAGGAATGGACTTCTCAGGGTTTATGGGGTTTCTGCAAGGCATTCTTTCTGTATCAAAAGAATATATGTCACCTGTAGCATATGGTGAAGGAACAGAGCTTTACTCCCAAAGCTTCACTTGATGCGTTTGGACTAGTGGAGGCCACAATCTGGTTCTGATTTACTATTACATAAGCACTTGGAGACTGTTGTTTTTAAGAAGTTTTCTTTGTCGGGAAAAAAGCTACGGAAAACAAAATAACAAACAAGGGATTGGGGATTGGTTCCAAAAGCAAATGTGGTGTATAAACAATTCTGAGATCACAACAGAGGCCATTTTATCTAGCCACCCCTTAGAACCCCCAACAAACCCTATCTCTCCACAATTAGCGGGAGGTGAACGGGTTTAGACGGAGGATTGAGGGGGAGCTAGTTAAAATTGGCGCCCATAACAGTCTCCCTACAATGCAGTGGAGCCCCTCAAATGGCAGATTAACAATGTACCTGAACCAAACAGCAGGCAGTGATAGCCATTTGTGACGGAGATGGACACAAACGAGCGACGATGGGGTGACAAGAGGTAGGTGAAAGTGAAATTTGGAGTCTTATCCTTCTAAGGATCCGCCAGTCACAACTGAGGGGCCCAAAGCGTGTGATTATTAATTACCGATGGCTTTGCAGCCTTTGAAAATCAGGGGGCCGCAGACATCAGATGTGTGGAAGAGGCCTGTCATTACCATCACAGAAACAATGCTCGAATTTGGCTGTCATGCATTTTTGCCTAATTGACTGTTTTGATGCAGTTTTTTTTTCTCCATTTTGTTTTTGAGGGGGCACGAATGCCCCCTACTCCCTAGTCTTGATGAGGAGAACTTGGTGGGCTTTCAGCTTCACCCAGCAAGAACCTTCCGGAGGTTCTTTGATGGCAAGAAAAGCCACTGGAGACCTCAGGGGCCTCATCGGCCTCCATTTATGCATCGGCACCATAACACTCCATTTTTGATTCCTGACAAGAAATGAGTGAGGAGGAGAAGTAATGTATGAATGGCATACAGTGTGTGTAAGTGAATGTATGTGTTATATGGAGTGTGTATGTGTCTGCGGGGTGGTACTTTTTTGTATGTGAGGCTGCAATGAAAGGGGGAGGCCAGGGACCCACAAACCACATGAGGGGTCTCCTAATTTGCATAATTAACTGTTGACACTAACTGTGCTTAATGAAGGCCTATTGAAGTCATTGACCCTTTTACACAGCCAGCCCCTGGGAATGAGACAGAGGCTCCTCCGGCAAAGGTTAAAACAATGTGTCTGGTTAACTTCCGACAAACGCGCCGAAACGCCCCAAAGTCTCAAAGATTCATGCTCAATAGGAAAGGTTATGGCACAGAACGACCTGTGATTTCCCAGAACTGAAATACCACCAGATGTTTGGCTTTGGTGTTTCATCCCTGATTGTTATATTTTTTGTTCTTCAGAATTTGCCCAGTCACTCAAATTTCACTGATGATATTTCAAAAAAGTTTGATAGCAGAGTTGTGTAACAGTGTAAGAGGGCATCATTTCAGATCACTGATCTATTGTATAGAATCTTGCACATGCTGTTTTCAATTGTGTGGATGTGATTGCAAAAAAGATTTGTCATTCTCTACAAAACTGATTTGTAGCTCAGTCTATAATAGTTTTTTATTGTTGAAAAAAGTTACAGTAAGAGCAAAGGTTCAGTTAAGATGCTTTTGACTTTCGGCTTCACTGGCCTTTATTGTATCCTTGTTTTTTATTTTTAAGATAAGTGAATACATCATTTGATAGCAGTATTTAATATATATTAATATATTTATGTAGCAATACCATTTTTCAGAGCAGTGTGGATATTTACCAAAGAGGCATTTATGAAGTAAATATGGGTCAAGTATCCTCCACCATATCATAAATCTAAACCTATATAGTATGTAAAAAAGCAAAACAGGACCTTTGGGCACTTGATTTTACACTTCAATTTACATACTATGTTTATATGTTATGGATAGTGTTATGGAGAACATGTAGTGTTTGGGATTTATGTGTAAGTCTATTATTAGACAAGGGTGGCACCAGCCACTTTTCAGCCATTAAAATGCCAGAAATCAAGTGAAAGCCAACAGTGTGTAAACTGGAGGTGTGTGGTCACAAAGGGCAGTGGCTGGTGCTCTTCTTGTGGAGAACACACTTGCACACTGACAGACCACTTAGCACGTTGCTGTGATTTCTTTGTACAACCTTGCAAATGGGCTCTTTCATGGCTTTGTATTTCTGTGTAAAAAAAAAATCCACACTTGTTCTGTTTTTTAAGAATTTAAGGGATTATTAAATTGGATATTTATTCTTTTCTGTTTTTGACTAAAAGGGATTTCATAGTAAAATTGAAATACAAAAGTAAGTTTGAAATTAGATATTTTCGTCAGTGCCATTACACAGGGAAATTATTGTAAAGACAGCTGTATAATGTAGTGCATTTCTTTAGTTGCTCTTGGTAGATCAAGGAAGGTTAAAATGTCTGTGTTTTGTCCATGACATTTACCCACAGTTCTTAAGTGACACTCAGTCAAGGATATAAGGTAATATTTTTTATTGTAGTGCTCTGGGCTTTACACACCTGTTGATGCCAAAGCTTACTTTTGACCGGCACTGGGCTGTGTAAAATACATTAATCCAAATTTTTGTTTTTGCACCATGTAAAAAACGTGCGAATTTTCAAAATTGAGATAAGACCTTCCCCAGCTGTCTCTTGGACAACACCAGTTACAGCAGTGAGTAGCTGTTCTTGGGAGTCACAACATTGACTGTTACTTTCTCCTTGAAGAGCTTGAAGACACATTTCAACATTGGCAGCAGTAGGTGACGATTCTTTCTTTGAAATTCTAGCTTCCATTCCAGTTCCAAAACCACAGCTAAAGCACCACTAATATTAGCTGCCTCCCCTCTATCACTCTGTATGACAAGACAAGGGGCTAGTGGAAAGAAATGACTGAATTGTTAGCATTTTATATTTTTGAATCTTACTTTGTCTTTAGTTTATGTAGAGAAAGAAAATCAACTAAAATTGTGACTTAAAAAAAATTGAAATTTCTTTTTTTTTTATCCATATTTGTCCTGCTACAGACTTGAAGATTTTGAGTTGCATAGTGCTGTGTTCATACTTATATGTACCTATTCAATATTTTATGACAAGATCAACAAGGTCCCAATGAAACCCCGTCCAGTTCAAAGGGATTGCTCTTGCTGTCTAAAGCTCCACTGCCCTTTACTAGTTGTATTGCCATATGCAAAAGTGTTGACCAACTGTTTCCCATAGATTAAGGAGAACTGCTCACAAGTGGTCACACTCATGTATTTGAGATGCATTATTGTGACAGGTGTGAACTGGAATCTCTATCAATTGGACACAGACATAGTCTTTCTGATCTGGGAGGACTACTGTAACCGTTGCACACGTGTAGAGTTTCACCTCACTGTATAACTGGAAGTCTCTAAGGTACTTGTGAAATATTGTGGAAAGAATATGCAAAATAAAAAAAGAAACTATCACTGGGGGGAAGATTTAAAGACACCAGCAGTATCTTGGAAACAAAAGGTGTGCAGGACATAGTCAAATGTCACATCACTGCCTCTGTGACTTCTCCAGTGTCCAGATATGTTTGATGTGCAATGATGAATTTCCTCTTATTTCTCGTTCTTGCCTTTAATATGGTGCTGAAACCACTTGATGCTCTCTTAATCTCTATAGTCAACGGGTATTGATCCTTCACTTCCTGAAAATGTTCCTCTGTTTTCTTACTGGCGTCACTGTCAGCACCACTTCTGGAATTGGGTTTGATAGCAAAATACCCAGATTTTTTAAGCTGCAGCACTCAGATTTCTTACCAAATCTTTTTATCTCTTCTTATTATTTATTTGCAAAGACTTCTCTGTTTAAAAAGATAATATCTGTAGTAACAGTCAGCATTTATATTGCTTATATGAATGCTATAGATAACTAAAATTACTTTCTTACAAGCTATAATGAGACACTTGTTTGTTAGTTAATTGTGCTCTGTCAAAGCCTCTAACTTGTCTGAGTGAAAATGTACATCATTGTCACATCATTTTAAAGTGCACCAGTGATCTGTGGTTCAACAGTGTGATTGCAGCATAAATACCGTAATTATTATAGAGGTAGATATACTTTTTTTGTCTTATCAAGTTAATATTTTGAGCTGATTAACTCGTATAGTTGTAAATCACGACCCGCATTATCTGGATTGAGCAGTTTCTGGAAAAATCTGGTGTAACAGTTAGTATGTTACGGCTGTTGTGTGTTGAAACAATCAATCAAAAGTCAATCAGCAGTCAACATTTCATGTCCTCTGCTGTTCGCCTCATTTTCAAATTAAAGTTACAGATTTTGAACATTAATTAAGACAGTTTAACAATGATTAAATCAATAACTGTCACTACAAAAACTAGTATTTTTGATGCGGTGTGCAAATGCAGCAGTTTGTCCCCGATTTGTTTCTCGGTTGACAAGATCCAGCTCTCTTTCCCCAAAATTCCTCTCTGTCTAACTGCACCTGTTTCGTAGTGGTAACAAATGCCAAAAAGTAAGTTAAAAACATAAATTTGTTGTAGTTGTAGTTATTTATAACTTTAGTTACTTGTGAATGATGGAAACTAAATGTAATGAGATTGATAAGGGATTGAAGAGGCTTTGGATTTGTTACCGGATTCGGATTAGATTGCCAACCCCAACGCTATTCACTACAGTTAATGGCTTTTCCATTTTAATGGTCTTAAAAGCCTCCAGAGGCCTATTTACCATCCCTGTTCAGGGTCTGTAGAACAGAGGGATTCGCTCTTTACGTCCTCTATAGTTCGTCATAGACTGCTTTTTCTCTTCTCCTCCCTCTTAATCCGCACACTTTGACGTGTTCAACAAGGTCACAGGGGATGTTATGAATGATCATTGTGGCCTTGTTTATATCATATAATGTGAGGAATAGTTCACTGTGTTCAAGAATCAAAGATTTTCTATGTCCTATGAGAATTTATTTGCATTGAAAAGGATTTTCCAGTTAGCCCTCCCCCCCTTCATCCACCTAATTCTCATCTTCTGCACAATGTATAAAAACAGATTTATTGTTCGGTTTGGTCCCCATCAGTTTTTTTGTTGTTTCAAAGGGGCCTAGAAATAGTTGATGGGGAGGGGTCTTTCAGATTTAATGACAATGTTCCTGAGCTTGAAACTTTCCCACACATTTTTCAGGGAGAATGGGGGCCCTAAGATTTGTTTTTATCAAAAATTGAGTTAGTCGTCGATAGATAGATGCTGTATGAAAATGAGCTATAACTGATGTAAGTGGGACAAGTACCCTCCCCATCCACCCATCCTTTTTATGTCTATGAGATGGGGCGCCCCCTACCCCCCTTGGTTCTTGCACACTGGTTTCAGGGCCTTCAAAAGGGGGCCCCTCAAGCTTTGATCCTCTATATGGGTGCTGAAAAACATCTTTTTGCCCTACACTGTGCCCAGGAAACCAAAGTTTTTGCCGCCGCCGTATACTAATGGAGCCAAGCTAATCACCCTTCCCAATTACAAGATTTATATACCGTAATGGCGCCCAGTGGTACCCCTTCAAACCCTCAATTCTGTGGCCTCCTTATCTACCCTCTAGATGTCCCATGGAGTAAAGGTGTCTTCTGTCTGTGAATGCAGCTGCCTTGCCACCACCTCAGCCCCTTGCTTTCTTTTACAAAAAGAGGGTAACATGAAAACAGTTCTGTGGGTGGGCCCCTTAATGCTGTCCCCCTCATTCTCTACCTAATGTACTTTTCCAGTAAATGTCGCAAAACACACAGTAGCTCCAAAGCAGGCTCCAGACAGATAAATGTGTCGGCGAATGTCTAGTTGACCTGCTGCTTGGATTATATTTCCTCTATCAATATCTTACCCATCAAACCCATTTAGTCTTTTACCCATTATATTAGTGAACTCCCTCAGTGTGGCTCATTTTGTACTTTGAAAACACATCCCCATTTATCCTTCCCTCTTTGCTTTCCTTTTCCTCAGGCAGTAACAGTTTTAATCTTAATTGTTTTAGAGGGGACACAAAGGTTATGAACTCTGTTCATGAGAGGACATTTGTGCATTTGTAAAAATCTAAGTTAAAGTAATAAACTATAGTTCACCCCAGGCTGCACTGTGGCTCACTCCTGGCCCCCTTGGAGGGGACAAACGTAGAACCCGTGCAGTGCTGGCTGAACTCTAAAAAGCTCTTGGATCAGTCCCAGATTCTCCTCAGGTGAACTCTTGTCTGGCTTGTTGAGAGGGAGAATATGTTCTCTGCAATAGAAAGACAGCAACTCAGTCAAAATACGTATTTTTGTTCAGCTAGGCATGATTTGTATGTGTTAACTGTTTGTCAAACTTTACTTGTGAACAATGAATATGGAATGTTAAGTGTAACTCCAAGAAAAGCATCTCCACACTGAAATCTGTGTAACAGCAGTTTTGGATCTGCACAAGTTTCAGAGAGAATCTGTCTCTCAGAGAGAGAGAGAGAGAGAGAGAGAGAGAGAGACAGTGTTATGGATACTCCAAAACATTCAACACTGCACAATCAAGTGTTGTCCAATTTTTTGATGATATGATTTCTCCTCTTACAAGAAACAGTATTTTTGCAAGAAGCTGGCCTCTGAACCATTAATTTGCCCCTTAGGTAATTGACATAAATCACTACATGTTGTCCTGGACACAGTTTGGAGAGTTTATGTGGTGTAGGTTTGCTTTAATCTGACAAAAGGCCTTAGGAGGCTTTTAAATACTTTATAACATACATTCATCTTAATTTGTGGTATAATGGTGTTAAAAGCTGTTGCTTTGTTCTATTTTGATAGTTGTACAGGAATGTTGACCACAGCACCTATAAATATTATGCCTGTTCTAGGATTTTGCATGAGGGAGTGATACATACGCTGTCACTGCATTACAACAAAAAAATGTTGTTTGCTGTATTGCAATATAAAGGTCAGGGCCTTTACACTGGCTTTGGGGACGGTGCACATTGTATACGTTTGTGTGTGTGCGCGTGTGTGTGTGTATGTGAACCATAGCAGCGGGCACTTACTGCCACATCCAGATGGTGCTGGAAACAAACAGGGCTACGCTGTAGGACCCCTCAATAGGACCGTCTAGACTGGTCCCTGACCAGACAGATACAGCCTCCCATCAACTTAGCGTTTGTCAGATTTATGGTAATGGTCCTGCAACAGTCTTCCTGTCAGTGACATCAAGATTTACAGCACTGACACCCACCCCCCACCCCCTGCCACACACATACACATATATGCCATCCTCATCCTGAACACTCCTTTTATTCCGCACACTCCTATGAATGCACCCTCCCCTGATCCAGCCGCTTTCTCTCTGCATCCATCTTTTCTGAGACCCTGCTTGTTGCTACTGAACAACCCTCGTCTGCCACCAGGCCTCATCCGTGCGACTGGGAGTTGTGGAAGTGCCTGTGTGTTTATGTCAGTGAGGTTAGTGAGAAGGCTGAGTGCACGAAGTTCTCCAGTCTCCTTCTCTAAAAGCATCACACAACCCCAGTGGAAAAAAAAGCCCCTCTCGGGGTGGCAAAACCACCCAAGCCCCCTCTGTCCCCTTAACAATAGGTTGTGTCAGGGTTTCCTGTTAATCCTCTGTGATGAAGCTTGAGTGTTTTTGGGGTGAAGGGTTTGGGAGCAGGGAGAGGTGGTGGTGCAGAGAAGTTGGGAGGGGGGTGTGGGCATGTTACATTGGTGTGGTTTTGGGGGTGACCCAGAGATACTGAACAGTGGAGAGTTTAGAGGGTAAGGAGCAGAGGGGAAGAAGGGATACATTATTGGTGGTGGAGTGCAAGTGGAGGACAGACAGAGAGCCCCATGTATGCGGATTAGTGTCGCCCCCTCTTTCATGTAGGCGTTTTTGGGTAGTAACCCGATCCTTGGGCCCTAGCACTAGTGAGCCCAGTGGGAAAGGCTTCCTGACAGATATCCCGTCCATTCTCAGCCCAAGTGTTTTTCCAAGGCTGCTCCTCTGCCTTTGATCTGGCCTCCTCCTCAACCACACAGGGTCACACGCTACCATGTCAGGACAGATAGGAAAAGGCTAACACTGAAACTGCTTACTGAAGAGGGGAAGCAAAGAGGTTATGAGGACGCAAGGTAGTTGCTCCAGTCGGTTGCTCAGAATCTTGATCCATAGTCTCGACCTGTCTTGGTTATCTGTAAAAGTGGAGTTTATGTTCCAGATGGTCAGTCACATTCCTCCTCTGGCCAGATTAATGAGGTGATTGCACCTCTGTTCATAAATAGCTGGCACTGTTCGTCGTTTTTTCTGTTTGGTTTTTGGAACACTGTTTGCTGTGATGAAAATGATTCTTTGGAGAATTTTCTGGCATTTTAGGCTAAGTGTCCTCCTTCTGCTGTCCTGTGCTTCATATGTTAATCATCAATCAAGAGAGTAATACAAGTGACATGATGGAAATGCAGCATGTTTTTAGCTGTTTGGCTTATTGTATTTTGTCAAATCAGTTACAGTACCTGAGTTACAACAGAGCTCTGCTTCTGCCTTTGCAGTGCAATAGATGTAGTATGTTCTAGTAAAAAGCTGGGGGGCGCTCCAACTTCACTCTATGGCTTTCTGTGTCTGTGTGTGTCTGTGTGTGTGTGTGTGTGTGTGTGTGTGTGTGTGTGTGTGTGTGTGTGTGTGTGTGTGTGTGTGTGTGTGTGTGTGTGTGTGTGTGTGTGTGTGTGTGTGTGTGTGTGTGTGTGTGTGTGTGTGTTCCAGCTTGTCTCCTTGTCCAGACACCTTAGCGTCAGGGCAATAGTGTTCGAGCTCTGAAACGAGGTCCAGACAGACAGAAGTGGGATGAATGAATTGGGTAGCGGGGGTGATAGGGGAGAGAGAGAGAGGGAGAGAGAGAGAGTGAGAGAGAGAGGATGTTGCTTCAGAATAAGGGGATGATGTGCCTGCAAAACAGTGACAAGCAAATCAGCTTTAAAACAGGGCCTCCCCATACACACACAGACAAGCAGGCATAATGGGTTGTGGGTTGTTTTGTCGACTTAAGTAAGACACGGTCTACTTCACCAGACAGGATGTTGAGCTGGTGCAGACAGGGTCATCTTATTATTGCTGTATGTCTGTCATTTCAGTCCAGTAGGTCTTTGTGATATGTGTTTTAAGCTGTTGAAGTCAACAGTAGACATATTCAACATTCACTGCATCAAAACATTCCACACAACTGGATGTGCATTGTCGAGGCATAGAATGATAGTGATGCGTATCCCCCAAATGTTCCAGTATACTCTTTCAGTGTATGTGTGTCTGTGCATGTGCACTTGTGTAGGTGTCTGTATTTGTTCAGGGATCTATTTCTGATGCAGGGTAATGAATGGCACCTGTTTAGTGTCCTTAACTGGCCATCATTTTTGAAGTGCAGTAAATCTTGTATTTCATCACCTGCAGCTACAGTTGAAAGCATATCAGGATTGTCAATGCCAAATCCGCATTTTGTTTGTTTTGTCTTGCAGTTAGGGTTTTTAAGAAAACATTCAATCATGCCTGTAGTGACAAGCATCATGCCTGCGGTATCATTTCGCCTGCACCCTCGGGGAGGAAAATCTGCCGCCTTGAGAGGCATATGGTGATAACAGTTGTGTTTGGGAAAATGCAAGGAGTACTTGAGTAGCCACACCTACTTATCTTAAATGCATGTTATGTTATACAGCAGAATAAAAGGTGGTGGGTGGTGGACCCAGGTCTTAAGCAGTCTGTAGTTGGCGTGGTAACAACTAAGCATGGGAAGAGTCCAGTAGAGCTGTGTGTCTAGCATGTCTATCTCGCCCCTTAACGAGAATGGCATGCAGTGCGCCCCACACACCCCCTTTACTCACTGTACCGAACCACACTGTGTCCCACTGTTCACCCCCCATTCAGCTTCAAAGCAGCAAATATCAACAACAACTGAAGGGGTGGGGTGGGGGAGGGGGTGGGGGTAAGGGGTATGAATGAGGATGAATGAATGTAGCCATCCATCCCCTCCTTTGCCTGCACACTCCCTCTGCGCTTCCTTCATCCCTGACAGACTGCTTTCCTGTATGTCCTTCTCCGCTGCAGGCCTGTGTTATGACTGTGGCCGGTGTGTATTACACACATAGCTGTTAGCGCCGCTCCTCCGTTGGGACGGCCATATAAAGGACTGTCATTTCCAAAGGTCAGGAGTGAGCCCTGCACGCAAGTGTTGTCCCGACACTTGGTCTGGAAAAATAAAAACGGCCTGCTTGTCCATCCGTGTCCTGTGTCTGTCTGTCTACAGTGTCTATGACCACTATAGGCCAGTGTTTCTCTTTCCTCCTCCTTCTCCTATCTTCTTTCCTTTGGTAGCTCCACTGCTCTTAGGAAGTCGAGATACTCAGATTATGTAAATTGCCAGCCAAGGGGGAGCCATGGTTTGCTTCTTGGTGTGCATAGTGACCGGAAATGCTCTGAGGTAAATGTGATACAGCAAGCATTATTATCTGCAATAAAACGATGGTTAGGTTGAGGTCGTTCCAACCTTTCTGCTGATGTGTCACTTTCTAAGAGGATGTGTTTGATTTTTATTGTGTGCACATCATTTGTGCATCCGAGGCTCATGCTGAAGAAAGTGTGCTTATGGATTTGACTTGCTGTAGGAACTCAGCACCTCTACATTGACATTTTGGCAACAGATTTCCATCATCCATAGCTTCCAGATTAACACCCCCATTCTTCTTTTTGTGTTTTTTTCGACAAAGTGCAAAATGTGGGCCAGATGTAAGGCTAGGCCAAGTCATTAGGCACTTACTTTTGCTAAACCACAGCACTATAACTACTTTTTTCAAAGTCTTGCAGAAATTCTTGGTCTCCCAGTGTGAGATTTTTCCCAACAAGATGATGATCCGACCTAATAAACACCTCTCAGTTGTATGCTTTATGTGGCTACCTTACTGTCTGTGTTTTTCATTTTGGAAACAAATTTGTCATTCCGAATTACCTCCAGAAGAGTCCATGGAGTTTAACGTTAGAACCTTCTTATCATATTCCTCCAAAATGCTTTTTCATCTGAACTCATCTACTAAAGCAGTTGTGCTTTAGTGTGGATTTTTTTTGGAGTTTGGATACTGTTGGCCAAACATCTGGATAAACACAATATGATTTAATGATCCTAATGATCCAGAAAGACTGCAAACCTTTTCTTGGCAAGACTTTGCAATAATTATGTGGTTGCCCGTAATATTCCAGCAGCAGCATTAGTTGATGCCACACACCTGTTTAGATGTTTTAGCCCTGCGCAAAAACAGTACCTTTCCTGTTGCTGTTTGGCACTGATGTATTTTCCTCAGTAAAATATTAAAATGCACCTACACGAAGGATATTATTCTTCCAGATTATGGAATGTTAAAATACCCAGCAGGCATATTTGTTGGCAATGTGCTAAATGTATACTCTGACAACCCCAATGTTAGTTATTTCACTACTGTGGCAGGGAGAAATCCAGTACATACAAACTGAAAGCTTGTTGGGGTGCCTCAGCTTGGAACATACTGTCATGCCACTGCCTTTTTTCCTGTCCTGTGGTGTCTCGACAGTAGCCAGAGAGTACAAGAGTGAAACATGAACCAGTCTGCTGCGGTGGTAGTGGCTTCCTTCTAACCCACATTTATTACCTCTAAAAATACAAAGTGGTTTTCGAAAAAGAGCCTGGCTTCTATTCCGTCCAACTACGTCAGGTGAATTTGCAACATGATGGATTATGACTCACTGACAAAAAGGTTTTCCTTTGAAATTTTTCAACTCTGCCTGAACCCTTCAGTTTGTAATTCCTGAACCCTGTGGCTCAGTCTTTTTCCATTTATGTACTATCCAAATATCCGTGGATATGTCCTCTATTAACTGTATGCAAATTAACAGACTTGAGGTCAACAGGCTCCATGGTGACATTAGATAGGCTGCTTGTTTTAAAATGTTTGACTTTTGGAAGCATTTGAAGGGAGCCATTGTGTAAAAAAACCTACAGCAATAGTTTCCTTTCATACCATCAATATCCCTTTTAACTCTTAATATGGGCTCCCCCATCATTTAGATGAGGCTAAATGCTAATAAGTTCAATATCAACTTGGGCTCTGGTCTGCTGCCTGGAGGCTCAATTATGTCACCCATGAAAAGCCTTGACATCTTTTTCAAATTGGAGGCTAGGGGGCTGTTTTTTCCTCCTTTCTGTCATGTATCCCTTTCATCTAGGAATGAATGCAGCCTGGCTATGTCTTTAGTGATATGATTCTCATTTACATAAAGCCTAGCTAATCATCTTTCACTACAACAGTGAGGTAATGTCTCGGCAGGTCTTTCAGAGAAACACAATTAAAACATGTCCAATCCTATAAGAGACAGCTAATCAATAAAGTCCAAGAAAGGCAAACTCTTATGTGGAGTGTTTTGGCAGGAAGCTTGTCCCTTTTTAATGAACAGGTGGCCTTATGGGAGTCTAACAGTAACTTTGAAAAACAGAGAATTGTAGCTGATAGGCCTTCATAGGCATTTGTTTTTCTACATGATAGTACATGGGAGAATATTTTTACAACTAAGTCACTTCCTGTTGAGTACAATCTCCATCTCAGCTATTTGTGTGGATGCCTTGGAGATTTATACAGGTAGTCGTCACAGGACGGTCTCATTTGAGCTCCCAGTCTTAGTGACACAGCACACTGGCTCTGAAATCATTGAGTGTGTGGTTGACAGGGGAGGGGCATGTTTCGAAGTAAGCAAAGGCCTTTCGACATATTTATTTTTCTCCTGTGAGCCTTTTGACCAAGCTCTCCTCGTCAATCTTGTGCTGTCAAAGAGGGCCAGAGGTGGGAGCTGCCATCTCTCTCTCACAGGGGCCACTGTGTACATGGGGACCCCAGGGTCAGGCCCTGGATGCTCCTTTGGTAACTGTTGTGAAATCTCAACTCCCTGGTGGGAGTTGTCCTCTCTGTCTGCTCCCACATAGCCAGTGGGGCAGCAACCTTCTTTGTTGTCCTCTTTGTCACGTACACTCGGTCTAGAAATAATTTCATCAGGTGGTGAATGAATGAAAGTCCTCCAACTCACAGCAGCTTCATAGCTCCTCCAGCTCTTCCAACTCTACTTATCTCAACCCTTTACTTCATCTGAAAGATGAACTGTCAGCTCAGAGGACTGACAGCTGAAGGGTAGATTTCATCTGCTACAGAAACTTTTACATGTAGCTTCAGGGAAGGAAGGTGACAGTTAGAGGTGGCAAGAGAAAAAGAGAACAAGAGAGAAAATAGAATGACCTAATCAAACCAAGTTTGTACATGTGTTCCTCCATCTGACACGCGTGTGTTTCTGATCTTACCGTTTTTCTGGAAGAGGAGAATGTTTCCTGTTTGAGCAGACTAGCGGGTTCACCAAGGAGTCGGGGGGGTCGGGTTGCTCAGCCGACGTCTGGTTCTGCTGAAGCAGATTCCCCACATCTCCATCAAACAGCAGCTCTGTTTTGGCACGACTCTGAAAACTGACCCTGGTGGTCACTGATGTCTTGGGGTCCGCTGAAGAACTGAGGCTGAAATACTCTTTTCTGATCTCTTGTTCCACTCCAGTTGAAAAGAAGCAGTGGTTGCATCTTGTAACAGTTGCTGCTAGTTTGAGAAAAAAATGATGCAATGGTCTCAAGACAATAGTAATTCTTGTTTTCTTTATAATAAACCTACATCTTAAACATTCCCCACATGTGCTTGAACACTGATAATGAATATTTGTTTATCCTCTCATGTTTTTGTATCTGTTTCTACACTGAGTTATGCCCAAGCACACCTGGACAGTGTGTGCACAGATGTGCAGCAGTTCACTAATGCGTATGTTTTACTTCTTGTTAGTCTTTGATTGAACGGAATAACAGTGTGTGCTGAACAGGGTCGTCCCCTGACATGAGTGGTACAGAATCCTGTGTTGATGTTCTTCAACCTGAAATGTGATATAGTAGATGGGTGGGAGACTGTGTGTGTGTGTGTGTCTGCCCTGCCTTGTCCAGACTGGTTCCTGTCTTGCTAATAAAAGAGATCTCTTTTTAGTTTTGGATACTGATCTCTCCACACAAGTTTAAAGATCTCATTCACGGTTCACACTGCATTTGCCCCTTAATGTCTCACAGCAGGCCCTCAGTCTCAGGCCGTGATTCATGGAGTGACAGGTCTGCCTCTGGCCGCCATAAGGGCCCAATCAGACAGGGTCCACAAGCAGACAAAAACATGTTGCACCAGCACTTCAATGCGTGCATCTGACCCTCCTGTTCAGTTTAATATCCCTTTTTCATGTAGACTTTTGCTCCATAGGACATGGCCACATTAAATCATACAAGTGTTACTACTTGTAGTTTTATCCTTTTGTTGTTGTTCATTCTTTTTTTAATACTTCTGCGGAGGCATGGTTAAACATTTTGCTTCTCTTGCATAAACTGACAATCTGGAAGAGTTTCATAGACCAGACCTGTTTTTGACATGCAGCGGGGTTTCCAGGTCCATCATACAAAAACAACTGGAATGCCTTTGAGACTATTCATGTAAAGTTAGAGAGTTTATTCAGTTGTTTTAATTGCAAATGCAGAATCTTAATCACCAACCTGGGTGTATTTGGCCTGTTTTCCAGTGTTTTTTTGTTTGATTTATTTCAGTGTTTTCGGGCACTGTGCTGTAAAGGACCACCGCCACCAAGACCAGAGTATGATGTGGTGTGCATTGGCCTGACAGGTGCTGGAAAGACCAGCTTGCTCTCTCGCCTCTGTAGTGAGGGCAGCGACGGCATCGTTCCTACAACAGGTGAGTGCATGTAACATATTGATCTGTGTAAGAGAGGGCTTTTTTTTCTTTATTTTTTTCAGAGGAAAAAATATGTGCTTGGATCGAGGCACTCACCCTGCCCTGCAGTCATCTTCTTTCCCTCACATGTGTTGCAAGCTTGTGAAAGGCCTTTGTGTTTCAGGAACATATTGTCCTTCATTAGAATCACAGATAGATAATATTATCCAGGTATTAAAGCTTTCCAATATGGGGAAGAATGCCTTCAGTGTGTTTTCCAAAGTCCCAGTGTTTGTGCCAAAATTGATTTCAGGTTGTCACCAGCCAATATTCAGTTTCTTTCCAGCAGTCAAGTGGGAGGCTGCTGTTATGTACGTCTAGAAGAGAAAGAGGCTTTAGGGTTAATACATCATTCTCCTGGTAGTCAACACTCTGCTTTCCATATATGCAGTGTGCAGTCCCTCAAAAACACTGACATTCCTCCTTCCTCCCCTGGCTTTGACAGCAGCACTGTTGAGCTTTTGCAGAAGTCCCATCTTAGATTTAGTCTTTGTTCAATAGAGGCTAAATATAAAGTAATTCCCAAATGCGCCACACATAACTGTAAGTGTGTGTGTCTCTGTGGAGCGAACACCTGTCTGCGCCTGTCACTGAGCAGGCCTTAATAGATAAAATATGTCGATTACCTACCTTAGCAGAGAATTATTTTGGTGAACTTCTCTGAAATGAGATTTAGCTGTCAGCACTTTCTGCCTCTGCCAACATCTACAGAAGGAAGATCATGAAGGCCAATGAGGGAGAACTCTCATGTGGTTCCCCTCACTTCTTACTTCATTTGCACTGATGTAATGCACTTAAAAAGGCACTTAGCAATTAATTTCGACATTCAGAAAATTATAATCTGTTTTGTATCATACTTCTCCTCCTATTTGTACATGTTGCCAGGGAAGGAATTCCCACCAAGACACTTTAACATATTCTGAGCAACATTAAATCTTGTCCTTCGGTGGGTTTCTTTACCATTTCCCAATATTTCCCGTATGCAACCGCAGAAACAAACCACATAATACATGGTATCACTTTAGAGATTAGTTCTATCCTCCACTAACCCCAGCATAGAAGAAAACACTTTTTTGTTTAGCTTTTCTTGTTTTTCTGTTTTGCTAACCCGGACCACACAAAGTGTTTTTCTTTCGTGTTTATAACACAAATATGTTGTCAGTCCTCTGTGTGTTCACCAGCTGGTGGTTTGGAAAAGGTACACCAAATATCCTCCGGGAAACTTAATGATAAACTGAATTTTTTAAAGTCAGACTTTTTTTTACTCGCTATTGAAAGGTAATATAGCCAACATTCCTAAAAGCTGACTGTCATCACTCCTAACATGTGCTGGCCACACATATGCAGACACACACGCACGCACGCACGCACGCACACACACACACACGCACACACACACACACACACACACACACACACACAGTCACACACAGTCACAATTTCTATATGGCATTACCATCATGTATTTCTTTTCTCCTTTTAGGTTTCAGCATCAAAGCAGTGCCGTTTCCAAATGCCATCTTGAATGTAAAAGAACTAGGAGGTAAGAAAAGCAGCCTGTAAAGCTTTCTGAATTAACAGTTTTTTTATTTGCTACTTTAATCTGTTTGTCAACATGGCTTGGATGAACTAGATTAATCTCTGCAGTGACATGTTTTTGTGGGTCATCACAGACATTAGCAGGGTCATTGGCAGCAGCAGTCCCACAATAGCTACAGTAGGTATCTAAATGTAGTTTTTAAATAATTTCAACAATGCAATGAAAAAACAACCACTTTTTGAAATCTGTAATTGAGTATTTTAAAGCAATTGCAACAAAATATATGGAGCTGCAGTAATTTGCTGCTTAACGTATCAAGATACACAAAAGAAGTTTCAGTTGTTTTACCTTATGTACCTTTTATCAGTAGTTTCAATGCTTTATTTCTTAAAATTCAGTTTTTATATTCTCCTTTTCCCATAATTAAACTTATTCAGACGTCGCACCATCTTTTCACTTTAACTGTTTATGCAAAGACCTGTGTACGTCAGGGATGCTGAAGTATGCTTGTTTTTACCTCCAGTAGCATCACACCGTTCGATCAGACACAGACGTGCGTGTACAGACGTCAGACCTGTTAGTGTTTTTTGAAGTGGCTGCACAATCTGCACCCTGTTATTCCTGGAAACGTACAGCACTCGAAGAAACCGTTTAATAAGCTCAGATGAGGGGACTTGAAGCGGAGGTTGAGATACATAAACAGAACAAATGCATCGGGACTCCTTAGAAGGAGCCTTAAGAGAGGGATACTTCGCCTACAAGCGACTTGGTGACACGAAAAATTTATTGTTGTGTTGAGAGTTCTAATAATTTATGTTGTTTTCTGCGGAGTATAGGCACATGACAGGTGCAGTGCATATTTTGAAGGCTCACCCAACCTAGCCTCCTGAAAAGATGACACACACACACACACACACACACACACACACACACACACACACACACACACACACACACACACACACACAAAGAGGCACCGGGGGACCACCAACGAGGGTGCTACCAAATTTGGACAGGGGACATTAGGGGGTTTTCAAAAGAGGTTTTTCTGGATTGGGTCAAACCCAGTCTGGTGGTGGTAACATTATTGTGGTTGGAAAAACACTGGTCCCATGGATGACACATTTGATTTAGAGACGTTAGTATAGGCTGCCACCACAGCAAAGGATGATGAAATCTGTTCTCTTTTTCTCTTTGCCCCCCTGCCTGAACACTTACTCCCCTGCTCCTTTTCTTGTAAATACACAGAGCACAAGAATTTGAGCGATTTATGGTGCCATCCGTTATGGATGAGTTGAAGAGGGTAAAAACAAGCACGTGATGTTTTGACGCCTCTACTGACTACCTTTTATTTGGAGCACAGTATTGGATTTAGGTTTCGTTCTGAGGAGACATGTTGACATGTCCTTTTGTTTTTCTGTGTAAAGGCAAACACCTCCTATTCCACATCTATATGACGTAAATGTGGAGTCGAGAGAGTTGGTACTCTTGCATAATGTTCCATTGGTCAGTTTTCATATCGTTTTTCAGATCATTTTGTGATTAAAGCAGCCCTTTTCGGCACAGTTGTAACTTACTCAACACTTCCCATTTCTGTCAGTATTCTTTTTTCCTCCCCTCTCCCTATGGTTTTAAAATAAGCAAACATGCCTGGTTTAGTTTTATGTTATTTTGCACTGCATCAATGATGCAGAAAAATGATACAAGATGTGACGCACAGACATCAGTATTTCTGACCCTGAAAACCTTGTTTTACACAATACCTTGGTGGCTTGTTCTCTTTACTCAACCTTGACTAAAGCAAAGGGAAGAATGGCTTGTTGAGAAGTGTAGGGAAGTGAAGCACTTCCCGTATATTTCCTTCCTCTCCCACTGGAAAGTCCATTGGATGTCAATGAGGTATTCTCCCTTTACAGTCAGAAATGCTTTAAGTGCCATAGACTGGAAAGAATATTTCAACATGACTGATAAATAATTTGTTTGTCAGTATTTATTTCTTTTGGTAGAGCAAGTGGAACAGTTAAAACACATGAAGTCACTTGAAACACCCTCTGAAAACCTCAAGCCCTTTTTTATTCAATTATTTTATCCTTGTTATGTCCTTGCAGGGTTTCCCCCAGTGCTGGCGGGCTGCCAGGCTTTCCTTGCCCCCCCCCCCCGATAAGTGTCACTTGTTTATTTACTTTAAATAGCTTTTTTTATGCACCAAAAAAGTGATAGCAAAGACGGTATACAGAGCTTTTAACCGTATCTGGTGATGCACATAGGCGGTGAGAGATCAGGTGTATTTTCCATCATCAGAACGCCCAAGATTCATTAGGATTTAACTTAAGTGAAAGCAATTGATATTATTTATTTTAATTGTATTTTTTTGTGTTTGTTAAAACCGTATTTCAAGATTGTGCCTTTTTGTAAGACTCTATGTTTAAGTATTGTTAATAAATGGCTTATAATAACATAATAGTCATAATTTCAAAATTCTTGTCAACTTTTTTCTTTTTTTTTTTAACAAAAAGATGGTGGGCTTCTCTACCACTGGGCTTAGCAAGTTTTCTGGGGGAAACCCTGCCTTGGCTTGGCATGCATGATTATTCCTCAACCTATTTCATCTGGAAGGCAAAAGTGGTTGAAGTTGAACTGGGAAAAGGCATTTGGGAGTATGTTAAGGTCAACACCTCTGGCATGCAGGGAACTCTAGCACAGAGAAGAGAGCAGGGAGTTATCCCAACGTGGAGCTTGGAGTTGTCTCAGAAGCCTGTTTTCCTTTATGTCATTAAAGTGTTCCAGGCCATAAAGCCACATAAGTGCAGCTAACCCACAGGTTTTACCTGTATTGCCAGTACAGAAAGTGTTTCAGCTGTGTTTTTTCAGTCTTCAATCTCAAGCACATTTGATGGAACAGATAGGCCCCTATTTTAATCAAACCAGCTGTCTACACTGACAGCAGAACAGTTTGTATTTTACTTGCCCAACACCCCTGTAAACACAAACCAAAGCACATTTTAACTCTTAGTCAATTTTCCTGTATTTTATGCGAATAACTGTATTGATTTTGAATTGACCTCTGAGCGCTCTCAAGATGTAGGTGACTTACAACTCAGTGCCGTGCCTGAGCAGACACAGACGAAGCATCAGAGCCGCTGCTGCTCTGCTAGCTTCCTGCTCACTCTATGCCTTCTGCACAGACACAGTGTGAACCCAGCTTTGCATTTTTAACTCGCCCTGTCTTGAGTGCACTGGGCCAGATTGTCATAAGTGCAAGCTGTACTTTGAACCAGAGGCACAAATCAGCAAGCATCCCAGATCTATGATGCCTGTAATGATTCAGGCCTGGCTATATGTTTGTCTCACTCGTGCATTTGCCATTGAGATCTCTGCAGTCTTGTTTTAATTTGTTGTCTTTCTCATCTTCGGCTGTGGTTTTTGTCTCTGTTTTCTGTCTTTTCTTTCTGCCTCTCATGCCATCGTCTCTCTACAAATGCATCTGGATTGTGCTATTAGTTGTGCTTTCTTTTTCTTCTGTTTTTGCTTCTCTTTCAGTTTCAACTCCTTATGTCAAGTTTTCCTTGCTTATTGATTTAAACATATAGTCTGAACTTGATTAGGCCAACTGCCCCACAGGTTTAGACAGGACTCGTCTGTCTTACCAGTCAGTGTGTTTCTCATGTAAATAACCTATTTATTACCATCTTTCTGCAATGCCTTGATTTCCTTATATAAACAAGTTAAGGAAAAGCGTGTTTAAGAAAGACCATTTTTCCTGGAGAAAATGGACGTCTTCGTCAAATATACAGATTACATGTCTTTTTTAAAAATCTGCTTTGTGTGTACATATGCATGGCAGAAATTTAACAATGAAGGTATTGTTGTGACAGCAATGTGGCTGCATAAAAGGACAAAATAACTAAATTCAAAGTCAGCCTGAAGTTTAACCTGAGACAGATAAATAAGGTTAGTAAATTTAATTCCCTCGCCTGAATTGACAATTATTTGTTGAAAAAAAACAGCCACGTGTCCAAGTCATCCTGTGGTCTGTCTTAGCCACTTTTCAACACAGCAAGTTAATGTCCCCCGTATGCCCCATTGTATTATTTTCTGCGAACTAATTTGAAATTTTAATCTGGAATTAAATAAATAGCTAGGTAGAATTGTGCATTTTCATTCTATGATGGCCAGTATGAATAGATTGAATGAATCGATGAATAGATGGATAATATTCATTTAATCAGTAGGCAGCAAGACTGCAGCAAAACTTCGTCATTCTTTGTACTCATCTGAACAATTTGATTTATTTTATTGTTTTTCTATTTGACGTTGAAAATTTTGCATCTGGCGATCTTTAGTCTGACATGCATTACAACTCAGCTAGTGCCAGGTATGGGGATTAGGTGGGAAGGGCACCTCCAGTGTGAATGTGTGTGTATATGAGTGAACAATGACATGACGTCAAGTCTAGACGGGCCATTTCACAGTGTGCATTCATGTCACACACTGACAGCTGATGAAGTGCTTCTAATAAACACCACACATTGCTGTTGTTCTTTAGTGTTGAGGCTCAGAGTTAAGGCTCTCGATTTGAAGTAGAGTGGTACACATTTGTACATGTAGGGATCTTGTTAAAAAAGAGCACACAGTATTAGTTGCTAGGCTTTCCAATATATTTCAGCACAGAGTTAATAGTAAAAGATAATTGATTTAGGGACATTTTAAGTTTATGAGCTTTTATAATGTGTGAATATAATAGGTTTGTGTAAACTGGCGACATATTGTGCTTTTTCCTATTTTCTATCTTATAGACAATTTTTCAGTGTTAGATGTTCACATGCCATGCCCGCAGAGTTAAAAGGCAGTCTTTTTGGTAAATATAAGTACACATTCTAGCAAAGCAGCATACGTGAGTAGTATAAATGCATTTAAAATTACTTCAGCATGCAATTAACCAATGGTGCTAGAAGATACAGTTGCTTGGCAGAAAAGCATTTTACTAGCTATGCTACCTTTGGTATTTCCTGACAGCAGACGTTTTCCACTTAAGTCGACATTTTCGTGCATTTCCCAGACATACACCTATTAACAGGAGCACATTCAGAACATGTTTTTATATGACTTGTGACTGACAATAATCGTAATATTTACCAGATAGAGACATCTTGTTGTGTCCTTTGTTACTGTGGATGTTCATGCTGCCCACGCTCATATTCCGGATAAGATTCGTCCTCAAACATTTATGACTAGATATGAGAACTTCCCACTTCCAAATAAGAAAAAGAAATAATGGTAACTTCTGCACTGGAAAGGTGATAAGGTGTTTCTCAAAAGCAAAGGCTTCCACAAAGCCAGCCAATCAGAAGAAAGTGGGCTTTTAGGGCCTTAAAGAGCCCGGAGCTCTTTAAGGCCCTTAATATTGCCCATTTCATGCAGATGCTAAACTTAGGGGCGGCATAATAGGAAGTATGAAATAAACGGGATTTTTCTTTCCAACTGTGAATCATGCGAAGCTACTGTAGTAGATTCCCAGAATAAAAAGATAGAACTGGTGATGAGCATATGTCCCTTTTAACTTGTCACTGCAATTCCTGGCACAGAGAACGAACATGGGGGGCGACAAGCAAGATGCAATAACATGACAGAACATTTACTAGTTGTCTATAACTGCCAACAGGCAAAGGAAGTATGCGTGCACATCTCAGAGCAAAACCACTACATAGTAGTCATCACAGACCCAATGTGGTTCTAATTACTATCAAATATCACCACAGTATGTGTTACTTTGCCCCAGCAGGGAAGCTTTTCCTTTGCATAGGAAATGATCCAACCAAAATTGTAATATTTGTAAATGGCCATTTGGTTTTAAAGCAGATGATGGCAGTCACGGACTGTTCTGATCTTAAAGTTCTGAGGACAAACGTGTAACTGATCTCTATCTGAGGCCTTGTTCAAGGACCTCTGTACCTTCTTTGATGTTGTTATTCTTGTTGTTGATACTGGTTGAACGGTTCTTCGCAGATACCGTAAGAGAGGAACCATTTTTATGTTCAAAGTGCATCAGCCAAACCAACTGTTAATGTAGAACTGTCTGTGAGTGGGCTTTCAGCCAAACAGACTTCTCATTTTAGAGTTACTACTACTACTACTACTACTACTACTACTGCTAGATTAGCAAATTCACTATGCATGTACATTTTTTCACCACCAGCGTCAGCTTTAAAAAAATGCGAGATCGATGATAGACAAACGTGTTTATCTCTATCTGTCCTGGTACCACATGTATGGCTATGTTATGTCTGTGTGAGGTTGTCCTACGAACTGTGTTTGACAAATATTAGTAAGATAATTGAAGACGAAACACATTGAGAGTTGCACAGACAGGGGACATCCTCTATAGTCCCTTCAGACAACACTGGTGGCTGCAACTTGGCGATTGTGCAGTAAACATTAAAAAGTCCATTAAGAGCATTTTCCGTGTGTGCTGTGCTGACGTGAATGGGCTTAATGGACTAATTGATGAATTATTCCTTTTTACATTGTTTTTTACAGCAGAAAATGATGTTTGTTTATTTCAGCAGATTCATGTGATTTATGTAAAATTATTGGTATGTTTAGTTATTTTAAAGTCTGTTTTGCATGGTTTTATCATATACATTACTTAAATTAAAAACCAATACATTGGATAGATGAGACATGGACGAATTATTTACATGAAGTAACAACTTATTTATCTCAAATATTGCATAAATCTGCATTTATGTAAACAGTTCTTGTCAAAAATGTGCATAAATGAGAAGAACCAATGCATGTTGTGGGCTAAATCCCACACAGGAGCTGTTTACTGAAAAACAGACCTTGCTGTGGCTGCAGGTTGGCGGGTATATCAACAGCTGAAGTGTTTTTCACCTCACTCCAGCTCCAGCTTCAGAAAGAATTAAGTAAACTTTATTGCTAGAGCCTTCCTCATTAGTCCCAGCGCCCTCTCTATTCACTGTATTATGTATTATAGCTGTTTTGTTCAGAGAAAAAAAAACACTGTTGTTTTGTTAGGGTGACTTAGAAGAGGGTTTATTTCACTGTTTTAACTGTCAAGCCTAAAAAAAAGCTCTATTAGCAGCATGTTTTCTTTTTCCTCAAGGTAAAAGTTGTCAAAAAATGTAAACAGTAGGAGGTAGAAATTCTTGAGAAAGTGTTCAATCTGGCTGTGAATCCAAAACCATACCTGTTTCAGTCCCCAACAACAAACAGGACAAGCCTCGACAGCAGTCTTACGTAGACCCAAGAGAAAAATAGGGTAGTAGGGTTTCAGCTGTGTTAACTCACTGTTGAAATGAGCACCATCACATGCTGCTTGAGTTTGCGAATGAATTCAGGAACACAAACCATTAAACACAACTGAAAGTATCTGAATTCAAGCAGAGGACTATCTGTTCTTAACTTTTGCCGTGTAATCGTTTACTCATGTTTTACTGGCATTTGCCTCCAAGTTTTGTTCATTAACTCATAATCACACACACAAAATAAGTAACCTGATCACTGAAACATTGTTGCCACTTGTGTTTGTGCAGCCAGCATGTCCGCTTTTCCCATTCTCTCCTCTGTCTGCACTACTGGCATGATGAATTCTGAAAAATCTTAGAATATTCACAAGGTGTTTTAGCTTCGTTCTTCAGTCAAACAGTGGCTGTAAATCCTAACTCCTAAATCCCTCGACAAAATCAAACATTGCTTCAGTAAAGTAAAGCAAACACGGTACAATAACTATATAGATATGCATATCAACAGCCGATGTTCATC
Source organism: Dascyllus trimaculatus (assembly GCA_024666655.1). Taxonomy (NCBI): domain Eukaryota; kingdom Metazoa; phylum Chordata; class Actinopteri; family Pomacentridae; genus Dascyllus; species Dascyllus trimaculatus. Next base: position 24,980,010 of record CM045449.1, on the reverse strand, counting down.
TCATTTCAGATCCCCATCCTCTTTTGTCTTTATAAATGGAAACATGAGTGTTTTGAGGGGTTTCCTAGTTATACTGTGAGGTAAACAAGGTACTGTATGTACGACTATATCCATTTTTATTTTAGTATAGACATAACTACTAGGACGGCAGCTCCTGGTTATTTACTTTCTTAGCTCATCTACAGTATTGGTTTTCTCAGTTCAGCTTGTTTTAATTCTCTGGTTTTAAAACATGTCAAAAATAGTGGAAATATGTGGTGGACGTGACTTCCTAAAATAACTTAACCCCGAAGTAACAGCCTCAAGCTTAAAAATATACTCAGAAAATAAAAAAATGCAGCTAATCATCAGAAATAGAAAGCTGCATGTAAGTAATGTTTGTTATTTCTGAGTGAAATATGACTTCAACAATGAATCAGATATCAAAGCATTAGCCAGCTGATATATATGTATTTTTGTTGACCAACTAACTGATTAATCAGTGGATCATTATATCTTTAAAAACTATAAGCTTAACTTAAGGTGAATTCACCTGCTTCCAAACTGAGGATCAAAAATATAAATCTATGTTAAATTTCGCCGTCAGCTATGTACTCTGCTGACAACACAACAGAAAAGAATTGCAAGAAATGTTTTATGGATGAGGAGAGTTGGCTGTGTCAGTAATGTGTTGTTGCACTTGGATGTGGAAATGCAATGAATCATCAAATGCCTACAAAACTTAGGACATGAATTTCCCATACCTCAATGCACACATATTAATCGTCTATATATCTATGTGTTTTATTATTTTGTGCAGTACGTCAAATAATTAATTCCATGTCTTGCATCAGTCTCATCTGATACAGAGAATTTAAAAGTTTTTGTTGGGTGAGAAAAGAAGGTATGGGTGGCCTCAGCAAGGTGTTTTTCTCAGGTCAAATTTCCATCCATTTAACTCCAGAGAAAGTTACTCTGACATCAGACTGACGGAGAAGCTTTTTTCTTTGTGTAATATTTTTACAGATTTTGAAATCCCAGCGAATTAATTTGGTTCCTTGTATGAAAAAAGGAAAAACAGTTTGAAGATTTGAATGCAAACACAGACCACTGTTCAATGGAGAACATTTGTGTATCCAAAAGTCTACTATGCTTATTGATAGGAATTAATGGATGTATGTAGAAGAATCCGTCACATCAAGACTAAGTCCTGTGGTGGAGTTTAATATAATGATGATATACATTCCCTCAAAATGAAAGGAAATGTTCCACAGACCTTTTTGCATCGATGTTTAATAACTCACACAGGGATTAAAATACATGGAAGAGTAAGAGATACTGATTTCCTTGGCCAAAGGGGGCCTCAGTAGACAGTTATGCAATGCAGCCATAAGATATGTTTTATGATATTGTGTCAGGACAGAAAATTGTTGCTCTCTTGCCATTACTAACATGATAGCTTGTGTTTGTTGCTCTCTGCACCTACACATTTAACCAGCAGCAAAATGAGTCAAGTCAAAGCAAGTGAAAAAGGATGTTGAAAACTGTTCTGGGAAGTACACGTTGTAAATTAGGTTAAAGGCAGATTAGAATTAGAGAACACAGATGTATATAAAAAAAACATAATTCCACTTGTTCAGCTTAAAATGATCAATTGTGAATTTTTCCCTCTAGTGCCAAATGTACCAGAAGATTTGGCTGAACTTTGTGATACTTTTCTTAAACTGATTAAAAGGGTTCACGTCCCCAAACTTAGTTCATGATTCAGTTCGGTAGTTTGTCATGTTGGAGTCAGTCATTATTTCATTCATACAGTCTTTATTCACACATTGAATGAATGAGGCAGTAAGTCTTTCCAGTTCATGAGTCAGTACTTGACAGGGTCACTGTGAGACACGGCTTTCACTTACATGCTATTTTTAACTCTAATGCCGCGCTGCTGACTTTTGGCCAGTTATGTCTGAGCGTCATCTAAAAGTCTAAAACTTGTCTTTTACAATTACAGATTATATTAGGAGGCTACAAAATGGTGTGGTAAATGGGGAAAAGGCAGAAATGAGGAGCAAAAGCCAGCAAAGGATTTAAGTTTTACACATGGTACACTTATTTAATTGAGTGTACCAGAACATCACGTCTGAAAATCGGCCTCTGAGACCAATAGGTGGCAGAAGTTGCCAACGAGATCCAATGAGACGTTACGTACATTCCACCGTTTCCAGGCAAAGGTGACAGAAACTTCCTAGTCAATCTCTCAAGTGCCACTTTGTCTGATAGCTTTCCACTCCAGTGAGAGGTGTGAGTAGAAAGAGTGGGGGAGGAAAGAAAGAGAGGAAGGGAGGGAGGTAGAGCACGAGGGAAAGGAGGTAAATGTCACTGAGAGCACTTCGTGATGTTTAAGCATTTGCCAACCTCACAGTTTGTCACTTCTTGGCAATTACCTTACTATGAGCAACGATAACATAACAACAATTCACAAGATTGCAAAGTAAATAACCTCACCAGATGGAGGAGGATAATTTTAACTGGAGAAAGTGCATCCTCTAAAAGCCAGTGAATGTATGCAATGCGATAGGAGTTGTGTGTATGCGGTGATGACAAGTTTGGTTAGCATCTGGGACAAACATTTAGATCTGTCAGTGGGAAACGTGTTGGAAAGACAAGATTCATCAAAGTAAATGAAATGTAATCTAAGTGTGAGAGTAGAAAAAAGTATTTTTTTACATCAGCAATTGTGAATTCAACATTACAATGGCTAAAACTGCGATTTGTTTTAGATATGAAAGGAATTTGTTGAAACTAAATACAAACTCTAACTTACACTTTTAAGTTTCAGTATTTGAATTCTGTTGGTTTAAAAGTTGGTTTAAAAATTGCAGTTTGCATCTGTGTTTAGCTTGGGTTATCACAAGAAAGGAGCTAAATCTTTCAGTGGTTAAGGAGCACGGCTAACAAAGCAGGTATGACGAGCAGATTATGGTTTCTGTAGTTTCACATAACCAGACTGTGCCGGTGCTGGTCTGATCGCACTCATTATCATTCCACTGTAGAGGTAAAGAAACGCCCTGACTTGTTTGCATTTCTGTAAACCAATCTCGATTGTCTTGTGAGGTGCTAAGCTCATGATGCAGCGATGGTGCCCCTGCACAATAGTGAAGTGGGAATTGTTCTGGTACAACATTTGCATGCAGAGAGGCAAAAACCATTCACAGAAAAATACAAAAATCAAGCAGATATGCCTTATTGTACTATTGAAATCTTCTTCATAGCTTTCCATTTTCAACTGGTAAGTTGCTAGCACAGAGGTTCTTGCTGTTTCCCAGAGTGAAGGGAATTTTGAAAATGCAGACAGTGAAAGGGGAGGAGAAAGCTGCGTGAAATACTTGCAGTCTTTTTGTGGTTTGTCAGATGACAGCAGTCATTCCTGACCTTAAGAAATCTCTTCTTTTCATTGGAGTTCAGTGCAATTAAGATAAAAAAAAATCAAATCTACATTTGGTGTGACATCCTTTTGTCTTTCTAACTGCATTACTTCTCTTCAGTACACTTGTGCAGGTTGTTGAAGCATTTTGCAGAACCTGCCTCTTCTGTGAACTGTTTACGGTACCTCAGTTACAGTCTGCTCTTATAATCCCAGACTAACTCAGTGATGTTGAGATCAGGGCTTTGTGGAGGCCATGCCATCTGTTGCAGGACTTGTTCTTCTTGTTGCTGATATATAACTGGCTATATGTTTGGGCTTGTTGTCTTGCTGCAGAATGTGTTTGCTACAGATCAGATGCCTCTCTGTCTAAAACTTTTGCATAGTACTGTGCAGACGTTTATATATATAAATATACATCAGCTGCATCTCACAATATGTAAGCTTGCATTAAACGAAAGTGCAGGAAAATGAAATGAAAGTGTGTGTGCTTACTTTGGGTACAATAGGAATTTCTAATGAAAATAGCGGAAAGGGTTGGTGATTTGTAAATATTTCTCAATAAAAATGATTTCCTCCTCAGAGGCATTGCCTTTGACATTTGTAGGAGAAGGGATGGGCCAGCAGTGGAAGCAGAGGAAGGTGGTGGTAAAAGAGTCACAACTGATGCTCTCTGTTGTAAACATGCAGGCCTCTCCTTTAGTTTTCCTGCACTTGCTAGTAAAGTTACAACGAACTAAACTTTCGTGCACAGATTCGCAAACAAAAATGGAACCATATGTTGTTTGCTATTAATTCAGTGCCAGGATAGCCTTGAAAATAAAGCACAGACTCAGTGTGAATAAACCAGAGAGGAGACCACTCCTGTGTCTGAACACAGAATTAATGACCTGTTAAGAAACTTGGCAAGAAAAGAAGTAATTTGAACTTCATGCTTCTTATTAGTTCAGGTTTTACGCAAAACAAGCATTTGGTTTGCTTGTGAGATTGTGTGTAATATTAATGTTTTATTCAAGTAATTGATGATCATTACAAATATTCAAGTGTTCATTTGGGAATTAGCTCTTTTTTCATCTGTTTATCAGGGAAATATTTCTACTAATAGAAATAAATAAAATAAATGCATCTGCCAAAAAACATTAGAATTTGTCTGATGTTTTTTTTCTTTTTTATGGTCTAGATGTGCTCAGCTTAAAGTGATCCAGAAAGGACTGCTATCTCTGAAGTTTCTTGTATGATATTGTCTATTCCAAGCTCAGATTTATTGCTTAAAACATTATAATTTTACAAAGCTAGCAATTATTAGTATTTTAATTATTTTTTTAAATTAAGCACAGCCTTGTATGACAGGAGCTGTTGGCATTTTTTTGTTTGCAAGTTTGCACACGACAGCAGGATCATCAGTTATAAAACTGACTCCACCCAGAACTTGACACATATAAAAGCATCACATCTGTCTGCAGGAGCCGACAACATCAAGAAATACTGGAGTCGTTACTACCAGGGGTCACAGGGTGTAGTCTTCGTACTGGATAGCGCGTCATCAGATGAAGACCTTGAAGCAGCACGTAATGAGCTCCACTCAGCCCTGCAGCACCCGCAGCTCTGCACACTGCCTTTCCTCATCCTTGCCAATCACCAGGACAAGCCTGCTGCAAGGACGCCAAACCAGGTAAACTAGTCTGTTTACAGTGCTGTTAATAATGTATCTTGTGATTGTCTTTCACATCCAAACACTGCTCTTTCCACAGATTTATAAAACATTAAATGTCTCTCTTGAGCGGAAAGAACATTATTTTGCATAATTCACACATTCTGACGCATTGGCCTGTGAATACTATGTATACTCATACATATGGATGGGTCTTTTCATTTCTTTTCGTTGTCACACTAATGTATCTAATTGTATGCAACAGGCCCATCATAGCCATCACACAATCAACGGTGTGAAACATATTGACTATAATGTTGTCTCATTTTGTTGACTCATGGATGTAAAATTCTTGTAAAACACCTACTTTTTAGTGATGTGGAATGAAAGCATATGCATGCCCCTGTCACCCAAAGAGCTTAGCTGGTGGAGACACCAGTGTCTCCTCTTGCAGCCAAGCCTTGACCAAGATCTTGTAGGCAAGTTGTTTATGTCCTCTACTAAATGGGGCAGCTAAGATTCAGTCCCAAAATATAATGCAGAGCTAATGCCATGTGTGCCAGTCCCTTCAAAGGTTAGGTGTCTTGTGGATTTCTAAGTTGGTGGCAGGTGAAAGTGGAGACAATGTTCAACTTGTAAAAAAAATAAAGGAAGCATTTTAGATATTGTTGACAGACGAAGGGGATGAACAACACATGAGGTGGATATTATTTGATTCACCTCGATGCACCACATTGCTTCAGAACAAATTTCTTGTGTAAGACTCTCTGTATGAAGTGTTTCCTGAGGTGCTGAGGTTCCTGATGGTGATATGTCACCAACAATTTACAAAGTTAGAGACTCTGATGAAAGTTTGTGCCCACAGGACACCAGTTTGAAATGTCCATCCTTTTTGGACTCTCACAGCGGGTTTAAGGGCAGTAGGTCTGCAGGGGACTTTAAGAAGACTTGGTTAATAACTAAGAGGCCATCAGCAGGCTGAATAAGCAGAATGGCTTGTCTAATGTGAACATTAGTAGGGTTTTGATATTAGGCTTGTGTTTGTCTGTGCTAGTAATGGGTAGCTCATAATGAACACCATGTTTGAGCGTATGATGCGAAAAGCTGTTGCCGGATCAACAACTGGTGGTGACAGGGATTATGTGTCGTGGCACATAAAAATGGCAGAAAGACATTTCTCTTGTAGGGAGTCTCAGTTCATCTTTAAGGAAAGAATAAAGAGGTTAAACATCCAGAAGGTGCTTGGAGGGAATGTTTGTCCTTAGTATTATAAGGAGCCAGTTATAGGATTTAAAACAACAAGACAACTCTTTGTATCAGTAAACCTAATGGGCACACCCATGTTCCACCTGGCTGTGTGAACCCCTCAAGATAGGAAGTAGGCTAAAAGTCATATATATGTAAAATCTCAGTATTTTCAACAAAGTGGCCTGCATTTACAGTTGTAAATCAGAGCCACAAATTTAAAACAGAAGTTGTGGTCAAAATAAATAGTAAAATTAGATTTCATTGACAGTTTCTAGATCTGGAGTCATTGCAATTTTCAGGAAACCTAGCAAGATTGTTTACATACTACTTCATACAATATATAAAATCAGTGCTCCTGTGTATGTTGATCTTGAAATAATAACTGTTTCACTTTGTATTTAAACTACTTTAACACAGTCTTCAAGTTTCCATTTTGACTTCCAACACCTGTACTTTAAGTTCGCCGGGACAAACATAACAAACTCCAACGGGTAGCCATTCAGTTTTCCTAAGTGTGTTCATCTTGAAGCACTTTCTTAGTTTGTTGTTTTCATAAATCAACAAACTTTGCTCACTGTGCCCACAAATGTAATAGTAACATTTGTTGAAGCTCATACCATCAAACTTAGTGATAATATTCACTGTTGGACTGGTGCTATCTCTCCCTCCATGTTGTATGAGAACTTGTGAGAAAGTAAGGTTAGGTTTGCATACAGATGGAGAGGGAAAATGGGCAGAGGACTGCGTGGCAAATGTGAGAGAAGAGAGATGTAAAAACTGCACTGGCACAGCTTCACATAAGAAGCAATTATCACAACATCAAACTATAATGATAGAAATGGTTTTATTGTCCTTAGTTGTGGGTAGAAAGATATCTGGGCTGATGCCACTATGATCCGAATTTGTCTGTATGTCAATTAAAAGCAGTCTGTCATCAATTATCGCTGTTCTACTTCATGTCTTAATTTGTTTTCCTGAAACAGCTACTGTATATAAGTTTGCAAATGATCATTCAACATGTCTATCCATAAAATACTGACATGTGCTTCCAAGATGCTGATGTTTTTATCCTTGTTGGTAAATGGTCCCTGAAACGGCTTTTGGGCTCTGAGACCGATTCCATAATTTTTTTTACTTTGTATGTTTTTTTCAGCTCATTGAAGGGATGTTATTCACTATTTGGCAGGTCAATGTTTGGCATGATATTCCCAAAACTGATTTGGCTTCCATGTTTTATTCTTATCTCAGTGCCTTGTAATTTTTTTCCAGTAAATTAAAATTTTGCACGGTTAACTCAAGTCTTATTCCAGTCTCAAGCGTAGTTTTTGAATGATTGGTCTTAAGGACAACAGGCTATAGGCTCCATATAGACTGCATATAGACCACATAGTAAGCATCATACCTTTAACTGATCAGCTTACAAACTGGCAAATGTTTATCCCCATGATCACATTTTTTTTTTTCCAAATCATTTTGTTACTTCTGTCTCAAATAACAAAGTTTTCTTTCTGCTCTATCAAAAGACTGACTGCACTAGTTAGAAGATAGGAGAAATGTCATAGTAGTCAGGATGTAGTACATCATGTCACCACCTCCCCTCAGGACAAAATTAGAGTATTTTGACCCACCTCCGTCCCTTTCTGTGATTCTCTGTTTTTTTCTAGCCATACTATACCTCTCCACCACCTCACAGAAGGAGCCTCCTGGAGTAGGATGTTATGGCTAGCATTCCCTATGCAATGCTCGCTCATGTTTCAAAAAATCTGGAACCTCATTTTCCTACACACTTACACACACAAACGTATACACAGACATGAATCATCTGCATAAGTCTATTTAATGTTTCTGAAGGATAACAAAGATAGATGCCTGGAGAGAGGAGCATCTGTGTTTTCTAACCTGGACCACCACAGTTGCTGCTCTTCGGTGACGTTAAATCTGCAGTGGGAAATGAAAGGGAGAAAAGTTCTATACCAGATTCTGTTGTGACCCAAAGTGACTCCAAGTGATGCAAACCTTTCACTCCACTTGAATCTGTTTAGCTTAGTTTAACTAATTAGTATTGATTGGATGTACTTGAGCACAGGCTACTGTAGTCACGGAAACACACTTAATTTATTGATACTGTAAATGGCAGCTGCTAGCCTTAAGCACTTTAAACACTGCTCTGTTTGTTGGTACTCATAACATACCCACTTACTTCAGTCCGTGGCCTGCCCATACTCAGCCACCGATCTTAGCGTGATGTGTCCTCTGCCATATTTGACCCATCATTGCATCGGTCTCCGGAAGTATCGACTTTGCTGAACTGTTTACAAACACAGATGACACGTGAGACTGGCTTATAGGGATGGAGGAATGGGATGGATGTCGCCTAAAGGCAGTTTTTTTTTTTTTAACCCTGTTAGAATTAGAACATACTTTATTAATCCCCGAAGGGAAATTCAGGAAGGGAGGGCATTGAAGGGACCATTTCAGTCCACAATGAGTGACTGACATAAAGTGAGTTGTTGAGGGTAGCTGAGGAGCCTGACATTGTTATTAATGCAGTTGGTAGTGTGTCTGCCATCGAGTGAACATCATTGGTCAGTGTTTTGTTTACTGTACATAAAGAACTTCCTTCGGGAAAAGTCAAGTTTTTATATTATTTTATCTTATGTTATATTAGCCTGCACTGTCACACTCTTTCTGCCTTAGTCAAGAAATCCATATATGCAGATTGCAGTTACATTTTCACTTTAATTTTTCATTTACTAACATTGTGATAGAGATCTTATAAATTTTGTTTACATTACATAAAAGGGTCATATCCCCATTTATGCACCCTGCATTTAATACATTTATGACAAGTTGGTGTGGACATATGGCTTTGAATCTTTTGTCAGTAGTAACAGATATTATTTATTAATTAGCTGAATTGTACTGATGATCTCTAGAGTGGAACAATCACAGCACTGAGTTGTTTTTTTATATTTTTGGGTGGGTTTCTATTGTGTTCAAATTAATTTAACCTGTTTGCTCATTTTAAATTTATGTGGTCATTATGAGTGTCACCATGCCTGTGTGCGCATATTATCATCTGACTCATGGTTTGTCACTGAAGGAACTTAATGTCCAGTGACTCATGAATAACCTTTGCTAAACTGAAATGAAATTTTGAACCAACTGTGAAAGAAATAGTTGCCTCCACCTGTCCTCTTACACTATGTTACTTTGTCTCTATGCTGTAAATGAACCCCAGAAATAATGTGATAACCCTTGCTTGCCTGTTATTGACAGTATATCTTCAGGTAATGTCATGCATCACATAAAAATAAAATGGAAAAGTCCTCTCTCTGTACTGGAAAGTCCAAGAGGGCAAACTCTCTACTCTATATGTTAACCAAGCATTTGCTTAACATCCACAGAGGTGCCAGGGTCGAGAGTTTATTTTTCAGTTTACCTGAGGCTCCATTGGTTCTGTTGGTTTCAGTTAGGGTTTGTACTCAGTTAAGGGACTTTGTATCTTGGAAGTATATATCAAGAATAAAAAAGGGTATTTATACAGCTAATAAAAGGAAAAAAATCATTCCCATAGATCATCCAACAACTAATTTGCTTACTGATCTCATGAGAAGTAGTGCTTAATAACACCAAGCCCCAAATTGGATTTGTGTGATGCTATACAGTATTGGTATAACTTTCTGTGCCACTTGTTGCAGATGCATCAGAAAGCTATGTTTTTTCGCAATCAGGAAGAAAATCAAAATCATTCATGTAGAATCCTAAATATGACAATGCTAGTGCTACGTATTCAATTTATTTTCATGTCTTTTACAAGCACACAAAAACTCCCAGTTGCAGCCTGGTGTTAACAGCAATCACATGCATACTCATTACTAAAACTAACATTTGTTTCTAACTGTAACTATTAACAAAATTGAGATTGTCTTACCAACCAGCATAAGGTACATTCACCCTTCCGCCCCTAACTTCTATATGGTTTGTCTTCAGGAAGCTTGGAAATATTTATATATTCACTTTACTTATTGATAAAGGTTATCAAAACACTCTACTGCAGAGCCAAGTTGCTTAATATTGAATGAAAATTACACTAAAAGTACCAAGGTGCATTGGAAACAGGTGGCAAAACCATTCTTAGCACTGCCTTAGCTGTGCATCCTCAGCTGAAGATGAAAGCACAGTTAACGATATGCCACTTCTCATTTCTAATCTCTCTGTCATATACATGCATTCAGTATGCATACACAATGTCATGTATTGCATAAAATAGTCATTGTCAGCATGTTAAAACCTCAAAGGATTGGCTTTTCCACATGTACGACCCATTTAATCTCTCATCCATGTATCCTTTTAAAGGTCTCATATAAGACACCAAATATTCTCAGAATGTTATGTATCTTTTCATTATTTATTAGAATTTCCATGAGCTTTTCCCTAAGTAAGGAAGTCCTGCTAAGGGTCAGTGAACATTGCTTTGAGATGTTTTGGGTCAGCAGAGTGACTTCACAGAAGACTTACATGTTCATCGGGTCATCGCAAGGTTAGGAGAGCGTGCAAATTCAGCTAATGTGGGTGAATGTTTCTTTAAGCACTACAATCATGAGTTTGACGAGTTATGAATTTCAAAAGATAACAGTTCTGGCAACATTACATTGCAAGGTGGAAACAGTTCTCTTTTCATATTCTTGGCCTTTGTATTCTATCAATATAAAGGCCTAGTTACATGAAAGTAAATTGTTTAAATAACTAACCACATTAGGGAGATGCAGGTAATGAAAATAATCAGATTACTGTAATCTGTTAGACTTTTCAACAGAGTCACAACCTTTGATCAGCCATAACGGTTTGTTTAAGGAAAGTCAATGATGTTACATCCTTTGTAATCCCTTTGAATTCTTTATTCTATTTTTTAACTATTTAGGCATCTTAATGTTTATTAGTTACATCACTCAAAATGAGAAGACACATTTATACATAAGATATCTGTATCTGAAATGATTCAATATAATAATCTGTGATGGTGTTTCAACTAAAGTTTGAATTAAAATGGAATAAGGTTTTGCATCTAATATCCTGTGTAACATTGCTCTCTGATTAAAGTTTACAACAGTAATAAACATAACATCACCAGAACAGACTATACTTAAAATAACATAAAGAAAATGAAGAAAGTTGGAGTTTTTGTTTAATGCTTAATCTTAGAGGGGCTATTGGGGTCTCTAGTAAAAAAATAAATTCTAAACAGGAATGTTCTGAGGCACATTATATTTGTTTCTCTTTGTTTCGTAATCTGTTTTGACATTTTTGGCATCTTGAAAACCTCAAGTCTTGGTGTTTAGTGATGTACTTTAAAGTTCTTTTCTGCAAATTATGATAAAAGAAATTTAAAAGGATGGCAAATGTAAACATGAATGTGTACATCCCCTCGGAGGATTATAATGTATAGTGTTACAACCAGGGATGAAGTCTGTAGAGGAAACCATGTTGTGTCACTGAAATTCTGATCTAGATTGGAATATTAGATTAGGCTCACAGATGAATGAAATTATGTATTGTTGCAGATTTTTATTGGAACATGTATCTGATTTTGCAAGCGTCCCACTGCAGCCCCTTTACTCCTCCAGAGGGTTTCCATCTGAACTCTACAAATCCTCCAAAGACGGCAGCTGTGTTTCAGGTTTTTGCTTCTTGTGAATGTTTGACAAGCACCACCCATGAAACAGGCCCAGATTTAGTTGGTCTGAATTCTATTGGCAGCTCTTCTGGTGATGACACTGTACACAAATGACGTCTCCATGTTGACCTTCTTCTCACAGCAACCACTCTGTTGACAGAACAAGGTGGCTCATTTCCTTAACACACACACACACACACACACACTTGCATTTGCCGGTGCTGTTTTCTGGGGCACTGCTTGTTTATGGTGTCATGTTAGTGACTTAGGGTGTTTCTGGCGCTGTGAGAGCGAGGGGTGAGAGAAGGTGACGGTGGGGTGATACAGCTTAGTGGGCCTGTTAAGCCCTCACTGGGGCCCTCTGTGCTAGAGCAAGTGTTTTTCAGGATCAGGGTGGGTCTGAAGGAGGCAGAAGGAAACGTGGGACAGAATTCCTTGTTGACATCAATCTCCTGCCGTTGGGGGGCCCAAGGAAGCTGGGGAGGAGTAGAGGGGAGGTCACCCTGTTGATATAACACCTCAACAAAGCAGGTCTGTTTAGATGGCAGGGCCTAATGGACTGCATCTACGAGGGGCTCTTGTTTTAGAAAATGCTATCAGTGTTGTGGACAGAGGTAGAAGTCTTTTGGTTCTATTGGCACTTGTGTTATCAGAAGAGGAGATAGAAGACAGAATGAAACTGATGATACACTGCTTGAAGAATGGAAAAAACAATGGAGGCCAGGACTGAGTCATGGTGCAGGGTGTGGGGGCTGACAAAAAAATACTGTAAACAGTGGAAAAAGGGGCAGGCTATAATATCTAACCTTGAGAGTCATGTGAACAGACTCCCCTCCAGGATTGAAGACAGAGACACTGAAATGTTGTGGTCAAAGCCCCCATGATGATTGAGTGGGGAAGAGCACCCAACATACTGTCTTTTTTTCTCTCTCTCTTTTGCTCACTAGCTCTCACACACACACACTCGCTCACTTACACTCAAGTCAATCCAGTCGTGAACAGTCCCTTAATGCATCCGTTCATTCTGAGGAAAACGGTGCCTGCTATGATCTGCGGCACATCTGTTTCCAGTGTACCAAATCTAAATCTGATGTTGCTTATGCATTGTGACAAAGTTACACCACACAGACAAGCCGACACTCAAATGCGTCACACTGTGCAATTGCGGGGCATTTTCTAGGGAATGAAATTAATTACAGACATTTTGTAAATTGCGCTTTTCAAACAGCTTGTCCCAACTCTTGCCTCAGTTTCCGGAAAATCAAGACAACTGTACCAGGAAGCAGAATGGAGACAGTGACAGATTTTCACCTCCTCATCAACCAGCATGCAAACAGTCATTAATCATCGATTTGCCATGTTTTGACAGAAACAGACAGGCAGACACACACATACACTCAGACACATGCAGGCACATTGACGTAGACATTGTTTGTTTCATAGGTGGCATGTTTTTTTTTGCCCTCAGCTGATCCTAGAAGGAATACATTTCCCAACTAAACTTTTTTTTTCTCTTTTGGCTACTATTGACCACTGTTGATGCGATTACAAGCCAAACTAAGGGCCTCTCATTTGTTGTCAAGACCTGCATAGACAAGCTTTTTTTCTACAGTGGGTCAAGGGAACGTTTAAACTGTAAACCACTACTATTCCCCACAAACTTTTCCATACCACAAGAGTGTAACTGCACTGTAGCTTTAAAATATCAGTAGATTAATTCTTTATAAAGGTAATTACCCGCGGTGCCATTAATTTCTTTCAGTTACAACTTAAAATAACCTTTACAGTACAGTTGGATATTCACTAGATGAGTTTCAGTTTACAAGAAGGATGCAGAAAGTGGAAATCCCTACTCTGACTACTGCTGTCACCGGGTGTTGTGGCCTTTTGCGTTTGCTTAAACGTGCCATATTCTATGTTGTAACACTTACATACTGTGTATGTATGAATGTGTCAGAGAGAGACGTGTATTCACACACACACACACACACACTGAAAGGGGGTGATAGACAGTGAAAAAAGCCACTACACAAGTCCTGAAATTCCATCTGATGAGTGGTAAAGTGAGATTCTGCATCTGCACTGCATAGATGAAGTCACTGTTGGCTAGCTGCCTCAGGTTTAACCCTTCATTTAAATGTTGACATTTGTTTTTTTGCTGGATATTGTTTATTAATTCTGTGCACATTCTTTCCTTTCCTTTCTGTGACTTCACTCTGTATGTAACAGTGATTGCATTTTTGTTCCTGTTTGTATTTGATACAACGCTTTTAGAAGGATTCTAGCTATTAAAAAAGAAAAAATCCTAACTCAAAATATTATTATTATATTATATTAGTAATAGTCACAATATTTAAATGTGTGTTGACTTTATTAATTTTTAGCTTCTTGAAATTAGAGGTGTAGAAAAGAAAGCATGCCATTTTCTTGATAAGTGTTCACTTTCTCCTCTTTTCTCACAACCCCAGAGTTTGAATACTATCAGTTTCATTGATAAAGCACTAGAGACAGGAAGTTTCTAACTCCTGGCCTCTCTCACTTTATGCCCACTCCCTTTTCTCTTTTCTTTTTCAGCTTTCATTCATCTGCACAGACAAGCTTACCCTGAACTTGACACACAAGTCCTTTCAGAACATTGTGGTGAAAAACTGGCTCTCAACTCTGTCAGTTGCTTAACTGTGGAAATTCTGTTAGATATGTAACTCTGTACCTGTGTTCTATGCTTACACGTACATGGGTTGTCTTTAGGTAAAAGTTTAATCCCCTGAGCAGTTCCTTTATGGCCTGAAAATACCTTATGTCATTTATACTTTGATGTCATCCCACATTCCTCCTTCTCTTTCCTCAGTTTTAAACTCAAAATAAAAGTATGCTAGCCTTTGCCTCTAAAAATGTTGAACCCACTCCAACATGTGAAAAGTTATAACTCTTTGGAAGGCGAGTTTTCTGGGGGGAACATCCTCACCAACCCCACAGCTGAGTGCATTTCTCCGCAGCCAGTTTCTGCTCTCCTGTGGTCCACAGGAATGTGGCTTACAATGATGGAAAAGCCACAACCGACAAATTGTTCTTGCTGTGTGAGAGGTCTCATTTGACCAGTGCCTGTGTGCCCCTTCTGGATGCTCACACAGAAACTAAATGACAGATGTGAGTTCTTGCTGTGTCTTATAATGCACTCATGTTTTATTTTGCTTCAGAATACACACTGGGTGAATAATTTTACATCTCTAGTACAGTTAAAATTTGGTAACGCACACACTGTATATTGTAGTAACACACAAAACATGCTTAAGTTATTCTGTGAGCATTGCATTTTGCAGTACAATATTTTATATAGGATAGTTTCACACTCTTGGATCTTTTTCCTCCTGACTTGCCTGTCATATTTGAGGCCCACACCTAATAGACATGTCCTGATCATTGATTGGTGAAACTGTGAGTGACGGCTATAGGTGAGGCCACCGTCAGAGATTAGTAGGGTGGTTGGGTCATGGTGTAGGGAAGTAATTGTTAGCCAGCCTTTTTGTCTCTATTATCAGGCTTTCTGAAATAAAGTGGGTGGAGTCGGGGCATGGGGGCTGGCCCTGGCTCTCTGTTTGATCATTGATCTCCATGACCCCGTTTGAAGGGTCTTAATCTCTCTGTTGACCTCCTCGAGGATTTTTTTTTTGAGGAAGGGTTACAGGGGTGGATCTTGACGGGAACTATCAAGAGACTGAGGATGCTGAAGAGAAAGTGGTAGGGGGGAGTACTTTTCCACTTGAGTGGAGAAAGAGGACTGCGATGAGTTTTGAGGATGTGCGGATTCACACGTGTGAACATTCACAAGGCGATGCAAATCTGACATATGGAACTTACAAGCTGTTTTTTCTCTGACTACTTAACCACAGGTACTCACACCTCAATAAATTGTTGCTATCAAAGTTTACATGTGCCTACCTCAAAACAGACTCAAGGAGACATTCATCTAGTACGAGGAAGTCTTTTCTGTTCAGAGCTTTTTGTGACACATTTAGTAGACTGTTCTGCATGTTATTGTTTTAAAAAAGCATATTTTTCTTTTCTTACCCCTGCCTTTCTTTACCCTTCCTCTCAAGCATTTTGAGCTTTATTGTTATTATTAATATGATCATTTGTTGAAGTCGTCTTAGTATAATCATAATACAAAAAGGCACAAAAACACGCACAACTGAAGTTACTGATCTCCAGCTGGCATAAAGATGATTCTCTAACCTATTACATAACATAGAGCCTTCAACTGAGGATGTTCTCCCATCATGCAAATGTTGAGCTCTATCCCCAAAGAAGATTTAAGGCTAACTTTCCTCTAGCCTTTGTGCCCCAAGTCCTCCAAGGCACTGCTCTCCATGACAATAAGAGGATAACGCTGTCTCTGTCTTCAAGGCTCACACTAAATGTTGTGACAAGACAACCAGACTGCACCCTTTCACATATATCTGCACCACAACTGAGCTGCCACATGCAGCAGACCATTGGTATTGTCCGTATTCTCCTTGTGGTGCTAACTGACTATAGTCTATGGAAAAAAAATTACTGTAATATTGTTTTGTCTTTATAAGTTGTGTATTTAATTGGTCACAAGAGTTTTCCATGAAATTTATTCTTGTATTATAAAGGCTAACAGTGATTGTCCTTTTCATTTGTTGTCAGTCATCTAAAGTCAGTCAAAGTCACTCAAACAGAAGAAATAAACTCATAGTTTTACTATTAATGAGTGGTCACATATGTTCACTTTTGGGCAAGAAAGCAAATTTTTAATGACCTGATGACACTATTTTCACTCAGTTAAACTGTCTCACATCCAGTCAAAATTTTATCTTCCCTGATGACTCAAAGAGTTCCTGAAGAATTTACTGATTACGAGCATTATTAATAGGTTATCACTGTAGGCTACTAATAAATCACATTATGACTAATGACAAACGGTTAGAGACAAGATGAATCTGTGGCGGGAGTATTCTGGGATGATTTGGTGCTGGGCCACTCTGTCTTTTTGATACACTTTATGAAGTGACAGAGCGGCCTATACAGAGGATACAACTGTTTCATCCTCTGGACCACAAGCTGTTCTTGTATGTTTTTTGCTCACTGTGGGTTCATTTTTGACTGCAATATAAAGTTGAGCAAATGTATGGAAACAGCACAGCCATGGCTAGAAGGAAAGAAAATTCAAAAATGCCTTCTGTGCCATATGACACAGTTCTAATGTCATAAATAAATAATAAAAATGTGCCCACACGTGTTACCAACATTCAAAAAGTATTTCTAGCTCTTCATACTATAGACAATTTACTACTTACGTTTTAATTTTTTTGTTCCACGTGTTCTGTGTAAACACAGCCATTTTTTTCTGGTTATTGGTTTGTGATTTCGATGAAATATCCAGATTTTAGGCCTAGATGTAGTTATTTTTCCCAGTGAACCCCAAACTGACACATGATTAATTTGAGAAATGCTGGAAAGTCGAAAGTCCAGTGATCCTTCTTGTTTGTACAGTTTTTTCTAAGACAAATGGTGTAATTTTGGCAAATTAAAAAAAAAATGTCTTTCTAACCATGTGAATTTTGCTGTATGAATTTTGAAAAGTTGACAGCTTCAATCGTATTTTTAGGCATAACAATTATAAATACTGAATTATTCAGCAACTTTTTATGTCGTTAAGAAGATGCTGTAATTATTTGACCATTATCGTAAAATTCAAATAACATTATTAGTGTCGATAGCCTGTTGTGTGGACTTTGCAAAGAAAACAGCAGGTGGTCTAATAGTTATTTTTAAAGCTGTATTAAGTAAATTAGAGGGTGAGGGCTATCTCCACAGACAATTCGCCTTGTGCAAGGGAGTTTTGGATGACATACTGTGTGTGTTTTGGAAAGACAGATGTATTTATATCTTTTCAACATCTGGCTAGAATGTTTTGGCTTAAACAGTGAGAACTCAGTCCCTCTTGAATTGTTTTTGGTGCACGTACATTTAGATTTTTTTAGCTCATATAGCTGTCTAATATGCCCAAGACACATGATGTCACCAGGTTTTACTGAGGTCGATAAGTTGCAGTTCTGCTTTCTGTTTTCACCATGCAATCAACAACAGTACATAATGTGACCAATTCTTTTGATGTAATTCCAATATGTTTGTTAGATTAAATCTGTTTAAGCTTATTCTAAACCAAGCAGTCACCCAATGTGGTATATATTTTCAGAGGAAGACAGGAGTGATGGGAGAAATGACTTATGGTACAGGCTTTAACTTTTTGAGACGATAATTATGTAAGTAAATGAAACATATATACTAATTAAATAAATATCACAATTAGACCACAGTAAATCTTGTGGCCCTGTCCTACTGGGATGCAGTTTTTTATTTTTATTTTCATAGAACACTGTGAATTGTTGTTGATGGCAAGATACAAAAGCAGCTGAAAACAGTGATGCAACTTTATATTGCACTGCAATTAGTGCAGTGCTTTTATTTTTTTAACCAGACACTGGTGAGGTCAACATATTTCCAAAGCAGTCTGCTGAGTTTATAATCATTTCAGCAGACTAACATTAAAAACACCCAGGGGTTGGAGCGACTGCTTCAGGTGGTCCATTTGATTTGATTACAGAGAATAACTCACACAGAGTTGTTTTGAAACCAGTTTTGTGCGTAATGACTTCTGAGAAAGGATGGAATTCGCAGCCTCCTTCCTTTGATTTTAGTTTCACTGACATAAATCACAGTTTTGCAATTTACTGAGGTCATTGTGTTTTCCTTTCTTTGTAACTGCTCCTTCCAGTGCAATTAACAGCTGATGATAAGGTGTTTTGGGGAACTCTTTATTTTCGAGGCTTTAATGTGGATTGCAAACACCTACCTGCTCTGTGAGGAGAAGAAACAACATGACAGGAAGAACAGGAGAAGAAGAGATGGGAATGTTTTCATTTGACTGTCTTTGGTATTCAGGCCAGATAATTAAGTTGTGCTTTTAACTTGTCTCTTCTTCAGGACCTCCAGATGCGCCTGAGTGTTGTCAGACAAGGTGTGTTGCAACACGCCCATCCATGTGCAGCTGTGCGGATGTGCTCATTTATGCATGCGAGCGTGCAATCCGTGGAAATCAAACGGTTTTACATCAACAGACATTTTTACTATAATCTCCTTTCCTCATTGTGTGACACGTCCCACACACACACACTCACAGTGATGTTATGTGGTCAATTCACTGCTCACCCTCAGGAATGCAGCTGCACTCCCAACTAAACCGCAAGTAGATACCCACACATGCAGACGCTGTGGTCTCCCTCTCCTTCACTGTCCTCCGCTGGAAAGGTTTTAAAAACTAACTCACACAAAGTCCCTGGGAAGGAAACCATAAAGAGTGGGACTGATGTGAAGAGGAAAACCACAGTGCTGGGTGAATTGTGATAATGACAGACGGAACACTTCCTGGCTTCTTGTTTTGAGAGGAGATACTGATCTCAAGCAGTGTTACCTAAGATACTCGGTGTAGCCAAGCACAGAGATTACACTGACGGAGCTGTGGAAAAGCGAGAGGGCTGAGGAAACACAAAGCTGCAAATGAGAATGGTATTGTGGCAGAACGTCAATGCCCCAGACCTCCCCTTGTGCTTATCTTTCTGCCCATCGTCTGGGGCTCTTTTATCAGCGCACCAATTGTATCCAGGCCACAGGTTTTGCCTGTGGTTTTTATGTAGCTCTGCTTGGTATGCTAGAACACAGTCTTATCAAGCTTACACATCACTGATGAGGGAATTGACAAGCAGCCATTTTCATGTATTTTTAGCCTATTTACTCATCTAAACAGAAACAGTAGTGTGGCTTTTTTGCTTTTAGACATTGGAGGCAGTGATCCCCAAACAGGGTTGGCTGTTTCCTTTCTGTGAGCCCTCCTCTATTGGAATATTTAGAGTACACTCTTTCTCGTCCATCAGTATTATCAACCTTCACAGTTATGATGAATACCTATTTGAGCATTATTTTATAGATAAGTTTAAGTAGTGCGGCAGTTGATGACCACAAAATGACTTTCACAGAGTCGTTGCTACGTAATGCATGTAGTAAAGCTGCTTGTTGACGGCTCCAGTATAGTGCTGTTGCATGGACTGTACACACCAACACTACACATACTGTCATTCATATAATGATGCTCTGCACTCTGTCCAAGCCTTTGTGTTTTAGCATCTGCATTCCTTCATGGCACAACCACCTCCAGATGTTATCCTCCTATAGTGTACCCATGTACACATTTTTTTTTCAGTAAAAGCAGGGAAGCCTTGCCTCTGTTGGATTTCCCCTATAAAGTCACTTTATTTGTCAATGTTTTTCATCTCTTCAAAAGACTTTGACATTGGAGACCCTCAGCTGAGCGTTCTGGATAAAACATTAAGGGAACCAGGCCTCACAAACAAACTCTCTCCCTGACTTAGAAAGACAAATGACAGCTTAGAAGATATGACTGAAGGTTTATAAAGAAAAACAAGAGCAAAATCTATCAGGTATATTGCAAGACCAACACTTTCTTGTAACTGTTACGTTACTTTACAGTAATAAAGTGACTTATTGACTAATATTCATATCAGGAATGGTACAGTGTTTTTTGCTTATGTGTGATAGACTTGAAAACAGTTTTTGAGCCATCAGTAATGTTTTGCAAAAAATAGTTTTTTGCTTTGTCTGTTAGTGATCTGGGTGGGTACAAGCACATGTATATTTGTTTCATCTTCGTTTTTCTGTCTATCCTGCAACCATCTTACTCCCCTGTAATGGCAACCATGACAGATCTGTGGGCTTGTCAGGTACCATCAGTGCAAAGCTGGTGCCATGTGACGCCCCCGGCGGCTTGCCAAAAGCTAATTGTGCTAATTGGCGAGCGCCAATCCTGTAACAAGGCTTTGAGGGGCGACCCACCGACACAGATGAAAGCACTAAGATTTGTCTTGTGTCAAGGACTTGTGGGTAATCGGTGCGTCCGCTGACCTGAAGGCCAGAAGGGCAGAACCACAGCGCTGAGGCCAGTCTGTGTGTAGAGATAGGAGTGGACAGGGACATAAACTAGAGTCTTCACAGACATTAAGATTTACAGATTAAAGGGTTTTCCTAAAACTAATAAGTCTCCTCAAATCCATACGTTAAATAGAGAAATATTTTTCCACAATCATTTTTGATGCTGTACTTTCTCCATTTGTTAGTTACTCTAAGCAGATTTAATTGGTAACATTTACTTAAATCAACACTAACCACAGACTATTTCTGTAAAATCAAAACATGTCATTCTTTTAGCCTTGTGTGCAACAAAAGTCAGTCCTTTGCTTGTGTTTGTGAAACAGTGGAACGTATACAGTATAATCTAGTCTCAGGATTGATAGATGAGCCCAGAAACCAGACAGAAACACTCCCAAGGGCTTTAACAGTCACCAGGTCATTTTACTTTTGCAGCTTTAGTTGTCTGATAGCCTTAGCTTGGAGCTGAAGGTGGGGGGTGTTTGGTGCTGTCTCCGGTAGAGAATCGGTTTAAAAACCGACGAACATATGCCTGTGTTTGTTCCTTTAGCTGTTTGTTATTGTCTCAAGCTCATTCAAATGGGTGTAACATCCTATTTCCAAAAGTCCTTTAGCCAATTTCCATACTGTCTGGGAAGCTGTTGAGGATTTTCACATTCTCTCAGAGAGCCCTGTGCAGGATTGTCTGTGTTTAAGCCCAGTCTGACTGAAGACATTCAGTTGCCTGTTACAAAATGTAGAAATGATTGGAACATATTGTTTGACCAACTGGCAGACAGCCATGTTGATGTTTAAAAGGTAAGGACACACTTTTACACTCAAATCTGTTAAGTAAATTTTAATGTGAATCCGTAGTCAAAAGTCTAGTATAAATCAAAATGTTACCACATTTTGATTTATACTAGCTATTGATGGATACTGCAAACAAGTCAAAATCAGAATGAGACTAAAGTTTTAATGTAGGCATTCTGACTGTGTGTACATTCACACTGTTCAATATCCAGTGCTTCCAAAATAGTACAATATATTTACCGCACTGTTTTATAGTTAGGCCAAATCCTCTGCTCACAGTGAAAATTTTATAACGTAATGCAGCTAGAAAGCCCTGAAAGTTAGGGGTTAATGGTTTTATAAATCAGGCTTTTTAAGCTATTGTAAAGCTTTAATTACACTCCCTTACAGCTACTACAGCTTTCAAAAACTGTGCAGTGGATTATGTATTCCGTGCATGAACACTACTGCAGAGCATGTGCAATACTGCCCTTGAAGCATAGTGACTGCACGGACCCAATTTTTGGGTTACACACAGACTCTGATGACTAAATTTACGTCACTCGGACCCTAGCAGATCCTTGCATACTCGTGGATGTAAAAAATAGGCCTGTAACACTGGCTCTAATTTCTGCTTGACATCAGGAGGTCACTTTGTTGCACTTTATGGTTCAGAGTCAGCATGCAACTGTGCATATGCACTCCATTTACCTTTCTGTTTGTCTCATCAGTTCTCTTCGGTACTACAAATGTACCTAAACGATATGTTGCACCACTGAGTTGGTTGCCTAGATGTTGCTTTGTTTTTAGGTTTGTAAATTAATTCTACAATCTTTAACCTGCTCCCAGTCAGTGTGGAACTTTGTGGTCTACTCTTTAGTGGGCTTTATTTGTTTTGTACATCCATTTAACTTTGTCTCGGCTTTAATTAACTTTGACTTTTGCAGTGTAGGCGGTGTCGTATTTTCAGTTACTGTAACATGCTGGCACCTAGCCAGAAGATTTTCCAGTCTTAAATAATAATTGTGTGGCTTTGTATACTTTACTGTATTTGATTGATATGGTGCTGTATCACAGTCACAGTTTAAAAAAAATTCAAGTGTCAATGATATGAAGTTTTGGCTTGCACATTAAAAGATTTAATTAAATGTTGAATCTAAGTGACTGAAACGTATTTAAGTAGTTTCCTTTGTACTGTAATTGAGTGTGAAATACAATATTACCTGATTATACCTTTTTTTCCCTGCATACCTGGGTTGAATAATGCCTGGAACCTGATATATTCCTGACTCCATATCCATTCAGTCACATAACGCAGATATTGCTCTGTTGCTCTGCACTAAAATGACATTTTTCTGTCAACTCAAATTATATAATAAATGTAACAAAACAGACTATTCAGCAATCTGTCAGGAGTGTTGCATTTTGGTGGTACACTGAACTAGAGGAAGGATTAAACACACCTCCCCCTTTGACTTTTGTTACACTTATGACAGCTCATGTCGGAGGAGTTAAACTGTGTGTGCCAGAAATCAAATGAATGCACAGAATACTTGGCAATTCACTCTTCCACAGTGCAATGCAGCTACATGAACATGTAAACTGTCTGAGTTTTGCAGACATTGCTGCAGGGCAGAGGGAATTACACTGTCACACAGAGGATATGGAGCTGCCGTGATATCCTCTTGGCACATAGTTGAAGGCCATCCAGGTGGAAATTGGTATGCTCTGCCAAGAGGGAGGTGGGGAGTGAGGTAGCTGCGTGGGAGGTGCTCATCTGCATCGGCAAGCATCGTCTTTCATGTAAACAGTATATGGTTTTACCTGTTGTAGCTGTCAGCGAGAGAAAAGCTTCATAATGTTAGGTGCGGAAAGCACGAAGATGTTTACAATGTTGGGCGTGGAAGCAAGAAAATTTTAAGGCTTGTGGGCATTTGTGTCAGGTTTTGCACACCTGCATATTTTTGGGTTTCATAAAGTTGTGTTCACCACTGTCAGACACAATCCCTGTATGTAAACCTTTTCAGCATCTCAGGGATTTTAAAATATAGCTGTTTGAAAAATTAGTTGCTGAATAATTTCATATTTATACACATTATCAGTGTTTTAAATAATTTTCACCTGAAAGTACTTTAACTTAAAATAAAATAATCCCAATGCTTCTTCCATAATATGAGACAATGCTCTAAAATATTCTGAATAAGCACATGAACTTCAGTTCAGTGCATCATATGGTACAGTTTGCCACTAACAATAGCATGAAAAGAAAAACAAATAGAAATGTAGAACATTGACACCTTGTGGCTCTGCTAGCATGCTTAACTATAGTGTTTGAGGCCTTCAGCAGGTAAGACAAGTACTGTAGTGTCACATGATGTAACCTGAAGTTGGAAGCCTGCATTTGAACAGTTTTGCTAAGTAATCTTTGATGACAGTGTTGACTGGGGAGCTCCTAATGACAGAAACACAATCCTGTATACATATAGCCTTAAAAGATGATGCAGTAGTGCTCAACTGTATTCATCAGACAGCATGTTTCCCCTGTTTACAAGGTTTCAGATTTTTGAATCCACCAAAGGAACAACCTAATTAAGATGTGTATAAACAATATTTCTGAGCTCAGTGTATAAAGAATGTGCAAGATAATCAAGAAAGGCTGAAGAATCAATATACATGTATTAATTTAACCATCCTGAATCGTTTAAAGAGCACAAAAACAAAATCGAGCAGATTGATTGTGAGCCATTGCCATGCAAATAAACTTCCATCCACATTCTTCTGACTTAAAAAATGGCCACATTTAAAAAAAAAATTGTAACGAAAAATTAAATGAGGAATGACAAATTTGGTGTGGACGCTAACATTACACCTCTTTACTAAATATCACTTGTAGTTCTGATCATTTTCAGTCCAGTAGCCTTTCATTTCGATGCAGCAGCCAAAGCCGGTAAACAGCCACAGCCATCGTATCTGCAGACAAAACACTAAGACACATTTATTGGCTCAGAAAAATGTTAAAAATGTCCAAAAATGAAGATGTGACTGACAGGACTTGGAACCGAGGTGTCTTGATTACCACAAGCCTGCCTGAGTATGATTAAAGTATTATGTCAAACATTCCTTAAGGAAGAACTGACTACTGATTTCTGCTTACTGAATCTGTACACCGTTAACCAGTTCTCACATCCTCCCAACATTAGAGTTGCGACATCTCAGTTTCGATTTGAAATAATTAAAAATGTTCTTATATTTAGAGAAAATTTCAGTGTGGTCCGCTCACATGTGTTTTATGTTTTAGTTTGGCCAGTTCACATGGACCCCACACATGCATGGGACTAAAATGTGATGTGTGTCTGGTTATGTTATTTGTATAATCATTGATTTAACCACACAGTATGTGTTTACACATGCTATTTACTGTATGTGTTGTCTGCGAGCTGTACTTATTGTGGTCATTCCTCAGTGTTCATGCCACCCATAGGAAAAAAGTAAACAGGGAGGGAAGTATTGTTGAACCATTAGACATGATGCAGCGCTGCTTTTGTTTATTTTCTTATTTTTGCTGCAGTGTTATTTGACTCTCACAGAAGGAAACGATTCATATTTTTTACCACATAAGTGCTCACACTTGACAATATGAAAAAAAGACAGAACTGGACACTATTTGATAATTGTTTCAAATTTATCCAAAAGAAAAACTGTCAGAAAAGAGAGGAATCTCAGCATTGCAACATTCCTTTGGCTATTTGCCCCTTTGTGTCATTTTCCCATGGATTTAAACACTAGAGCAACATAGCCTTAAACTGCAGAGTAA
Organism: Dascyllus trimaculatus; assembly: GCA_024666655.1. Lineage (NCBI taxonomy): Eukaryota > Metazoa > Chordata > Actinopteri > Pomacentridae > Dascyllus > Dascyllus trimaculatus. Next base: position 24,954,425 of record CM045449.1, on the reverse strand, counting down.
CACAGTGATGGTGTTGTTGCGCAAAAAATGACTTCTCCAACAAAGGCAATGTCTTCTTTACAATTCTTAGGATAAAAACGCTAAAGGAACATTTATTTCCTGACTAAATAACCAAGTTTAGTTACTTAAATTATTGAAAGTCCATAAAGGGTTTAAGCGGCTGACAAGTTACTTCTTTCCTTCAGCCAGCATCACCACCACACATGTCCAGGCCTTACTGTCACTGTTTGTGCTGCGTGCTGCGTTGGGCAGTATTACTGTTCCAGCTTGATTTGGGTCTGAATCGCGCCAGATGACAGACGAATCCCCTGGGCCTTCTGTGCCACATGAGACAGTCGTCCTCAGCTTCCTGTGATCTGGGTTAGCCTCCCAAAGTGCTGAGAGCAAAAGAAGACAAAAAAATACTATGGCAGCTTTACCCCGACAGATCATTTAAGGTTGAATAACATCTAAAACTCAGTTGATTCACTGAACAAAGCTCCACATTCATCTTCATACAAAAAATATCAACAAGAAAGCTTTTGATGTTACAGCAGCAGCTATACAGTTTAAATGCCTACGGAAAGCAACATGTCATGACATATTCTCTAATTATGTTCCCGGCGCTTTCATAGCTGTAATGCATTCCAAGATTTTATGTAAATTACATACTTTGTATACAGTACAGTATCTTTTGTGTTTAAGTTGTGACTTCCACCTAGTTTGACCTTTTTTTCCTCCACAAACTTTCCCTTCTGGGAACAGTTCGATGCTGTTTGTTCGAGCTGATGTGGGTGGTGTGAGCCATGCAACCCTGCAACCCGGCCACCCTGCCACCCTGCTCCAGTGTCCTCGTCTGTCCCTGTCTGCCCTGCCCACCCCTCCACTTCCCTCCTGCAGTGTCCTTTCTGAGGGCCAGCTTCTCTGAACCCAAACAACAGCTCCATTTGTTCTGCCAGGGCTGGGAATGCACTCAGCCATCTTTAGCTATGTTTCTGCCAGTCGCAGTGGATTCCAAACCTGCGGACCTTACTCCTATGCCAGCTCTTCTCTTTCTTTTGCTCTCTTTCACTGTGTCTGCCTGAGTATATGACAGTGCCAGCGTCTAAGTCAGTGGTAAAGGGTCCTGAGAATCAACCATCTGTGTGGCTTTGTGATGGTTACCCATTGCACTGTATTGCCTAAACCACAGTTGATTTTACGGAAAAGTTCAGATTGCATTTGAGTGCATTCCACTGCAATGAATGAGTGGCCAAACTTCCAACAAATATAAGTTGTAGATTAGTGATGCAGTAATGCTGTTTTTTTTTTGTTTTTTTTTTAACCGTTTGCTTGTTTCTTTTTAGATGTCCCTATACCCCATTGTTTTTGTAACATGTTTTCATGTAATGAGACTGAAAATGTTCACTAGTTCACATTTATTCAAGAAAACACTGTTAAACCCCAAAGTGTTTCCTTTTTCTCATAGTATGTCACTGTAAGAAAATGAAGAGTAAGTGCAGTTTTATTTTTGCCGGGTCTTTAAAATGTACATACATACAAAAAATATATATATATTAAGTGATTTCTTCCGTATCATCATTTTCATCTCTTGCATTTTCATGCACATTATTACACAACTTACCACTGCCAAAATACATTCATTTTATTCTTTCTATTTAGAAGCAGTAGAATGTTTTACTTATTTGAGCCAAGACACGAGTAATGAATATATTTTTTCAGCTATTGGCATTTAAGCAGACACTGCTCATTGGAGACAAATAGGCCATGGACTAGATGTGAATGCCTCATTGCCCAACACTCCTTCTGTCACCGTTGTGTGAGAGATGGATGAGTGAGTGTATGTAAACACTGCACAGGGTCCCGGCACATCTTAGTGAAGGACCAGTGTGGAACTCTTCAGATTACTCTTGAAGGACTTAAGAAAACACAAGTTGCTGATAGCAATAATTCAGCCTCAGGAATCTGGTTGTAACCATCACTTCAAACGGTCCCTGTTGCTGAATTGTTCACTTAGAAGAACAGCAAGCAGAAATTATACAAGAACAAATGAGCAGATTGTACGTACCGAAAATAGTTCTATCCTGTTTATTCTGAGCAGGTTCAGTTAACTTGTAATTTCTTAAGCAATGGCTTGAATTAAATAGGGTTTTTTGCTCTTTGTGCACCACAAGGTTTCCAAATTTAGGAATGCTAGTGGCAACCCTGTCAACTTGACAAACTGGACAACAGAGAAAGTGGGCAAAAAGGCCTGGGCAGGGTGGGCTTTCTCAGCTGAGCAGAGAGAATGAAGAAAGGGGAGTAATCTACTCTGTCTGGTACATTACCCATGAATGACGCTTGAGCACATGAGGGAACTCATAGAGGATGCACTCTGGCCTTCGGACACAAAGAGAAGGTATGGCCAGTAACTTTGGAGCACTTAAATTCACCACTCTTGTTTCCATACATCATTAACGTCAGTCATTTCTGGGCTTTTTTCATCTCATTTTTGGACCCATGTCACGTACTCAACAAGTGCGTGACCCATATCGCATTGGAATGCAAATTGCCCACCTAAATTTAAATAAAGATAAGGTTTAGGAAATGTTGAGTGTCTATAGATATACTTCCACAATCAAAGACAAGTCTATGATTTATTTACTGTGACCTGAGCAACCCTTAAATTTTGCTTAACATCACATCTCAGGCACCTTAAAAGAAGCATAACTGGATAAAAAGTCTCCATGTCCAGATGCTTGCTTTTCAATCAACCCAGACATTAATTAAAATAGGCCAACATATAGGTGAACATGATTTTAAAATGAGCCACAATCTTGGTTTCTTGTTTTTATCTTCTTTTATTGTCATTTAGTCTGTTATTCTCAGAGTAAGACCAAGCATCACCTGCCTTCTTGTCTGTGAGCTTTCTATCTATGTTAGTGGACACACACCTTGTAAATAACTGGCCATTCGATCCACCACACCCCATCTCCCTCCACTTTTAGAACCAAGAGGCCCCTTAGTGGGGATGTCCCGGCTGGCATGGATATGTCCGGACTTGTTGTACACTTTTGCCTCCCCTCCCTGTGAATCATGGATATATCTTAGAGGGGATATGCTCATCTTTCAAGTAAACTTGGCAGTGTTATTCTCCAGGCCTTATTCTTGACAACAGTTACCATGTCTAATATCTGATTATAGCCATATAGGTGTTCATGGCTTATTCTGAGGTTATGATGTCATGAAAACAGGAGACGTCCATGACCTCAGTGCAGCATGTTTATGTGCAGGGCTTAATCCAGGGCACCAGCAGGGAGTGTAGGTCTGCATTCCTTTACATGTACATGATGATGTCAGGACATGGACTACTATATTAATATGTGTCATACAGGTGATAAAAATGGCACAGCAGCAATGATTAAAGTGAAGTACAATAAGTGAAAAAAAATGTGTTGAAAGAACAAGTTCAGAAGTAATCTGTAAGCTATGATGTGTTTCCCTCTGCAATGACTAAGACTGAGTTCATGTGAGCGCCCCAATTAAACGAAATGTTTGAAAATTGTATGGTACGTCACTGGCCAAAGTGGGTTTGGTTCTGCACATAAATGCACTGAGTGTAATAAGGTGGTATTGGCGTTCTGTACTTGTAGCTTTTATGTCTGATTATCCCTTTGCATGCACAGCTATTATAATTTTCTTTTGTAATAGATAAGCAGATTTGATCATTTCTTGTGGTGCGACTGTTGCACTAAAATTGTTTTCATTCAGGCACAACATGAATTTCTGCACAAGGAAAAAAAGTCAGATAAGGTTAATTGTCAGGCAAATGTTCATTTGCATGTAACTGCACATGCAAGGGTCTCACACCCTCTGGGCAAATGAATACTTTTCCCCAGATGATATTAAGTTATACATCAGGTGCTGATGCATTTTTGGCTTTCAGATGAGCAGCTTTGGACTGTTTCAGTGGATTTGCTCTGCCTTAAGAAGATGCATCCAGACATTTTAAGATGTTTTGTTCTGCAGTGCAGTACAACTGCAACACAGACATCTACTGCAGACAGTATTGTGTGGGACTTGGCAGACACCCCCTGAAGCATCTTTTCAAAAAGGTTACCTTGTTTGCCCCTTGAGCTATTTTCGCTCAGCCTCTCTGTCTGGACTCGCCAGTCTGTGAAAATACTCCTCACTAACCTTACCTCCTCCTCTCTCCCTCCCATCCCATGTCTGTCATGACATCACAACATCAGGTATCCAAAGCAGACAGCAGTAAATGGGCGTTTGTTTAATAAGCATTATTAACACACCTGCTTTGCAGCACATTCCTGATTACATGGTCTAATGGGACTGGCACTTCAAGTAGGATTAGTCCAGCCTGGGGGCCTACACCTGAACTTCAGTGCTACCTTTATATGCAAACATCTTCAACAAAAAGAGCTGCGGAAAAGTAACCTGGTTATGACAATGTGTTTTAACCACTTGTTTACCTATATACATCAAACGCTATGATCCACCCTATTTATGTAATAGTTGGTTTTAAATTCAAAGAGAACAATTATAACTCCAAAGAATAGTTCAACCAGTAACCTAAATTTTGTCTGTTTGCACTCAACACCTTGTAGTTAGTTCACACAACAAGTTAGATGGTGTTGTTCCATGTCTTTTCCTTTGCCTGAAATAAAAAAAGTGTACCGGTAGTTTGCTGCTGATACAAAATGAATGGTCATTAATAATGTAAGTAAAATAGCCTCTGCACTTTTTGGTCCCCAAGACTCACAAATACTCTACTTCATTCAATCCTGTGACATTTTTTAAACCCATTTAAAGAAATTAAGGGGTCATATTTGCCCCTCAAAACCCTACTTACTTTTGCTTTAATGAAAACTGACACTGAATGACACTACAAAGTTAACTTGTTGAGAACGTCTGTTTGTACTTTAAAGTGACCTTTGTTTTTTTAAGTATTCACTCTGTCACCTGAAGTGTGATCAGAGTATTGTTGAGCGACTGTAGGGTACATAAGAATCGAATGCCCAATACACCATTTGTCCTGTTACTTAGTGTAAATATAAAAGAAAAACCTTTCACATTTCCCACACAAAACATTATTCTTTCCAATCCCTAAGTGGGTGGTGGTAATCGTCGTCAATTTGCCGCTTAAACTGTGAGTGCAGCAGATGTTGGTCTCTGTACCACCGGGATGCACCGGCTTTGCAAGACCACCTATTCAATCTTTTTTATCGTCGTGGATACGTGAGCACCAATTTAAAGCATTTCCCCCGTCATGCCATGTTGCATTATACCATGAAGGAATTGTGGGCAGGTAGTATGGCTTGTTTTTGGTGTTGGCTGGCAGAGTGGAGGCAGTTTTGGAAGCAGACACATAAAACTGTTAACTTTTATCATATTTGAATAAAAATAGATTCTTTCCCACTGTGTTATATTTATGTAACAGTAAATTGCAACGTATTGGATCAGTGGATGTGTATCCCTGCTTGCATCCTGCTTACACATTGCATGGAATGTCAGTCCTGGAGTCGAGTCACTGCCCTTCAGGTTTAACCAGTGATTGTGAGGGAATGAACAAAATGTCTAGCGATGTGAGTAAGCCCCCTAAGACCTAATGGAGGCTAATGGTGAAATGTTAAAGGTCTCCAATGTGATGTGACCAGAATGACCCTACGTGGGCCAGCTTGTGGAGAGTCTGCTTAATGTCTGCACTCTGCGGCATGATGAGTCCTCAGTGCTGACATCCTCTCAGAACACTGTGTATCTGCTAAATAGTTTTGAGCACTTACTTTGGGTGTCTGAGAAGCAGATGTGTCATAGCCTCCAGATGAAGGCCGTGGTAGCTCTGCTTTCTAAGGATGAGATGCAGATGTACAAACAGTATACATGTCTTATTTTGTTATTCTGGAAAAAGGCCAGTAATCGTTTATTTTCCAGTACGTGGGGCAGGACATTAAAAAGCTTTTTCCTCCTTCCTGTCCTATTTAAATGACTATGTTAGCGTCTGTTGTGCAGGAGGGGCTTCCTGCAATACAAAATTTATGATGTTGTTTCCTTTTTTTTCTTTGGTAATCCTAGCCTGTGGAAAGATGGAATCAGTTTTTGCCCCGTGGAAATTAACTGCCAGTCATTGACAATAGAGAGGATGGCATTCCAACTCTCACAATTATTGCTGAAATCTGTATACATCCGGACAATGACGTGCTGTAACGGAAGCGTTGCAATAATCTCTTGTAATTGAGGCCTTTTGAAGTAATGCATGGTGTTGACTGGCTGCTATTGTTTACTTGACATGCACACTAAACATTTAGGCTCACACATCGACTGGAGTCACTTCCCCACAAAGTATCTTTATGACCCGTATATATTTTCAGTAGTGTTTGTAACTGTTAAAGTCATGCAGATGATACCCTTGTAGTACTTCTGTGCAGTCCAGCTGGTCTGAACACACAGATCCAAACGGTCACAATAAAGAAAGATGAAAGCTTTGGAAAGGCAGCCAGACAATGAAACTGAACAGTTCTTCTGCACAAATAAATAAGCCTCTGTCAAGTTTTGGAAAATGTCCAAGTACAGCAATGCTCACTCAGCAAACTATGCTTTATACACTTTGATTTGATTTCTCTAATCAAAAATGCACTAATTTAATCCTTCTGGTGAAAGCTTCACTTAGTCAGAGTTAATTTGCTGATAACACTAGAGAAGAGCTCCTTTTCAAGGCTTTCACCTCTGCTACTGATTTAAGTATTAGATACTGTAAATATTGCAAGACAATATATACAGTTACCCTCAACTGATAACCTCTGGTCTTAGAGGCATTTCATTACCTTCATGAATGCCTGATTAATCTGATGGGAGTCATTTGATAGAAATACTGTACATTTAATGAACCGAATGTAAGTGTGAACAGCAAGTTTTATTTTCTAGTCAGGTACATGAGTTTCACTGAAACCATCTTTAAGCTGTATCATTTACAGTTCATGTTCAAACACAACTGGTGCTGTAGAAAGCTAATATAATGGCACAATCTTTTTCAGTATGTCACAAACAGCTTCCCTGTTTTCTTTTATTTAATACACATTCAGGACATTTGTATAAACAAGATTCTTGGGATTGGTGATAATGATTTTGAGCTTTGACAGTCAATGACAGTTGTGTTTCTAACGGAAATCTAAATGATGTGATTGTATAATTATCTCCTTTAGTTTAGACATTTGTTTGACATATTCGTTTACTAGGTGACATTTCTTGCCGTCATCATCTAGAGGTCAGCCTGCCTTTTAGAGCATCATTAAGGATTTCAGTTGGGCTGTACCGTTACTCACTATTGTAGCACAGTCTTAATATGCATTTTATCATGCAACTTTAGTACAAAATTACACTGTACCGTTAGTGGCACCATCATAACACGAATGTTCCCAAGGCAGGTTCTTTATGCAAGTTGGGAGCAATTACACACATATTGCTCAACTACCTAAATTATTACATAATCTTCACACCTGGGCCACGTTTCTCTCAGCATGTGCTACCTCCTTGCATAGTTTGCCACCCATGCTTTTCACGTTTTTCATGGTAATGATGACAGAATCTTGACTTTGCACACTCCAACACATTTGTTTCTGTTTTTGTGAACCAAACTTAGCCAAGCATGTTAATAAAAGTTAATTACAATCAGGTGTCGTTAGACCCCTCCTAGACAAAACAACTACCAGCCACATTTATATTGCGCATGTTACAAAAAATAGGAAACACAACTAATGCCATGTCTTAATTACATTATTTATTCGGTTTAGTTTATGTTTGAGGTCTGTGTTTAGGGAAATCCCATAGCTTCTCACAAACTGAGACACAGAAAAACATTGCTGTGTATACTACAGGCTCGATGATTCATAGATCTGAAGTAATGTACTAGCCTACGTCAGTTCCTTTATTGGGCCTCGGTTAACCAGAATCATTTAATAATAATTACTGTTGTTCCTGTTTTTTGTGGTTCCCACATTTTGTTTAAAGGAAAGTGAACTGTTTGTCTCTCTCTGTCTGTGGTATGGCTCACACACATGTCACATGTCCCTCCTCACCGCTCGTTCAAAGAAAACACAGACTTGGCTCTGTGCACCCTTTTGAGCACTGGAGAAGATATTCTCTACAGCACTGTGCTCTGACCGGAACATACTGATCAGTTGTTTTACCTAAAAAGAAGCATCGTGATACAGCAATAACTGCACTGTGAAATGAGTAGGTAGATGCTACATTGTCCCACATGGTTTGGTTTGGAACATTATATGATATAGCACAGGAAATTAGTGCTATTATATTTAAAGTTTCAAATTTCTAAACTCTCATTGTAGTCTGTTAGCATAGCCGTTTAAGTTTCTATACATGGATGACGAACAGCAGAATGTCACAGTGTTTTGTTTTTTAAAGAAAAATATTGTACTTGTCTTTTGTTTAGTTAGTTATTGAACAATGCCTAATTTCCATATGTGATTGAAACATATTTCCAAATGATTGATGACTCTCCCTCTTTAACCAGATGAGAATTTCCTCTTACCAGTAATACCAGGGGTGTCAAACTCTGGTCCTCAATGGCCCCTATCCAGCATGTTTTAGATGTTTCCCTCTTCCAACACACCTGATTCAAATGATCAGGATCATTACCAGGCTTCTGCAGAGCGTGATGATGAGCTGATCATTGGAATCAGGTGTGTTGGAAGAGGGAAACATCTAAAACATGCAGGATAGTGGCCCTCGAGGACCAGAGTTTGACACCCCTGAATAATACTATTAAACTAGTGTTTTATATTTCATTGTATCACAGTGTGTCGTATTACGTCATGTCAAGGCTCACACCATTTGTCTGATTACAAAATTGTCTGGATGCATCGGATAAATGTATCTCATTCTGTGCATGAACGGAGACCTTAATTGAAAGTCTAGGCAGGCATAAATGACAGCTTTGTGAATGGATTCATAGATACATGATAAATGAACTGGTTGCTGGATGGGAGGCTTGATTAGTTGATTGAACAAAATTGTTCCACAACTGTTGCAGTGAGGGACAAAGTTGGTAAAATCCACTGACGCTTTGTTTGAAATATGACGCATGTCTCATAATGCTCTTACTCACGCTTGACAGGTGGTAGACATCCAGATGGCTGCTTGAATGTTACATCCAATTGTTCATTTGTTTTATTAGTTCATAAGTTATCACAGCATGCATCACGTACATGGCTGCGCTGCCAAGTAAGTAATGCATTGCTGCAAGTCCTACCCTGTACAACTTATGGAGCTCGGCACATGCTGAATCTTGCCTCCTCTCTTTGCAATTTCAATATACATTGCATTAGTGTGGTCCAAGTGTGATTAGGTTCCTAATAAATCTTGGCTCACTATCTGTCAGTTTATGATCAAAACAGGTAATTTGTTAAAATTGAGGCTTTCAAGATGATTCATGTTTAAGTCTTTCACAAGGACAGGCAGCATATGCGGCAGTCATGTTGTGGAAACCAGTGAACTGATGGAATTTCTAAACCTTTAGACTCATGAAATTCACTAGAGCTGTTCACTTAATTCAAAACCACAAGAATTCAACTTCTGTCTGCCACAGCAACCCTGCCTCCTAGTAATTAGGTTTCTATGCAGGTAAATTACAGCAGCATATGTTTAAAGGAAATATAAAGTAGACCAAATTACATTTCCTATCAGCATAGAAGGAGGGACTCTTAGCCTCAAGAAAACATTGCACCATGTGTTCAGCTGTATAAAACCCCTACTTTCCCAAAGAAATCTAATAGATTTTGGATTAGTAATGCACTTGCCCTAGTAATTTTATTTTTCAGTATTCATTGCACTCACTTTTGATCAAACTGTGCTGGGAATAGTCCAAGACGGAAGTGGCTAGTCAACCACTGTCCTCTGTCACATTTTGCACATCATGAACTTGCAGGTCTTGGCACACATTGGGTGGTGGCTGTGCTCAATGACTCATGTGGCGCCCAGTGTCTGAAACTTTCGTCAAACGTCTGGCACATGGTGTGTGTGTCATTGTGGACTGTGACGCTGGTGGCTCTAAATTCCCCCGTGGCTGCTGATTGGTTGTTGCAGAAGATGAGGCACAGGTAAGGGCCAATCAATAAACCTTAAGAAAGAAACAACACAGAGTGAGCAACTCTGTTACCAAATGGCTCAAACTAACTTGTTAAGATCACCCTTGCAATACCTTGCACTTGCGTCATTACTGAGTGGAAATGTCTAATTATTGCCAGCTCATTTAGAATAATCATCAGGGTGAATGTTTTACGTCAGTCACAAATAGGAATCTTAACTGTTATTTAGTTTTTAGAGTATTTTTGCAAGAAGTCCCTTCTGTTCATATTTGTAACTGGAGTTTACAAATGCTGCTAGTAATATTTTCTCTTGAACCTCTACTTTATATAGTGGTTTAGTTCATAATGCAATATTAAAAATTACTGGCAAAAACAAAAAGGAGACAGCTTTTATTGTAACATTTAATTAGGTAAGGTCCAAAACTAAAGTCTAGGAATACTGTTGGCTAAAAAACCTTCAATAAAATGTTACATTAGTCATTTGAATAACAGAAAATAAAGTCTTGCTCCCATTGCAGAATGGAGTCATGTTTAATTAGACTGTGCTTTATGTGAAGTGAAGGATCATAATTTGAAGGTTATATCTGAGAGGACACGGGTTGAACAAAGGAAAAGAAAGAAAAAGACTTTGTGCAAGAAAGTGAGCAAAAGTACATAAAAAAGGTTGCATTTCCGTCTCTCGCCACGACTGTTGTTTTCACACACTTGGCTGTGATATGACACCGACACATCTCCCTGGAAAGAAAACCTTTAGTCTAGTCACAAGTGTGTGGTGCTATTGTATACGATGATGTCAGATGTCTATTCATTGACTGGCTTTATTACGCAAGTCGTGATGGGTCCTGATGGGTGTTTTCTGTCCTTTCTCAGCTTGTTTTTGATTGCCGCAGGCTGTTTTTTTTTATTAAAGGAAGGACTGGTGATATTAAAAGGCCTGGAGGGGGGCATGTTTGCTCAGCTAAGCTAGTCTGTAAACACTGATGCTCACGACAAAAGTGATGCTGTGTTTAACGCTGCACAGCATGTCACTATAGCGTTGGCTTGCCCCAGTCAGTGCTTAATCACCACAAGGGCAGTCTGTGAGCTATGACCTGCCTTTTCATTTAGATTTAATCACAGACAATCGATAACGGATTGCTGCAGCCTTGTCAAATGATTCAGCAGATGTCAGTATTCTTCGGTGGTTTGCTTTTGCCTTAAGAGAGTTAAGTTATGTTGCAAAAGTACAAGTGAGCCAATTTCATCTCTCCTCTTCTCTCTGCAGAATAATAATTAAGAGAAATTCCAAAAGGGCTCATTGCCAGTCTTGTAAAGATGAGATCATTGCGCAGTGTCAAATAATTTTTATCCAAAGCCAAAGATTGGGACTAATGAAAACTGCAGCTCAAGTGCAGTCAGCATTTCAAACAGACATTCTTTTTGAATTGTACTAATTTCCCTATAAAACCTTTCTTTGGGGGTGCCAAATGAAGATGAATGTGCTCTAAACTTTAAAGGTCCAGCTGTTGCATAAAAATGGTGCAGAGTTAAAAACAGCAGAGAGACCACCGTAGTGTTTTTGGAGATTGGGGGATCTATTTCAAAATAGAGAGGGAAGAATTCAGATGTTGAACAACATCATCTGCAGCTGGGCGGCTGTTTTAGCTGTTGTATCGCTGCCACACTACATAAAGAGAGAGAAAATTGTAAGATGCCTCTTGTATAATGACAGTCTCACTACAGAATATTATTTTGCAATCACTTAGATCAGGTTTCCTCACTGTATGCTGAGTGAGCAGACGAGACTGATGGAGGTACTGAGGGGATGAACAGCAGGAAGGCAGACAGGCAGAGGGGGAGGGGGTCAGGTGGCGTGACTTTTTACTCCGCGGCTCACTGACCTTGACAATGGAGCCACAGCCAGCGACTCTGATAGCTCTCTCCGATAGCATTTCTTGCTCTCTCTCTGTGGCCCTGTCTGTTTCTCTCTTTCATTGTCTCTCTTTCATTCTTTCCCTCGTCCTCTCATCCTCCCCTCTCTCTTTCTGCTTGCTTCTAGTGAGTATAGCCCGCTGGCTATGGCAGCCAAAATGCACCACCGCCACCTCTCTGCTGCAGCTCACCCCCCTCTTACCTCACGTCTGCTCTTTTTCCAGACAAGCGGGTTTAAAAAGTCAACTGCGTATTGAGCCGTCTAGACTGAAGCCGGTCAGCAACCAACCCTCCCCACCCCCATCTCCCCTCTCCAACCCCAGATTTGTGAGTTGCTGGCTACAGTGGAAAAAGGGATGAGGAGCAGGTGCCCTTACTGAGCTCTGTCCCTCACTGCTGGCTTCTGTGGCCACATTATATAAACATATCGACCACAATGCAACAACATACTGACAGCCAAGCTTAAATTAGCCATGGACGTGCCGACAGCATTAAATAGCAATAAATCTCAGTGTAATAATATCTGAAATATGCACTGACACAAGGAGGGTTAAATGCTGTAATAGCATTTGATGCATAATCTGAAAAACATTGCTGCATATTTTCATAAAATGTATGTCAGTGTAACATAGAACCATGGTTAATTTATCCAATGCCTCCTTTTCTTTACAAGGTGTTGGCTTTTTAAATAAGTGCTTACTCTCCTCCAGATATATAAAATACAAGTGCCAGTTCTAGAGTGAACCTCCACTCTGCTGCTTGTTTCCCTTTTGATGTTCAGTTTTATGAGTAATTTTTAACTTCCTGTTTTGAACGCCAGTAGCAACAAACTGATTTACTTTTACGCATGCTTGTCAAAATTGTGGTTCATGCTATTTTACAGCACAAGCGCACAAACAAATCATTTAGTTGGGAAACCTACAGTATGAATCAGCTGACAGAAATCTGATTGTGGCATTGCACAGCTTTCAAGTTCGTGCAGCACTGAGAACACCAGAAAATTATTTTCTAAACTGTTATTAGTTTAAGTGTACGATGATTATTAAATAAAAGATTTTATGTGACACAGAAATGTTTGCAAACAGTTTGCACACACTGCAGAAGATCCGGTGCAGTTTGGGAGTGCATTTTCTGTTCCCTCCTGTCAGTTGATTAGGTGTACAGTATGGCACCCCGAAGTGTGACATTCCATGTAAAGCAGCGCGTGATAGTTTTTTAAGAGGTGTCTCCAGCCAGCCAGTGGGCCCGCCATGTGCAGTTAGATGACTCTATCCTCTCTGGTAAAACACAGCGTTGACAGCTTGATTTTCCAACAGAACATTAACTCTTGCAATTAAGCTGTCTTTAAATGCCAGACTCTGCCTTTCAATCTTGTATTACATGTTACCTTGTCAACTTAATCATGTAATAAAGTAACTTAATGCAGAGATGTTTGAAAGCTGTTTAATCCTGTCAGACACTGACTTTAGGGTATTTCACTTCTATTTAAGTTTCATTGTGAATGCCATTTAATGCTGCAGGTATCATCAGTTTTTCTTGCCAGTTTGAAAGTAATACACTGGATTTATTGTTGAAACAATGTTGTTTCTGAATAAACAGGACAGTAGAATTTTGCCTTGTTGTAGCAGGAGAGTGAGCACCACTTTTGCATTTTGCATGTGGAGCAAAGTTCCTGACTCCTGTTCGGTTATCCTCTTACAGTTTGTGGAAAGGATGTAGCAGGATGGTTGTCGCTCCTGGCTCACAAACATCACTGTGACACTTGAAAGCAAAGAAAAGTCAGAGCATGTTCGGCTGATAAATTCACATCTTTATTTTTCCACACAGTGTTACTAGGTGGCCCCATATCAGACTGCACTGCTAAGAAGGGAAAAGCTGTGAGTCCAGATGTTTTAGCTAGTAAATATATCTGAGTCTTTGATAAATGGTGAGCCACTTTTAGGGGTACTGTAACATACATTTTCACAGCGCCTATTAACGTCTGTTTTCATGTGTAGTGTGTGAGTGATTACAAAAAAGCACTGCAGACCCTCAATGTCAAAAGAGATCTCACAGACATGTACCCAGTGCTTCATCCATCCCACCTTGGGAGGCGAGGGTTGGAAAACCAGTCAAGCAGCACATATTGATTACCCTCTGGAGACTGTGCGCTAGACCTTAGAAGCGCAATATGTGAAGTTACTTACAAACTTCTTGTTTCTTTGATGGTTTATCTCTCTTACATCTTTGTCTATCCCACTAGTGCAGCCTTCCCGCCCACCTTCATCTCCGCTTTCTTTCCTTTTCCCACCAATACAGCCTTTCTCATCCTGTTATCCCTGGGCTGGTGGTCTGTCCCTCTGGGAGGTTAAGGGGCACTGTGGGTGAGAGGGCAGTCGGCAGGTTGTGCGGGCACTGTGCTCGCCTTTTCCCATAGCCCGCGTCAAATGCTGCTGAACCCTGACCCCAGTGGGTCCTCGCTCTCAAAATCAGTGTGGAACACAATTCAACCAACCAGACCCTATTCAGGTCCAGACTTTCCACTGGAGGAGAAAAGAACCTCTTCCCTCCCCCCGAATCCCAATTGTGGTCAGTGGCCCTCCTTTTGTCTGCTGGTCAAGCAGGGTCGGACGACCGGCCGCCACTAGCCAGGACATGACTTCCGAAAAGCCTATTCAGCATGTGATTTGACCCCCAGGTTCCATTGCTGACTCACATGGATCAAACGCTGGGAATCTCTGGGGGTTCTTCCACAGAGTATTTCATCCATTGAAATGTACCCTTTTCACTACTTAAAATGAATGATTTTATTCTTAAAGTTTGATGGTGTAGCACTGTTTTACAAATGCAGAACAGAAGATTGTGATTCACTGCTTGCATCTCTTAGTGTTGATGGATATTATTGACTTTGTTCACAATTAACTTGAAAAGAAGGAGCACATGAGACAGTTTTCCTCTTTGACAGTGATGGTAAGAAAATGTTAATGTGCGGCTGTGGCTGCTTTTGTTTGTGTTGAGCCACAGCAGTGGTTGCACAGTCCGGATTTCGTGGTAGTGATTAAAACCAGGCAGAAGCAGTTCTCAAACATAGGGAATTAATTGTGCATAAAAATGAACACATTTCCTAAAACTACACTAAATCTCACTTTGATGCTGAGCCCAGAGAGCGCTGTAACCATGAAAATGCACAGAGACACCACCGATTGATGATTTTACAAATTTCACTTTCGTAGATTGAAATCATAATTAGTAAAAGTTACTTGAAACTGCTGGAATACATCCCACAGAATGTGTGTTTTGAACATGCAAGCCTTGGTTTCATTATGGCCTTTGTTTTCTGATTGGTCTTTTGTCCCATTTGTCTGCCATTTGGTGGCTGAAAAAACTTTCTGTGATTAATTTGCAGATCACACACAAACATGTATACACGCAGAGACATATAAAGAAACCATGCGAATATGTGGTCATGATTACGAATATGAAAAGGTATGCAAGGCAGAACAAGTAAAAAAGCCCAGGAACCTTGAATTTCAAATACGATGGTGCCATAGCATAACAGTGTGTGTGTCTGTCTAATGTGAGTGAGGTTGGCTGAGTGTGTGCACAGACTCCAACTTGACGCATGGTTTAAATCTTTTGCAGAAGGGGAGCACTTTGATTGTAATGCCGCGTGCTGTGTGCTGAAGCGGGGGCCTGCTGCAGCTTTCAAGCTGGTCAACTGTCAGGACTGGAGCGTGAAAGGGGGGCCTCTGAGTGAAAGGGGTGGAGGGTCCCACTAGGGGGGTCCTGGAGGAGGAGGGGTGGCTTGTGACAGACCTCCTGGGCTTTGAGGGCCCTCTGTGTGGGCTGCTACAGCAAGGCAGCCCTCTTCACAAGGAGAAGAGAGAAAGGGCGGGCTTAAGGGAAGGTGCTGGCACATTGTCCCCTGCAGCAGGGAGCATGGGCAGGACGCCAGCTCACCCGTTTAAGTCCCATAGACCAGATGTTCCTTGTCAGGGAGCTCTTGGCCTTTAATAAATTGAGTTACTGTAAATCTGTAATAAGGCGAGGCAAACATGGGCACCCCATCTTCCTCACTAGACACACATCCCAGATATTTTGCCCTCAGACTTTTCTCAGTGTCCCACAGGTCAACCCCTGGTGAAGGGGCCATGTTCCAGCTACTGAACCTGCCAATTACTTTCCAGCCTGCATGAGAGGGTGGATGTTTTTCTTCCTCTTTGCTCCCAACCCGCGCTCTATAGAAAATACCATTCATACATCTACATTGTAACATCTCTAGGTTTCTAACCTTCAGATCTTGATATGTGTCAGGGACATCTCCCCGAAAAAAGTATCTTGAGATGTCATGGCTTTAGACTCTCCCAACTTAGGGATCTATGCTCATGTTTACATAATCAAACAGAATAATCACACTGATGTTCAAATTAGTAACCTCAGTTTTGCTGTGTTGCATGTGTATTACACAAGACCAAAGTTTACACATGTAAGACATTTTTTTGTTTTGTTTAGATATCTGCTTTCTCAGAATTATTTGGAAAGCTGAAATTTGTAGAATTAAAATCACAAGACCCCTTTATCACAGTGTGATTCTTCTGTATTCAGATCAAAGCCGATAAACATTATTGAATTATCACCTGGCCCTGATCCCCAGTGTTTGAGTATGTAAGTGTGTGTTGTGCAAAAACACACTGCATCTGCTGTTGCCTCTACCAGACTTGAGGCATGGATCATTTACCAATGTGGCAGCCAGAGTTTTTGGAAGTCATCTGACCTGCTGCAAGAAAAATAAAAACAAATGCCTCTGTGCTTGTAAAAACAAAGCAGAAAAAAAGATCTACTTGCTCATTGTCCAAATGGGAATCTTCTCATGCACATCTTTTAGATATATTTTCAGAATGCCTGCTTATATGGAAAGAACATTATCACCGTGTAAACTCTTAAATGCAATAGCATTGTTCCAAGGAGCACGCTGAACGAGTCTGTAAGAGTGTCCCTTGTGCATCCTAGATTTACAGCTCCTCTGAGAATGGCTCTGATCTGGCAGTGGTCAGTTGGCTTTGAAGAAAAGTGTACTGCAAGTGAATCACTTTGAACCTGCACTGAGCTGAACCCAAGGGAGGACCCATGGTCTCACCTGAGTGGAACAGGACAGTAAATCTGAAGGCTTTGCACTGTGACATGGGAACTTCAGTCTTAATTTGTTGCCTGCAGAATCTCTGTTCCAACAGTTCTACAACTCTGGATTGGGTCCAGGGTGGCCTCAACGCTTTTACGTGCTGGCTAGGCATGGATTGTTTCCACATCAAATGAAAGGACTAAACTGGAAGACCGCATCTCTGTTTTTCTCTATCCTTCTCTCCATGCTCAGACTTTACGTTTGTAGTGCTTGCATTATGTTTTGTTTAGTCGCCATTGGTGTGCTTTTAAACTTGTACATGCATTTGCTGTCTGAGTGTACCCTCAATCAACTGCAATTAAAACTGCGAGGTCTTCTATTTTGCACCACCCCTTATTGATGATTGGCTTGATCTTTAGTACATATGATTGTTTCCATTTCTGCCTCTCTCAAAAGTACACCAGCTGATAGAGTACCAATGTTTTTTGTAAGGTCATTTTTTTGGTATTTTGCGGTTATTTGTCAGTCACTGTAAAAACAGAGTGGGACATGACATGCAACACCACTGGTTGAAAGTTAAACCTTCAATTAGGGTATTTGGGACATGATAGCTAATGTATTTACACAAAGTTTCTCAAAATCTGTCTATGGAGCAAAACAAGTAATGCTGTACAATAGCAGCATGTAGCTACTAAAGTGGTGGACAATGGTGACAACTCCTGCAAAGATGAAAGTGAGAGTATGCACATGAAATGCTGCAGACACAGGATGGGGCAGGGTTTGGATTGTGTTGAGCCTTGTATAGTATTTTTTTCTTTTGTGTGCGCTAGCTATCGCAACAAAATTCAGAGTTGGCTCACTTCATGTAATCTGGCAAAAATTACGGAACCGTTATGTGCCCCACCTACAACTAATACTTTCACTGAACAGGTGATCCGCTCATTATCTACCTTGGGTGAGGTCTGCGCCAGTAATCCCCTCAGATGCAAAACCTTGGGTCCATTACTGAAGGTGTTACAGCCTCGCTTAAGTAGGCTTTAGGTTTTACTTACTAGCCAGTGGGCTGTTTCATTTGACACCTCCCACAGTTTGTGGTGCAATGTTTGTTTTTTCACAGGCTTCCTAAGTGTTCCCCTCTTGGGGACCTCCAGGCTTTCTCATGTCTTTAAGGCTCTTTAGGTAAGCCGGAAAAGCAAACAAAGCCATATCTATTATATGGTGAGTGGATCTCGTGTTACCCTCCCATTTCAATGCAGTCGCCAGTGTGGGCCACTTTCCAAGTGACTGATATCTTCACAGGGGCCAACATGTCAAGGGATGGTGTAATTGATTGTCTTGGATATTTGAGTATGCCACTTTCCCTAGTTCAGAGACCCCCTAATGCTTCCTTTTCCAGTTATATAGCTTACTCGTGTGGTGAGGTTTTGACATATGACAGTGGAGCATGATAGACACGTGGTCATGGTACATATTAGCACAAGGGCACTGGAGGCCATGCCTTCCACTTTATGAGGCACAGTTATTTTAAACTTATGTTATGCTGTATTGTATTATACTGAACTATAGTAAATATACTAAACTAAATATTCTAGTGCATATATATGTAAACACATACTATATAAAGATGTTTTGCATACTTTCTGCTCTCTTTCCCATAAGACACTTTATGGAAACATGCTCATAAGTAGCCTTTGAACAAAGGATGTTATTTTATTTGAAAAAGGGCCCCTGCTAAAGTTTATCCAAACAAAAACCTGTAGGCTGAACTCATTGGTTCTCCAGTGAGTTTATTGAGTCAAGCTCTCCTTGCTTTGCAGAATGAGTTTTGGTAGTTGCCTGCAGGAAAGCAGTGTTTGAAGGATAACTTATCTGTTTAAGTGAGTCTTGTTTTTTATCATTTTCTCTTTAGGTTTTGGCTTTTTTAAACATGGCTGAAAGGCAAAATCTTCTCAAGTGAACATTTCCTGCTCTTCCTTTTATGATCTTATTACTTAAACAGGAAGAGATTATTAGTATTATCTGATATTATTCAATTTACTTTCGATATTTTTCTCAGACGCTTGGAACCTGAGGCAACTGCAAGAGCCAGACTCGACAAAATAACTTGCCCTCGATGAGAAATTGGGAGCTGACAGCAGAGGTCATTTAACTTTCTTTTACGATACTTATCTGCTGTGAGATTGTATCCAAAAAAACCTGCAACTGTTCCATCTGTTTTTGTTGTTAACCTTCACAAGAATGCTAGAACTGACTTTAAATTTCCCAAATACGAGTACATAGCGCAAAGCCACTGAACCACAGTCTTTATCAGAAAGATCCTGAACATAGCATGTTAATGTTACTCTGTTGTCTTGGACCGCTGCCATTGCACTCTTGAGACGGCACTTAACATGAATTACTGGGCACAAACTGAACTGCTAAAAGGACTTCGGGAAGCAAACAGGGCACCGATAAAATAATGAGAATTCTCCATGAAAGATGGCTTCAGTTTTAAAGTTAATAAATCACCAGTGTGGAAAAAGTGCAACAAAGGTGGATCATTTGGCCTGCATACCACTTAATGGTATTCGTCAGCTGCTCGTCTGCTCTGTCTGTGACATTGTTTGCATGAAGACAGTTTTTGTCAGTTTGCCATATCTCATCATTCTCAAAACTCTTTGAATGAATGCTTTTTGTTTTGTTGTGTGTTTTTTCCCCTCAGGCACACATAGAATTTTCAGAATGGATGGTTTGTTTTCTTTGGTTGATGATTTTAGAGGTGTGACAGTCAACAAGTAAAACCAGCAGCTTAACAATGCACAAATTCCAACACTGTGTACATTTAATAGCTGGACTTCAGAGCAGCTTGATAGAGAAGCGGATTGAACAGCCAATCGGTGTGAATGTGAGCCTGAGTATACTTGTCTGATTTTGTCTGTTTGCTATTTCCTTGTGGAAGTAGAAGCTTGTTGCATTTTGGGGTCAGCTAAAACTCTACTTGTATGCCTAAATAGAAACAGAATAATCATATTTAGGAAAAATGAAGGATTTTTTGACAACATTTTTGCTTGTTTTTTTCTTAATTTTAAAGTTAAAGTAAACTGAAGAACACTGGATATAAACTTGTGATCTGTAAAGAATATGAATTTGTCAGGCGGATTTCTCGCATATATTCTCAGCAGGCAACATCATGTACTTACATTGCTAAAAGTTGGCCCCAGGAATCTCTTGTCCAGTCAGTCTTTTTTTTTTTTTTTTGCCTCTGTCTGCCTCCATGGTTTGTTTAGTTGGTCAGCAGGCCAGAGCAGAGCTGTGCTGGCAGTAGACAGCTGTCAAAGCTCTTTTTATTCTGCCAGGATATCCTCTTGACTTGGCATGATGCCGACAGTCGCCATCGCATCTAGTAATCTGGCACAGGTCAGGGAGCAGCTGGATGCGCGTGCCATGAATGCCCATCCACTGTTTTAAGGAGCCTGAAGTGGGCTTGCCAGAGTTGGAGCTTAAGCTTAGCTGACTAACTGTGCAGTCACTTCTTGCAGACAGTGGGCCGCAAATTATCAAACCTAACAATACATCTTTAATGAATTAGCTTTTTCTCCAGACTCATTTTCCAAGAGGCAATTTCTGAATTGTCTCTTTTAATCAGCATGTGGAATCTAAGATGACAGTTGGGGAAAAAAAATTTTCTAGACAAAGCTTCCAGACTCGTTGGCCAAGTTTATTTTGGTTTCTATCCCGCAAGCAGTCTAGATATGGATAAAAGGATTGTACCTTTGCAAACTTTACAAATCTGACAAATTTTTCTCGCACCTTTCCCTCTTTTAAAGGTTAATCAGATGCATACTTGAACACTGATTGCTTCCTTGCCTCAAGCTATAAAATGGGTTTCATCTTTTCACATTGAGGAGGTGAAAACAGGATTTCACCAACATGTGTACTATACCAGATAAGTTAAACCTCACTTAAATTACACAGTTAGTTATAAAATCCAGCACATGCATAGTCTCAGTCTCAGTCATTGAACTGTCAACTCTAAACGACCAGTCAAATGTTACTAACTATTCCTTTTCCAAGTTTCATGTTTGCCCCTTAACAGTACAGACCGGTGGCTAACATGACTGAATTCCAGCAGCAGGAATGTAGTTGACACAGACACAAGTGATTAAAGATTTTTTGACACCCTTATGCATGTATAAGCCGCTTTCTCCAATGCACAAGGCGAGGCCGTTGGTCTGTATGACCTAGAAGAAGCTAGACTGGATGACCCAGTGGTCATCCTAGGAGCCATCTGGCAACCCACGTCTTGTGTGGCTTACCCATCCCACTGCCTCACGCAATTCCTTAAGCAAGCATAAGTGTGCTTAGGAGGACTTAATCTCAGAGAAACTGGTTTGGGCCACACTGCCGACTGCCAGTGTGGATACACCAGGCTGGCAGGTCATGGGGTTCCTTCAGTCATGTAACACTGAGACAGTGTTTTTGGCAGCATGTCCTGTCTGTCTGTTGTGTGATTAAAATCTCTGGATTGGATGTGCGCTGTCAATGAAATGTGGCCTGTGTGAAGGTGTTCATATCAGCTGGCGACTAAGTAAATGGCGGATTCTTTGGTATCACAGACTACTGGTGTTATCATGAGAGCACAACTGTAAATCTGCAATGAAAATTTTAGAAGTCATCTGGTATGGCTGGTAAGATCAGTTGTCTGCTGCATAGTGCTAAAGAAGGCATTTGCCACACTGTGAGATGCCCCTGGGTGTGTTGGGTTGGTCTGCGAGGCAAAGCGGGGAAGTGAGAGAAGCTTGAGCCTGTCTGCACTTGCACAGAGGTCACTTCTGGCCTTTTGACTGTCTGCCAGTGCAGGGGCCAGAGTCTTCCAGAAGAGGGCCTTGGCTACAGGCAGACAAGTAAGCCAGCCAGCCAGACAGGCAGCCAGCCGCATCGTCTGCAGTCTAGGTCTGGGGCTAGAGCCTGGACTAGGGCAGCTCAAGTTACCCAGACAGACTTGTTAACACTGTTTGGGTCCACTCGGCTTTCTAGCCAGGCCTCTGAGCCAAACGCGGCTGAGGTGACTTAATCTGTCATTAAACTCACATTACACCCGGACAGAGACTCGGCTCAGGGGGGCAGAGACAGCACTCACTCTCCCACTCACTGGCATGGCTGGCTGGGTTTGAACACAAAGAATACACCCCACCACCTCCTCCTCTTCTCCATCCTCTTCATGCCACACACCATGGCACAGCTAGACAGCCCAGCACGGTCTAGACAAAAGCAATTTCACTTGAAGTTGAAAAGTCATTTGACTGTGTAACGGGCATCCTTGTGGATTTTGTGGTGTTTACTGGCTGCAACAATTTGCTTGTTTTCCTGTGCTAGTCAGAATACTGTGGTTATCTGCAGGCAACAATCTTCCTTTTGTATTTGCAGAAATATGCAGAAATGCTATCTGAACTCTAAAAACATGTCATGTAATGTTTATGTATTGCTACAGTGACTGGCTAATGTCCTCTATCCAGCCTGTCATTTAACAAACACGCAATGCAAGAATCAAATTCCAATGTTTAGTACAAGAAACCAAGAAAAAAAAACTCAGCACTGGGAATGTGTAGTCAGTTTGCTCATATTTTCTCTCACCTTTTCAAAAGTGTCCTTTTCCTTCTATCCATATAATTCCTGAATATGATGGGCACATTCCTTTAAACCTCGATTAACCACAACTGCCAAACAGAGCATTGAACTGACTAAATAAGTTAATAAGTTGGGAGATTGTACTTTTATTGCATCTGTGACATTAATAGCATGATAGTCCTCAGAACTGCTGACGGTACACATTCTTCTTTGTACTTTCTACAGTGGCTATCAGACAAACTGGAGGAGATGGCTGAACTTTGTTCAAATCGGGCAAAAAAAATTGCTTCCATTACTTTCAGCTTGAAAATGTCAGAACCCCTAACAACCTGAAGTACCTTCAGTGGAGGTCTAAGACATCGTTTCCCTCCGCTGAGATTTGTTTTTACGTAACAGCTGGTTCTGGTTCTCCCCAAAACCTCACCACACCCCCACTGTCAAGAGCTGCCAAAAGCCAACATATGAACTTTATAATCAACTGTTACAAAGAGCAGTGCCAAGCCGAGAAGCCACGTATTTCTCAGATAAAAGGCCTGTCTTGTTCCATTTAGGTTTATTCTATTTTACTTTATTTTAACTATTAGTTTGGGCTTTGATTTTAATAAAAGAAATTTCACTCCTAATTGGCTGAATGAAAGTGATATTTGTCAAAAAAAATCTTACCAGGTACTAAAGCACAAGGTAGTACTAGCTACTTTCTGCCATAGGTTTGAGGGTGACGCGGTAATTGAAGTCATCTGGTATAATGTTTGTTGAGATGAAAATGTGCAGACTGTTTGCCATAAATAGCATAGTTTGCTGTTAGTGTTGTTTCTTTTTATGGAAAAATGCGTAGTTTGAATTTGAGTGAAGATGCTTTGCAGAAAACTGAAATTAATCACATTTAAATGATTTTGTCCATGTAAATATACTGAAACCAGGAGCTCTACTTTTCTAATTATTGAATGATAACTTTTGAATCTCTGGAGCTGCTGATTAGTTTACCTGACCACATTGTGTCTTTGGCTGCAGATCAAGAAGTACTTTGAGCTGGAACCGCTGGCCCGAGGAAAGCGCTGGATCCTGGACGGCAGCACCACCGACAACCTGGAGGCCGTGAAGGAGAGCTTCGGTCAGTTTATTAGCCTGTTGGAGGACAAAGACACAGAGCCTGCAAGGATATGATGCTGATGCTGCTAATGCTGAGAGACGTTAGCGGTTAACAACCACCACATCCTGCTGGTGCCCATGCACACACACTCATGCACAGACACAAACACGTAGACACACGAAAACACAGCAGATGTTGGCCTCTTTCTTTGAGATATGTATTGTATGTTATCCTCCTTTCACCGCGGCCTCATTTTTTCCAATCGGAAGAGCGTACACAAGCCAGTACAGCCCAAGAGAGGAAAGTCACCGTTAAAGCCACCCAGAATAAAGCAGCTTGTCAAGAAAATCATTGAACTTTGACAACAATGGAAATCTCATGTACCACTGTTTGTGCCATTGTGATTATTCAGTGGCATTTGGGACGTATGGCATTCCTTTTGTGATCATTGGGAACACACACACATACACACACACACATACACACACATAGTGGAGCCCAGGTTGCTGTAGATATGTTTAACATCTCCACTAATTACTTACAGGATGTTTGGGTGGGCATGGTTGATGTTCTTTCCACTGAGAAGTACTGTATGGCCGTCAAGTGTGCTTCTCCTTTTGACTCGGTAACAACAATCAACGTTGTGTGATTGGAGTGCATAGTTCAAGCCTCGTGTTATGTACGGTAGTTACATATCGGTGTGTCGCACCGTGTCTGAATATCTAATCTGAATAGCGTAGTCTGAGTATCTCATGGAGTATTATGTACATGCAAAGAAGCATATTGCCGTGTACCCTCCTGTGCAGCCATACACAAGTACTACTAATCATGTGACTAAGTGCTAGGTGACTTTATGGAGTCCATTTGGAGAAAGTGGGAACAAGTTTGAATGCTTTTATAAATGTGCAACTTAGGATATATTTTATAGCTCTGTATGTTAACCTTGTAGAGCTGCGTTTGGATTTTTTATATGTCATACATGCATAATGTCACGATTATAAATTCAAATCATTCAAATCAAAGACCAAAAAAGAAGAAAACTGATGATTGACTGGGCTGGACGTAGCCACAGGGTGGAGTAATGTAACGGATTTAGTTTTTCTTCATTGTTTAGCAAATGTCATGTTTGTTTGTTTTTTGTTTTGTTTTTGTTTGTTTCCTTACAGTATTTCTCTCTGTTGCATTTGACATAATCCCTCTCAGCACTGGCTAGTGACTGCAGTCTCCCATCAGGGTGGAATACGAACTATCAATCAGCCACCGCAACAGCTGCATCTGACAAGTCCCTGTCCGACACCCTAATGCCTTCCAACTGTCTAAAGACCCCTCCCTGTCTGCTGTTTATCGCGTACCCCTCATCCCAGCCCGTCCCGACCAGCACAGCTCCTCCACTCCCTGAACACATTACTGCTCGTTGCTCTCTGTCCCAGATGCCATCTTTCAGCCCAGTTGCCCTCACGTGGACTCCACACCTCTAAAATGTATTCGATGTGCCACAGGTGTGTGCAGTTGTCCCCAAGATGTGCTTTAGTAATGGATGATGTTCACACCTTGTCCCCATGTGCTTTGTATTTGTGTTGTTATTTTTGATCAGTATTTTTGTCAGGTTTTTAGAGATATGATCACTTTTTGTACCTGATGTGAAAACTGAGTGGATCAGTGCGTTTGTTCGCTTGAATGCAAAAATAAATTGTCAACTAGGGATTATACCAGTGTTGGAATTTTTCATGTCATTTGCTCACACAAAGGTTTAAAAACACTCACTGCAGTCTGTTCTTTTGTTTGTTTTTTTCTATTCAATCATGAATTTTGTTAAAAATGCCAATTAAAGTTTTAAAAGTTAAAATACTGTCGTAGTTGTTATTTACGTTTAGACGACTTTTGGTTGTTGAACTCTTGTAGTAAATCTCTGAGTGTTACACTGAATGCTGTAATGTCTCTTTCCTCTACATGTGTGATTTTATAGTAGGACTATTAATGACAGTATGAATATTTTCTGTGTTTTTCCCTCACAGAGTAATTGTGGAACTGTGTCACACATGTTTGAAGCATTTGTAGAAGCAGAAATTCTGTCTGACCAGGTATGAATTTAGAGACCGTATTCCTTAAGTCTATTTTAGGTGAATATTCTGACAAGGTACTATTTATACTTCATGTATCAGTATGAAATATGTGATGACCTGAATGTTTTCATTTGTTCCTGGAAATATTTTCTCCACAGTGTCTCTGATTTGTGATTTAAGGTGACCTGTGGACATCTGAGATGCTGGAAGATAATCAGGAAAACGCAGATGAGCCAGTGAAGTTTGAGCCAAAGTTTAAAAAAAAGAAGTGGTCAAAGTGGAGCAGCTGAAGAAAGTTTTGAGTGGAAAGTTAACCGAGTGAGACAGGAGTTCCTGATAAATATACTCCTGCTACCTCTGCCTCCCCTTTTCTTTTCCTTTTGCCCTTCTTCCCTCTCTTTCAAATTAACCGTGTGGCTTTAATACAATGTGTGTCATGCAGGTTGCCCTGGCGACTCTTTGATCCTGTTTTCCAGTCTCTGCCTCTGGGGCAGACGTGCTTCTCTTCAGTCTGCTGCACACCAGCTCTGGAAGCTGCTGCA
Organism: Dascyllus trimaculatus; assembly: GCA_024666655.1. Classification (NCBI taxonomy): domain Eukaryota; kingdom Metazoa; phylum Chordata; class Actinopteri; family Pomacentridae; genus Dascyllus; species Dascyllus trimaculatus. Next base: position 24,928,038 of record CM045449.1, on the reverse strand, counting down.
GCCCTGAGACAAACCATGGGCTGCTGCGCTCGTCTCGCTCCCCTTTTATCTTCCTGTCGCACTCACTTTCTCTCTATTTTAAGTCCTTCTTTTTCTCTCTCGCTCTCTCCTCTACCATTTTTTTTTATTTTGCTCAGGTTCTCTCCATCTCTCTGTCTCACTCTTACTCGCTCTGCTTCCCTTTGGTCACACCAAAGCAGCAGACCTCCTTCAGCATGGACATCCAGAGTGCCCAGGGGAAGGGAAGGGAAGAGGCCACGGACCTCGGTGAAGCAGCCCTCCCTGGAGAAAGAAGAGAGACATGGGAGCTCTCACTCTTCCACTCCTCCTTACTCTTTCTCTTTCTGTCTGTACAATTGATTTCATTCCCCTGGAAAAAGATGCAGCCAGTCCTCCTCCCACACTAAACCTTTACTTGCTTTACCTGTTTAATTGTCCCCTGTCCTTGTTGGTAGCAAACCTTCTTTGTGACTTTGTCTTTTACTATTTTAGTGTAATAATGCAGTTTTTTTTTATCAGTCTGTGCTCACAGTTGCTTTACCAAACAAGAGTAACGGCCGTAATGTTTTCCGTGATGGATACTATATCTCTGGAAACAAGCAAGTCTTAGCAAGTTGATTTTTGTAATTCAACAAAATTAACTATAATTAATGACTGCCTGGAGGGGAGGAGAGTGCTGAGAAATTCTCAAACCTATAGCAAGCCTAATTGCTGGCAGTAGCATAAAGCGAACTTGTGATTGGTAACAAAAGGCTGAAACATGCAAAACTGCCATTTATTGAAGGACTGAGGCAAATGCTGCACAGAAGCCAACTGAACATGTGCAACAGAGTTGAAATGTGCCAACCACAAGCAATTATCTGTATTATATTGAAGCTGCAACCTCCATCATAGTTTAGCATTTGTCTTCTTGGTTCTTGGTCATTATCAGTGTGTTTTTGCATTTCCTGCTTGGTTACAGTGTGTACAGTACACAAACATGTTACTCATGATTTTATAGTATAGGAAGTACAGAGATGAAGCCATGTGGTGAGAAAACATTCTCACATTTGCCAGATTTAATAATTTTTAGTGCAGCAAAAACATGACTCAGACAGTAAAGTAACATTCCTGAGTGTGTTTTCACTTACACTTTTCTTTCCCCCTGAAACAGGCAAAAGTGTTGTTTTTTTTAAAGGAATGATGTGAATCATGTCTGCTGCCTCTGTTTTAGGTAGCATCTGATGAGCAAGGGAAATGAATGGTGAATCCAAAAATGTCACCCGAAAACAACACAAAAGTTGAATATCATCAAAAGCAAAGTGTTGTTACATGTCAGGTTTCTGAAGTTAGCATTATTGCATCCAAATAGCTGCAGAATTTTCTGTCAAATGGTTGAATTATAACAGAATATAGTCAACTATTCTGTGAAGCAGTTTAGTAATTGGAAGTGTAGTGAAAGTTAAAATGGTCCTTTATGTTTAGAAACGTTATTGTAAAGGCAGTTTTTCATGTTTTGGCATGTTAAATATAATTATAAGGACCAAAGTGTGCCGCATGCATTATAATGACTCACCGCAGGTATAAACAGATGCTATGAAACACAACAGAACGAACCCTGTGAGCTTTGTGAAATGCAAATGCGTGACCCGACGGGGAACCTAACTTTCGTTTACAAGGCAAACAAAAGCAGGCATGTTTTCTTAAACTCTGCAAAGAATGCCTTTTTCTCTCCATCTTCTCCCGTCCAGTGTGTGTGTGGCAGCGTTCTCTGCTGATAAGACCCAGCAAGGAGGTGGAACAGATGTTGCCCTGACATCCATCTGGGCCCTGTACCCCTGCTCTGCCTCCCAAAGCCGATGCTCCACGCAGGACACTCACCACTCCCGGCCCCTCTTCACAGCGAGGGACTGATCTGCTCCTCGGGATCCTCCAGCAGTGACACAACACAGTAACCCTGCTTTGATGCTGCTTTCACTCATGATACACGTGTGAAAGATACCAGGCGGTTATCAGACCTCAGGGTTCATTCGAGGTGTTTCCTTTTTGTTTCAACACTCTCCTGCTTCCATGACTCTCAGGCTCAAACACACACCCCTTTGAAAAACAAACACGATTGAAATGCATCAAAATGATGTAAGCTAGTAAGGAAATGTACCGTAGATGAAATAATCATTTCCAGATACTTGAGATGATTGTTCTGTTGAGTCAAACAACTGGCAGCCCTGTGACGTTCTGATAGGCGTCACTCCACGTGTTTTAATTTATTTAACAAAACTGGTAATTTTGTTTTTCCTGAAGGTGTCAAGCTCGTGTCAGTTTTGCTCGACTTTGATGGATTAATCCACAAGGAGAAGCAGCTGTGGACAAAAAGCATTTTTCAGTGGCCAGGCCTTTTTGATGTAAGACTAATGACACTAATTTCTTCTTCTTTTTTTTTTACACTGTCTAGGTTTGGGATTTTTCACCAAAATCAAAAATTGTGGATAATTTGAAACAGTAAATGTATACCGATAAATATAGCTATTAGTAATCGGCTTTTTTAGAATGTAAAGTTTATTAGAAAGCAATGCAGAAGGCCATAGTGCATTTGGAGCTCTAAGTGACAGCTAAAAAGTCCAATAAAATAGCAAGATGTAGCATTTTTATTTTATCTCAGTCAAACAAATAAAACTTTCATGTCTTAATTATGGAAATATTCAGTCATCTGCAGCCTTGTGATTGAAATAGTAAGTGAAATACCAGTAACTTAACAGTCTGAGTGTTTTTCTTGTCTTTTTTTTTAACCATCTTTGTGTTTTCAGATGTGCAGCAGGAGGTTCCTCAGAGCTGACGTCCCTGACGCTGAATGTGAAAGCAGAGGAATCCCTCCTGGCGTGCATGTGATCCTGCAGGTTTGTGGTCGAACTGTAAAACTAATGAATGCCTGATAGAATCTAAACAAGTTCCGCCCCAGCCAAACGGTGAGCGAGCAAACTTTGCAGCAACATGCCACAATCGGAATTACAACGATTTAATATTCGCCTGGATTTTTCCTTCACGGTGCTTCATGAGTCACTTAAGGTTTTCTTTTCTGAACTTGAGTTTAACCCTTAATTTGACTCACTTTTGTAATGTCTTATATAAAGATTGTGGTGTATATGCATACTGGACAATATTAAATTAGCCTGAACGTATCCAAGTAATTTAATCAAAAGTGGAAATTGAGCTTATTAGGACCCAAACCAGCCAGCTGCTGCTGTCATTTCCTTCCAGTCAGGCCTATTTGGACAGAAAGGGCTGCAGTCACACTAGTTTAACAAGACTGGTAACTCAGACTTTCTCTTAATCAATTTACATTTTATTTTTTATCATTTGTTAATGTACAGATGCATAAACCTTATAAAATGTCTTGGATAAGATCTGAGCTGCCGAAACATGTGTGATCTGAAAACTTCATCCGCTGCCTCAGATTTATGAAGCAGGATCTTCACAGATTCTGGGGCATAAATCTAAAATTCCCTCCTGCAATGGATCCACAGCGGGACAGTCTGAGTGAATATGAAGTTTCACAGGTGACAATAAACTTTTAAAGCTGTAGATTATCTTTTATGTACTGTAGATCTCCAGGATTCTTTTTATGGCCCCTACGCTGGAGCGATGACAAATTTTAAAACTTTTTTTTAGCAAAGATCTCGCCGTGTTTGCCACGTGAATTATCATCACTGCAAACTACTGTCTGACTTGATCAACTCAACAGATAGTTTCTAAACTGATAAGATTTCTAATATTTTGTACTGTTCTACGATTTTAACTATGGTAGAATATGTATTCAGATCTTTTACTAATGTAAAAGTAATGATACCTCAAGTTAAAATTACTCTATTACATGTTAAGGTCATGCATTAATATTCTAAATTCAGTTGAAACACATACAAAGTACATGTATTTATATATGTGTGTGTGTGTATGTGTGTGTGTTTAAAGTTTAAAGTTGCAAATAACTGAATAACTACAGCTTTCAAATAAATACAGCAGAAGCAGTAGAACTAGTAAGTGCAATATTTGTCTCTTAATTGCAGTATTGCAAATTTGAAAGGAAATTCTCAAGTAAAGTACCTCAAAGTTGTTTTTTTAGTATAGCACTTAAGAAAATTAGCTTTCTTTTTCCACTGCTGCTTGTCAATTTACTATGAGCTTGAGATGAGATGGAATTTGTTTGCAATCTGGAATATGGAAAGAGTAGCAAATAGCTACAGCTTCAAAATAAATGTAGCAGACTAGAAAGTGCAATATTTGAATTGCAATAGTACAAATTAGAATGGAAAGTCTTAAATAAAGTACCTCAAACCGTTTTTAGGAAAAGTACTTGAGTAATTGGGCTGAGATGAAATTCATTTGGTCCTTGCAGGAATCCTCGGCATGTTTGGATCAAACTCAAACTTTTGTCCTCGAAAAAATCGAGGAAACCATGCCGTGCAATTCTACTCGGGGCCTTTGTGGCCACCTAAGCGCCTCTTGTTTTTCCTGCGTGTTTGAATGCCTCGTCTGTTGGGTGACTTCCGTGGGATTCCGGCCGGCTTGTCACTCAGATTGTTTGTCCTGGGGACGAGATCTGTGTGAGTCCTGTTTCTCTTCCTCCCTGCCCGGCCCGAGTGCTGATGGAGACCCGCATCCCAGGTGGCCCACACATCAAAACAAGAGGGATCGCAGCTCTTGGTTTTCAGACAAACATCACTCACTTTCTTTGTTGTCTGAGGGACAGGGGGCACGGCGGTTTATCTCCAGAGGATCTCCCCCACTATCGCCTTCCACCAGCCCACTGCCCCATCCCACAGGAGCCGCTAAAAGCAAATGTCAGTCAAGGAGAAGGTGTTGCATTCCTTCAAGAGGTCAATTAGTGGTGGCCACTGAAGGATCTGTTGCATGTTTGTGTCAAAATACGGGAGCTATTTAAGAATCATCTTTTATTATCATCCTGGAGTATCATGTTAACCAAACACCACCAGCTTATTCTTCATCTGTTTAAAATACTTCCATAGGATGACACCTCTGGCATGTTGCAGCCCATGTTTTGAAGATAACCACCCTGCCCTTCCCAGATACCTACCGCACACAGCCAGTCCAGTCCGCTGTGAGTTATTATTCACGATGCGCCGCATATGAAACCTATTGCTGTCTGTGTGATGGGGGCCCAGTAGCAGCTCCCAGTGTAGCAGCTCCTGACCCATCTGTGCAGGTGATTCCTGCTCTGGCTCTTCCCCTGCAGGCCTATAAGAAGCACTGTGTCTTGGGGACTTTTATGAGCATGACCTTAACATGCCCGTCTCAAGTGGTCTAGACTCAGCGCTCCATTTACTAGAGTCCTCGTCCCACTGATGGCTATCAGACTTTTCGCTTTTTACTAGTGACTCTCTCTTGTCATAACTCTTTGAAGACAGGCCGACCATCCGTTTTGTGGACTCTGTAGAATTTACTGTCACGGCTCTGAAAAACAGGGCATAACAAAGGGGAGGGCTCCGACATGCACTGCCTCTCTCTGCAGGAGATCACATGAACATGTGCAACGTACAGCTGTGGTTTGGCTGAGGAGGTGGTGAGGCTTTCATGTAGCGCAGATGCCAGCTTTAAATTACTATCAACACCAAGTACAAGCATCAGGAAGGAGAGAGCTGGGTGAAAAGTTGTTGATGGGAGTGTTTTCTATGAGACAGGTGAATATAAATTATAGCTTTGCCCTAAGTGATATTCATTTACACAGCAAAGTGACATGTGCTTTATTCAATGTGTTCAATTGTAGTTTTGAGCCTCGGCTCGAGTAACTCCTATTAATGAGCCAACGCAGTGAGTCACAAGTGATTAATCAGCCGCTAATATGTAGTAAATATTTAATAGTTAGCCTATAAATTCATCCTTTTATATATTATGGTCTGTTTGGTGTGTTGCGTGGCAGCGAGCCAAGCACTGTAGGTGGATTAGCTCATTGAATCCAAACAGTTTACGGGGAAAGCAGTTCCAGTGACGACACTATGTGGGCAGCTTGCAGCTCTCAAAATACAAACCCTCCATGTGAAAGCGAAAAAAGGAGAAAAAGTGAGTCTTTCACAGGGACAATCTAGTAAACACAGTCACTGCTAGGAGAGGGAACACCTGTGTTTTACCAAACTTTTGGCACGCAGCAGTTCGATCACTGCCGGAGCCATATTTGGTCGAGTGCAAATTTAATGTTGCCCTTAACGTGATGACGAGACGCAGCCTGACTCACGCAGGAAACTGCAAAGTCAGTCACAAATAAGATCTGAGTAAATAGGAGAAGGTGCTGGAGATGATTCAGCTCTGCCGGAGTAGCCGGCTGCAGACACAAACACAGGTTACATAGAGGGAATAAGCTTAGAACTGCAGCCAGAAATAGTTTAAGGTGTTGAGGATTAGGGTTAAATGTCAGCAAGGTCAAGTCAGAGACCAGTTTAGATTGGCTTAGAGAGGTTAGGTGGAAGAAGCTCGCTGGACAATTGGTCAACTGGCAGCTCGAGTATTTTGAGTCTCGAGTATCTCGAGTATATAACCAACGTATTTCCCATCTAACACATTCAAAACTGACACCAGACTCCTTTTCTTCCCCAATTAATTAATACCCAAATAAACTTTTATGCAGCACAGCTGCAAAAAGTAGTTAAAATTTTAGAGAGCATTTATGACTCCAAAGCGCTTTATTTTAATTTATTGTCAAAACAAATCAGTGTGACAGCCCTAGTCCTCACATTATTGAAAACACTATTTATTTCAGCACCTTGAAAACCGATTAAGTACAAGACAAAATAAACCCTGAGCTGAAAACCAAATGTGTTGTAATAAACAGTCCTCACTTGTCTTCTGAGTTTTTTTTTTATGTTTTTGATTAATTCAAGAAATACAAAATGTCTCCAGTCCAGTGTTTGGGGATCACATGGCAGCACTTCCTCTGTGTTGTTGTGAGGATTGAGCCTAAGCATCCTCTAATGGGATTAGCCAATAGAAGAAACCCAGACCAAGAAAATATATCTGCCGTCTTTACTTGCCAGATGGTAACTCACTGACCAACACCTGTGTGTCATAATTTTATGACACCTAAATAAAATTTGCTTGTTTTCAAGAACCTTTAAATGATTTTTTTCCTATTGAAAACACTATATGATAATCAGACCCAGTCACAGATTCAACAGTTCAAAAAATGTGAATGAATTATTTCTGTTTAGCTTTCTTATAGATGGACAAGCAAAAACCTTTAACATCAGCTTTGTTTTAAAGGTGGAGTCCACAGTTTGGTTAGCATATTTAAATAGTTAGCATGTGCCAGACTCATGCTTTCCAAGTCCGTGTGTGCAGACCGATGCAGGCTTTGAAAGCTGACAGCAGATGTGCATGTGGCTCTGTTCACACCTCAACAGGTACACGTCTGTTTGCCACACAGGTGGTCACGCTGTGCCTAGTATCGAACACAGAAAGAGACACAAGGCTGTCGTGGTTGTTTCTGGGAGGCTGTCGCTTTGCACTTTCTGCAGGATATAGCAGCTAGTTACAGGCTGAGCTGTAACACACAAGAAGAACATCCCGCTGTGTTTGGGCTCCATTGATGGAAAGCATGTACAAAATTAAAGCTGCAAGACATGCTGAACGGGCCCTCGCATCCACACGCATGTTAGGACGTGGCATGTCTTAGGGCTTATGTCACCACATTTGAGGTTAATATGGTCAACCGGATAACAATGGTACATCAAACGTGTAAAACGTGTCTTCTCCTGTTGCCAGCAGGTGGCGCTATGACTGTGAATGGATATTGGCATATGGATGTGATCAGGGCAGGACACTGATCAAACATATAAAGTTTAAGGCAGACTGGAGCATGTACAGGGTAGTTAGACAGCACTTCCTGTTTCATGGCCAAGCATCAAAATTCCGGGGGCTGCCATGGCCACGCCCTTTGACTTTTGCAGAAGATTTTGATGACTTTTCATCATTAGGGCCTAATTTGAGGTGTCTTGGACTTGCCCCTGATCCGGAGTTAACCCCTGAAATGACCAAAAATAACCAAAAATTGTCACAATTAATTCAAAAATTGCGAACTCCCTCCTTCGGTGTCCTAATTATAGCTTCATTGAAGTCCAGCTAAGCAGCCGACTGTTACGACTGTTTAGACAATAAATTAGTTGCAGTCAAAGTCACACATTGTGGGCTGACATCCTCAGAGTGATTCCTCATAGTCCTTCGCAGATTTGGGTGGATGGCGAAAATGACATCACGCATCCCCTTGCATACACGCTGGGACACAGGGACACGGAAAACATGAATTAACTGACCTTTATCGTTCCTCTCCTCACTTTTCCTCCCATCTTCCCTGCCTTTTGCACAAACTCAAATGTGCACCGAACATGCTGGAATAATGTTCTTGTTTGTTCCCCATTTAGAGATCCAAGCCTGTGTATGAAGTCCAGACTTCTTTCTCAGCGCACACACAGAGAAGACAGCTAGCAGACTGCGGGGAAATCTTCAGTGAATCTGACAACAACGTGTATTGAATTAGAATCGCTGACTTTAACTTTTATAGGCCCTATTTTCTTTTACAGCTCCTAAAAACATGGCTTCCAGTTCTTAATATTTTCTTAACAGTCAATATTCATGTATAGATCTGCTCCACTCAAGTCGACTTCACTAAACTCAACTAATCTGCAGCCTCAGGACTTTGCAGGTCTGATTAGATTTGATTGGCAGTGACCAAAAAGATCCCCAGAAATGACAGATTTTGATATGAATTGGACATTTGCTATTTCTTTTTTCCATATTCGGTTTTAATCTAATTATAACTAAACCTGCTGTAGTATGTCTACACTGAAATACTTGAACCGAGAGTCCATGTGTTTCTAATGGATTCATCATTCCTTCAAATAATATTTATCATATGCAATTCAGCCCAACAGTGAGACTGAAGGGAGCACAAAGAAAACTAACACAAAACATATGATGAGCACATTAAATAGCACTCACTGTTAATAAACAAGAAGTAAAAATGAGCTCCCCAGTGATCATATTTAACTCACCATTACTAACTATCTAATAATAACGTCTACTTTTGATATTTTAAGTACATTTTGCTAATTAAACTTTTACTCAAGTCATGTTTTTACAGTGTTGTACTTCTATTTTTACTCTTTTAAAGTGTTTGAGTATTTCCTCGCACACTGCTAAGCAAACATACAAACACACTGAACACAGTGCTGTGTACAGGATGTATAATTTCAGCCTCTAAAACATCAATAAAGTGTGTTTGCTGTGATTTAGATGCATAAATTCTTGCAGGTGATTTATGTAAATAATTATTGCTTTAAACTGTCAGTCATAACCTCTTTCCATGTCAACACAGTGGTTTTGGAACGAAGACCTGCAGTAAATTAGGAACGCAACAAAACTCTACAAAGAGTCTTTTATGGCTGCTTTTACCTGGACAGAACTAAAACTAAATGATCTGCTAGAAATTAAAGATGTGACATTCCTGCCTTCTTCTCAGTCCGTCTCTCTTGTTGCTGCCCTGCGGACAGCCCTCACCCCCCCTCCCCCCTCCAGCCCCCTGAATTAGCCTGGTTCACATACACAAGATTAAGTAGCAAAAGTGACATCCAAGACCAATCGGGCCACCCAAGAGAACCGCAACCAGCGGAAAGGCTGTCAGAGCCCCCTTTTGCAACATTAATCTTCAAGCCTCTCCTGCACTGCCAACTCACATCTCCTTCAAACGGGACAGGGAGGTAGAGAACTGAACTTTTCCCTCCCTGAAGGTTTCCTCCTCTCCATCAATTAACTCTTTGGGGGACAATTCATCGTCACCCGCCATGTGCCAGACAACTTCAAACACCGGCAAAATGAATTGCTTTTCCAGACATCTTTTTGAAAACTCGTCTCTAATTTGGCAATGAGGAGATTAGAGTGGACGTTAGCTCAATTTGTAATCCACCTAAATGCCTTCGCGAAGACACGCGGGGTTGAAATTACACCAAAAATTATGCTTAAGAGTGATTTATGTCCGAAGAAACTACATTTAACTTGTCTGCTGAGGACTGTGGAGACATTTCTATGGCCTGTTTCACCCATTAATAACGTTCAGCGATGGAATTCATCTCAAACGTCAGCAGACCGGTAAAATAGACATAGAGGGATCAGCGCGCTTACTGAGCTACTTTAACCACCTCGGCTACCTTTTGTCTTCTTTTCTAACCAATAGCATCTTTGATCTCTTTCAGGAGGATAACTCAATGGTGTGTGTGTGTTGGTGGTGGGGGTTATCCTGACCTTCTGTGGGGGTGGTGTCACGTCCAACCTGATAGTGGTGTGAATAGGAAAGCAGAAAAGATGAATACAGCAATTGATAAATAGCGGAACATGAGTGTGTTATGGTGTGGATGCCTTTAGTCCCAGGAGAGGGCCTTCCTAACCCCAACCTTTCTTCTGGCCGAGACCCGAGAAGCAAAGGGGGACGTCGCGCCATCTAACAGCGCTCCTTTGAAGAGAGCAACGCTGGAATCAAGCGGCATGCCTCAAATACTTTCTGCTAGGTTTTCTGTAAGTCTCTTTGCACATGGCGGGAAACCTTATCAGTTGGGATATATCCACTTTAAAGGATTAGTCGGGTGATGCCATCAGTGAATTGACCCAAGAAACAGGTAGTGTCTATTGGTTTGCCCAATAGATCTTTCTGCTGTTGTCCAAAAACAACAAAAACATATCAGTAACACATCAATTAGCTGTAATATTGCACTGGTAGTTTATTTTTATTTATGACCACTTGTAACTGGCACTGATCAGCCCTGTCTCATAAGAAACATCTTCCTATACATCAGTACTTCATTCTGAACCTGCTGTGGGAAACTTTCCTGGATTTTTTTTTCTTTTTTTGCAAAACTGTTCAAATTACATTGTCTTTGCCATTTATTTTATTTCTTCACTGTCACTCTTTTTCAGTCAACAAATCACATATTAGATTGGGTAGGACTCATCGCCCCGGTAACCCAGAAAATGGAGGAGAAGCTTCAAAATGTGTTGTCAAAGAAGTCAAAGCGTGACATTTTCCTCAGTCCAACAAAACAGTTTTGGAGCCAAACCTGAACCAGGAACTGAAAAACTAAATTTAAGACTAAGTATAATGGTTCCATGTGGGACACAAACCCCAGCCTCATGAGTAAACGTCCTTAAACCTTTACCTCCAGACTCGGATATCTATATCTGTGTATTTGTAACACAAATGAGAATCCAGCTCCAGCTGTAAAGGAATGTAATTTTTTTTGAGACAGGTTTCTACTAAACCACTAACTGTGTATGAATCTGCAGCTGAAAATAATCCTCAATAAATCAGCTTCTACTCCTGATTGAGTAATGCTTGCTGGAAACTACAGTGACCAGCAGAATTATGAAATTATGTAGCCTTTTTCCTTTTTTCGAGGTTTATCTTCAGTCGAAACCATCAGGTTCAGGACACTGATGTCACCACTGAGAAATCAACAAATTTATTGCAGATTTTGGTCTTTTCCTCGAATTTGTTGACCACAAGAAAAATGCAGAATGAGGCAGGTCAATTTGAAAATTTAATTATAAAAATGTTGGTTTCATGCAAATGTTTTGGTTTTATTTGCCCAGAATGTGACATCTGTCTCTGATACTCGACTTTCAGCTGATACTGGGTGGGTTGTCCGAACAATGAGAGCCTTTGCATTCACATCTCATATTCAAATGTGTGCTTTTTATCAACATTGTGTCCACAATTTGATCCGATATCAACATGTAAATTACTGCTGGCTGACTTGAGTCTCATGGTAAGATAGTTGAGCTCTATTTCTTTTTCTCACTGCCTAATGTTTCTGCCACTACCTGCACCTTTAATCGGGCTTGTTTGAGTTGGAGAGAAGAGGTGGAGTCTGGTGACCTTTCAACTCTGGAGACTGATTCTCTTTTTTTTCTTCTTCTTCTTCTTTTCGAATTGCTTTCACACCTGGCTGAGATCCGATCACAATGTGAGCCTGAGCGCCTCCGAATGTGGTCTGGCTGATAAGTTATCCAGATACAGACTGCATGTTTGACACCGGGAGTAAATGGGGTATGAGAGCTCTGCTGTCACTCTAGTACAATAGAGGTTAGAGGAATTTTATTTGTGGGGCAAGAATCTATGAAAAAGAAGAATAAACTCTAAAATTCTAAATAAATTTCTCTCTTTTTAATAAGAATAATGTATTTTTTTCCCCCAAGATAATCTACAAACCTTACTAAGAACTGTTTTCAAGTGAACCACAGTTAAAGATATATATATAAAAAAAATCATGTTCCTGCCAATTTTTAAATCTAAATAGCAATATTCAAATCTTGTGAGCACTGTAATAGAACACAATTCACATGTCATGTATTGGGGTGGCAGTAAAACTCTAAAAAAACAAAAAAACAAACCAAATAAAACCAAAATTGATGCCTTATAGGGCTTGGAAATATGGCTTTAACATTATCAATACAAAATACAGTATAAAAGTGATGTAAATGTGTGAGTTAAGCAAAAGTTTTAGACACTGAAAGTAAAGCGAGGATGCTTTCGAAGACTGTGTCATTAAATTTCCGGGGCTTTTGTTGTTTTTTAATCAACATTTGGTGCGGCCACACAGCAGCAGTTCCTCGTGTTACACTTGCGCACAGCTTTCTCGAGGTTCTTGGCAGGTCGGCTGCTTCGAGCATCTTGGAGAACTCGAGATCAGGACTCTGTTGAGGTCACACCATCTGCTGCAGGACTCATTGTTCTTCTAGTCGCTGAAGATAGCTTGTGTGACTCAGGCTGTATGTTTGGGCTTGTTGTCATGCAGCAGAATGAATTCGGGAACCTCCCTGTTATTACTGCGTGATGGATTCGAACCTAAATATCAAAAGTGCCTGAAACCTTTATGCATAGTGCCGTCTAATATTGACATAGCCATGTTTCTGGAAAACCTATTACGGAGCCTTTTAAGGATAAAATAACCAGACAGGAATGTGTGTTTCTGGCCAATCTAAATGAAGTAAATACCTGTACGGTAAAAGACATCATCAGTTTGATGCACAAATCTTGTAAAAACACAGAAAGCTATATATCAGTCCCGGTTCTTGCTGCATATTGCCTCAAAGGCCTCATACAATCTGAGATATTAAGTAAAAGGTACAAAAGTGTAAATAGTGTGGCAAATTCACAAAAATGTGTTATCTCATGGTAGAAATCCACATATTTCCTAAGTTTTTAGGTGTCATTTAGTCGAAATGACACTTATTTTTTATAGAATCCAATATGTAATAGCTGTTTTTGTTGTCTCAGTATGTAGAAGGATAATTAGTACAATAGTATGTAGGATAATAAATGATGCGAGCATAATAAACAGTACACTTTAGGTAAACAGGTTCTTTTCAGCGTTACTCGCTACGAGCTTTTGTTTGGATAACCGGGAGCCATCATCAATCTGATCTGTGCCCTTCAAAACAAGCTCCGGTCCACACAGTGTGCTGAAAAACACATACACACAAACACAAACACACACACATGAACACACACACAGTGGGGCTGGTCATTGGCTGCAGACTGGCCGGCTTGCGTGCCTCATCGCCTGGGTTGCGGAGTTCACAGCGCAGAGCGACCACAGACAGCAGCGATCATGAGGTCACTGAGGGCCAGAGAGCGGCTTGCGTGAGCGAAGGTGTGTGTGTTATTTAGAGAAGCTCCATTAACAAATCTGCGTCTTGGCGAACGTTCAAATGAAAAACTTTCACACCGGGTCTTCTGTCCAGCTGCTGAGTTGAAACGGGAACGTTGAGCTCAATAATGGCCTGTACGCTTTCCAACAGAGTGGAGGATTTTACTTTCTAACGACAGGAGGCTCTTCATAACAGTAAATAAAAACAATCCAAGATGGAAAACAATTTGTAGACATAAAACTCCCGCAGTAATTTCCCTGTGCTTACTCTTAGGTTCATCATGTTCTTATAAACAGAAAAAAAATTTGCAAAAATATTTTGCGTCTGGGAGCCACATTTCCCCCATCAGTGCTATAAAATTTGAATGCATGATTGAATGAAGTGTCACACAGATTGTGGTTTGTTTCAGCATCACCCACTGCAGAGTTTTTTATTGTATCTTCCAGCTGGTGAGGGCCAATTATTACTTAACCCATAAAACAATAAAACATTATGACACTGTTAGTGACTGAAAACACTATAAAACACTGTAATAATGAGCAGGTGCTACACTGTAGCTGTTGCACATATCAGTTTTGGCAAATCCGAGAGCCTCCAAATCGACACGGCACATATGCAATGTGTGTGCTATGTGTAAATATAGTACAACTATTGTGCCCTCAAATGATTAATTACATGTACATTAACTTTGATCCAGTTTATTTGTACTGATTAGCTAGCATGCTGCTTTTTTTTTTAGCATCTAACAAATTGACCTTATACCACTAAAAAAAATGCAACCTCAACCCAGCGCGGGTAAATTGGCTTTAATTTGTGGTGCTAATAGTATTTTTTTTTCTCTTTTTTTCAGAATCGCTGTTGACATTACAGGGCTTTTACACCCGGAGAGGAAGTTGCAGAGCAGAGCCATTATTTCAACTGAGCAGAGCAGCTGTGGTAAGAGCTACACTGACTTTTTCCACCAGTTTTGTGCAGCAAAAACTAAACTTTTACCCCTAATACACTGGTCTTGATTTCTAATGGGATTCTGGTGTTGACAGTAGGCAGAAGTTTGCCAACTTTAACTGCAGAGAACCAGAGAGGAGTGGTTCATACCTCATTTCCCAGGGCCATGGAAACTTATTTGATCTTCCAAAGATATAAAATAAAATAGCAGAGAAGATGAGAATATCAGGTTAGAAAAGGAAAATTGTGTTTGTTTTTTTTGCACTTTGCATGTAACCTGCAGCATCCTACTGAGCTTCTGTGCAGATTTATGTTTGGCTTTTGTATTAGTTGTTGCCCATGTGCTCTATGTAATCCACAGAGCACACTGCCAACAGAGCCACTGTCTTTAGATGATGCACAGAAACAGCAATGTTGGTCTGGAGTTTTCTAAATGTTAATTTTCCGTCCTGAGCACCACGAACATGACATTCAACTCCATTTTGCTGGGATGACAGGAGATATAAAATTAGAATTATTTGCACGACAAAATGCCACTAGGTGTAATTAAGAAACTAGCAGGAGTCTTTTTAATAAGTAATGTGACTATATAATGACATGTTCCCCCGTCAGCTCTGTTCCTGCGGCTGCTAAATGCCTGGGATGTGCATACGGCTCGAACCCCACGTTTACAGCCGCACTGATCAGAGCAGTTGCCTCACTGATGTTTGCGTTGTAATGATGACTTTGAACAATGCCACCGCGCTGCCATTCTCATTTCACATAATTTATTGTGCTTATAGGCCAAGACGGGTGGAATGCTTTCAACTTTTATGATACAACATTGTGCCAAGAGCGTTTTTCCCCACTGCTTCTCTGAGGGGATTTCAAAGGGGGAAAGCAACACATGCTGTCATTCATGTCCTGCTGTTCAGATGGACCATTACGCTCATATCAGATCGGCACTTTTGATGTGCCGAGTGACAGAGCAAAATAAATGGCGAGCGCAAGGCTGTGAAAGCTTTGCAATGCAGTGCGTTAATTAACGAAGGTCTATACCAATTAGGCGCCCATGATTGGTGTGTGAATATCAGTGCAGTCACGCAGTTTGGGACTCTGCGCAGAGTAACACCACTGTTTACTGAACACAAAGACCGTAAACAAGCACTGGCAACAAGTGTGCTGCCAAGTGTGACTAGCTGGGCATTTCAAAGAATTTATGGCTTTTCCAGAGACCTCAACGTCATCCCAAAAGGAAGACCAACATAGTTAACTTTATTGGCTTTTGGAGATATTTTGCTTTTAGGCAAATAAGATTAAAAGGCTCTTTTTTGCAAACCCAGAATGAAAATCAGGATGTGCTGCATGTAAAACATGCCCACATTAAAGGCAGGCTAATCTAAATCTCCTGCACTACTAGTATTAACTAGCTTCTTCGACGTTTGAAATCTGGTTATAAAATTGGCATTTGTTTTTATGTGATGGTATAATGATGAGCAGGAGAACAGTGGAATTGGTTTCAGATGAGTGGCAGACAATGAAACAGCAACTTTTTACAAAATCTATATTTATATTTCTTAGTTCTAACTTCTCACTTGTGATGTTTTCCCTTTGTTGTACCTAACTGTAAACTGAAAATGTTGGTATTTTAAAGGATGTACTATACAGCTGGGCTTTTTTTGTTTGTTTTTTAATGCTCACCCAGTAAGATAATGATTACCATGATGGTGGCTATCAACTGGCATAAAAGGAGGTGTTTAAATGGATCATTAGACCCTTGTTCTGCACAAAGTGAACCAACAGTGTGTTGTTTACTTCAGTCAAGAGGAAAAGGCTCTTCAGATTAAGAGCTATGAGGAATATAAAAAAAACACTAAGGCAAAAAGCACTATTATTGCAAATAAGGCAAGAGAGGAATGCTGGTAGAAAACTGTTCATCACATGGGGTAATTTATTTACTTTACCTCTCAGTGCACTATCTATTTTAATTATTTTTGGGGGGGCTTTTAGAATAGTGACAGTCAAGGAGAGACAGGAATAGGGAAACAATTTGGACTATCACCCTCAAGGTGCCCCAAACCATTTAATTCTAACATGGCAGCTGCACATTAGAGCTCTTAAAGTTTAAATTTTACACTCTAAAAGTGCATTTTGGTGTGACACTGTCCCATTGTGAAGGAAACACGAACCAAAGTAAAATGAATGTTACTGGTTGAATATTCTTTGTGATACATGCAAAGAGACTGATCAGTCATCTAATTTGCGTTCTGTTAAGTGCAATAGCAGCTAATGTATTTTCTGCATCACCAACTGAACGCATAGATTCATTGTACAGATTCACTGCCTCAGCTAAGAGTCTCGATCGCTTGCATGTAGTCAGGAAAAGAATCGGTGAAAGAGCGGCACTTCTCACCGCTAATTTTAATCCCAAACTCTGAACAGAAGCATTATTGCAGCATTGTATATTTATCAGTTACCATGGCGACCGAGCCAGGTTAAAAGAGAGCCACCTTTAGGCTCAAAGCTCAAACTACCTCGCTAACACACTATTCTTGTTTCATAGTACAGCCCTCTGGTCTGTTGCTCGTGCAACACAAACAATTTGAAAGCGTCACATTGGGCATCATGCAATTATGGTAGCATGTAAAACATCATGCAGCTCCATTTTTATTTGGATTATTGTCTAACTTTAAAACTTCCAATATTTCTCGGGAAAAAGCACCAAAGAACTATTTTTTGGTTTTTTTACTGACATTTCTTAAAGGTTTGCACTATCCCCTTTGCTGCTGTAACAATGCAAATTTATAATAATAAAGGCCAATCGTGTCGTACAAGGTTAATGTCGCAGGTCTCACTAAAAGTATAATGATGGTTAACACCTTTAGATAGAGCTCATAAAAGCCATGGCAACCGCATGACTCACATGTTAAAACGGTAAATAAATCCTGTTCCAAGCTCCTATTTAAATTCCAGGTATGCAGCTCACCGAACGCTGAAACAATCTGGGCAACAGAATAAAAACAGTCACGCAGGAAAAATGTCACCGGGTTTGACTCACAGATCTATTTATCCTTGTGTTTAAACAGGTTCTAATTGCAATAATATGTTCCCCTTTGTTTTGCTGTTGCTCGGCTCGACTCGGAGAACAAACACTTCATTAATCCGGCAGACTACATTAGGTAGTCAGTAATGAGGTGAATGTTTGAAGAATAAAAGCGATAATGACCCAAATGTTTGGTTTACACACATATATAATTATGCATTTATTGACAAGAGTGATACAGGTCTGTTTTGGGACAAACGAAGGTCAAGCCAACTAACAGATGTGTCTCTTAGTTTACTTAGCGGACCTCCTGGTCCTCTTGTCCCACGAGAAGTTGGCTCCGTAGGATTTCACTCGGGGCTTTGAGGTCCTCTTCTCTGTTATATCGTAGCTCCAACCTGGAGGGAAAACATCAGAGTAAGCGATGGGGCGAGAGCGTCCACGTATGTTCGCTTTGGATCTGTTCCAACCACAATGAGGTGTTTTGTAGACATCAACAGGCTGTGTGTAGTCAGAACGGCTCTAATCGCTTTCATGGTGCAATAAACAGAGTACGGCAGTTTCCTTTGCTTAGTTTCAACAAACTTTCCCAGATGGTTCATTTCTCGGAGTCAAAGTGAACTCGACTGCTGCTAGACATAAAAACCACGTCATCCAAGGTATACCTTTAGCTAAACAATTGTGTAACGATCTTGTTAGCTCATCAGAAGTATTCTGTTAATGTTTTATGGTTACGAGGCCTCCCTTTGTCAACAGGTGCTGAGGGTCCTAGTTTGAAAAGTTAAGAGAGGTGAGCTTATCTCCAAGAATCTGATTTATATACATTATGTGAATATTTTATGTAAAAATCATGCAAGAATGACTGTTAAAATGATCATTTTGGTAAAAAATAAATAAATAAAAGCTTTCAGTTACCAATTAGGATGCTCAAGTGCTCCAGTGCTCCTGATATAAGATGCTGTAACTGACACTATTTTCGACTGGCTCAAAGTGCACATTGATCCAGATTAAATCTAGTTACTCTCAGTCAGTGCAGCAAAACTGGCAACCACCTCAGCAGTTACAGGAGTCACAGTCCTCCAGCTAGCAGCAGTGCTTAACATTACCTCTCCTAAAATTACTACTAACAGATTGATGGGATACATTTACTGAGACTGTTCATTTCAACTTTAAATGGCTGGCTGTTCAACGGTCAGTTCATTCATTCTGTTAATTACACTCATTTAATACTGATTGAAGTGAAAGGCATGGTGAATTACATTACTATGTTACGATTGGACGTGATTAGTTAGGGCGTTGCATACACTGTTACAACTTGAAAAATTGTTTACCGTTTTTCTCGGCAAAAGCAATGGCATCTTCCTTGGAGGAGAAACTGAGCACCATGTTGGATAGAGGATCGGCCCTAAAACACAAAAGTCACACAGTTAAAGAGAAATATCACACCACGGTCTAAAAATGCAGTACAGTGATACTTAGGGTATGAGAACAGAAGGTGTTGTATGTTGTACAGGTTGTAAAACCCTGATTATCATGGCACCCAGTAGGAAAATGATCTAATTTGAGTTTATGTGCTGTAGAAACTGTAGTGGTATCCGGTTCTTACGTTGAGGCCCAGCCCATCAGCGGGTTCTCCCAGCGCTCTCTAGTGTCAAAGTCCATCTTCCACTTCTTGGTGCTGTTGACTCCTGACTGCATGGCAGTTTTGCTCGGTACAAAGATGTGAACCTTACGAGTTTTGATGTGCTCTTCAGGAACCCCCGTCAGAGGCGCGATGTCCTGGAGGACAGACAGAAAGGAAACATATCGTACAGTGAGTAACGCATTGATACCAGAAGCATTTTTTTCTGGTATGCTTGTGGAAAGTCTCTTCACATTAATCCATAAATCAAGTTCTCTTAAAAAAAGTTTTTAAAAAAAAGGTATGTATGGCAGTCACAGGCCTGCCCAGGCACTCTATGCCCGTCACCAGAGTCTTCCTCAGGGCTATAGGCAGAGTTAGAGCTTGCAGATAAAGTGCAGCCATATTTTACAGTTCAACCTACAACATCTTGCATTGCTATACATGCCAGATCATCACATCCACGCATGTTTGTGGTTCTTTCAGTGCTCTTCTCCAGTTTCATAACGGTATCTTAGGATATTGTAGCGTAGTTTTGAGCATGTGCTGCTTGATAGATAGATAGATAGAACTTTATTGATCCTTTCAGGCAGTGCTCTCCAGGAAATTTAGATTTAAGAAGCACACAGTACAGTACATTAAAAAGAGAGATGAAAGACAGAATATTAAATAAGAAATATAAAAAAATATAAAGAAAATGTAAAGAAAAAACAACACACGCCACACCACCGGAGTATTAGAAACAATAATGATAAATTATTAAGTGTATTAATGTATAATGTATGGACTTGAGGTTGATACAGGCTGTGTAAGTTATTCCTCCCCACGCTCTGTCCTTCTGCTGATGTAAAATCTTACTAACATAAGATGTTATTCATCTTATGTTAGTCTATATTCCTCTGAGCTTCAGTAAAAAGCAACTGGCCTTCTCTTTTGCTTCTTGAAGACGTTTCACCTCTCAATCCAGAGGCTTTTTCACTTCCTAGGTCTCTTGATTAGTCTATCCAGCTACTGATTTGCAACCGAGTGGGAAGATATCTTAAAAAACTAAGTAACACGTGGGTTACTACAGATCTTTAAATCTACCATAAATAAGTATTTGTAAATTAAAAGTGATTTACAGCATTGCAAGCGACAAACCAACTAAGAACTTAGATAAGGCTCAACTGAGCAGTCAAAGTTTTCCATCTGTGCTAAAATATATACGGAAACAACAAATTGAGAGGTTTTGGTAGCCAGCACTCTTCTAGACACCATTCTGACTTTCATTTGACTTGCTGACTGATGTCTTTTTCTTTCCCTACAACGAGTTCATGCAAAAAATATGCTTGTGTTTTTTTTGAAAGTTAGTTTGCAGGTGTTCAAAAATACAACTTGAAGGTCTGACAACGTGTTCTTAATGTCAGGAAAATGGGGTCAGGAAAAGGTTTGGTGACTATGAACAGGTACTCGGCTGCTTTATGTTTTATATATTTGTACTTCACATCAATCTGTGGGGATTTATTTTCACTTCTAACTACTGGGGTCAAAAAACTTCAAATAGATCTTTAGTGTCAAAGAACAATAAAACATGAAAAATCCAAGACGTGAACCATTTTTATAGGCACTGTGAAACAAACTAAAAGTTTGGATTGTATTTTTTATTACTTCTGTGATTTGATGTCATTTTCATCTCTGCCAGCACAACTGTGAACAACTACAGAAGAAATTTTCATGAGCTTAAACCTGCCAGAATATTGCTATAATTTGAGATGTTTTTTGATATGTTGCTTGTATACTGAATAACAGCATTATTAAAAACAAATAAAACAAGCAGCATCAGCAGCCAGGCGCCTGCATCAAAGAAAGATTTAGTGATAGTGTTTATATAGATAGTGTTTTAGCCAGACATTTTTGAGCTTAAATCGGACTGTCGTTATCACAAAGCTCATACAGATCACCATGGTAACCTGCTTTAGAGAAGAATAAAGTCAGAGTTTGACATCAAAACGCAACTAGTGACCTTTCAGATAACTGGGAATAAGTCACATCAGTCCTACAGGTGCCTCATTAGGCCACAAGAGTTTACAAAAAGTGAAATCAGAAAGAGCAATTAGTGTTTTTATAGATCGATTTAATCACTTCCTTAGAAGTTAAGAGTGACACATAAAAAAAAAAACACCAAAAAGTTTATCACACTGAATAACTACTTAATGGTGGTAAAAGCTGCCTCGTAAAATTTAAAGGTTATTTTATTGCTAACAATGCTGATGATTTTACGCTCGCATATAATAACTGAAGCTTGGAATAACATGAATTTGTGATGATACCGGGAAAAAAAACTCTACCCTCTGTTGCCATCTTAAAATTAAAAAAAGAAAAAATTATATACATATATGTGTATATAACTATATGTGTTAATATATAATATATGTAAGATTAATTAGCATTTCTGTCAAAACATTTTGATCAATGTTAAAAAGCATTAATTACTTTTCTTCTCTTCTTTGACAGAAAAAGTTTGACATTACTTTTAACTTTTTATGCGCATTACATATTTATGTTGTTTAGCATCAGTTCCAAAAAAAACCCAACTCTATTTAAAGACATAACATTCATTGCAATTAGCTCCCTTATTCATAACCCTGCCTTAATTTAGTATTGAGGGATTTTTTCAAGACTAAATTAGCATTTTATCCTACTTATGTGATTATATTGCCTGTGATCCATGTGTGTCATGATTGTAGTGGGAATGGTCATTTTTTGCATTTATATAAACGATGATGTAATTTTTGCTGGGATGTGTATGAAACAAACATGTTTCCTTATGTCTGGAGAATAATGTGTAAGCTGTAGCATCACAATTTTTAATTTGTAATGGTATTTTGTGTTACATTTAAATTAATCAAAAAATAGCAGCTTCTGCAACTGGATATTTCACTTTTCCATGTTGTGATTTTCATAAAAATTGTGATTATAAATAAAATACAGTAATTAACATGTACGTGTGCTCACTGCTGGACAGGTAAGCACAGAGTTGACCGAGTTAGCTGCTAACTGGCTTTATGATCCTGTTAATCCAGGTTGACCAATGTTAAGCTTAGTGAAGGAGGATAAATACAACATGCAGTCAAGTAACAGAAAGGAAAAATATAAAAGCCATTTTAATGCTACAATTTATTCTCCTTTGCATTTAGGTTGCTGAAATTAATGCCTAATACTTGCGACGATTTATTCCAGACCATCAGAAAGTAGGCCAGCATGACAATTGGAGGAGGAGTGGCCTGTGGGCATACTAAATGCATATTCCTGAGCAACTGGAGCCCCTTCAAGCTCCTATCGAGGATCTAGTCCAATTCTTAAGGGAATTAGCAAACAAGCAATGGGAAGTCGGCGACAAAACACAGACAAACCTCCCAGCACGAAGGCAGCAGCCACCCAAGAGTGAGGGCTTTCCAGAGCCGCTCTCCTTTCAATATAAGAATTTTACACATTTCAATGGCCATTACAACTTCAAAGATTCAAATTTTCAGCATTGTCTGTCATCTGCCAGTTGATTTGTAGAAAGGGGGTCATTTTGCATGAACTCCACACAAAAGCCCGCCTTTCCTTTGGCAAAGGAGCTTCCAGTGGCATTTAAACCTAGTAAATTACAGGTCCAACTGCTAAACTACTGCTTGTTTCAGCGAAACTTTTTTTGCCAGGCTAAGAGGCAAGACCAGACTGCATTTAATCATAAACAAGATCTGCACATTGAAAAGATTGTTAAAATGAAAGGGAAAAGGCGAACAAAAGGGGGGAAAAAACTTCACAAGTGCTTGGTAATTATTTCCGGCTGCCCTATCTACTTAACCTTAACAATTCCTTCTTGTCACAAAGAGGAGGAAAACATGTTCTCTTCACCCAGAGGGGGTAATGGTTCATGACACAATAACACACAAGACAGTGTTAAACAGCAACAAAATGAGATGCTGGGGATTTTTTTTCTCATCTTGGAGCCTGCAGAGAGTAATCAAAAATGTTTTAAAATGCTGTGTTCTGCAAGATATAAATTTTTATTGTGAGTGGACGATGTTCAAAAGATTTGCAGAGAGGCAAGAAAAACTTCCTGGGAGTTTTTGGAGAAAAGACAAGAACCATTAAAATACTTTGTGCACATGGACTGTGACAAGTTTGGATTGAGAGAAGAAAAAAATCTCAAAAAGTACCTTTGAGTTGAGGTAAATCAAATTTGCAGTCAGAAACATTTAGCATTCTGTGGTCTGCTCTGTACTGGGGGACAGACGCAAGAAAATCCCTCTCTGAGACGCATTAGAAATTATACCCTTGGGATTAGCAGGCCAGACTATGGCTACGCATATGTACGTTACATAAACCATAACTGACACATGAGGCCCACGTATGGTACTTTGGTGCGATAATTTGTCCAGATGTAGCAGACCTTAAATCACATCTTAGGCGTGGATGAGCACAAAAGGTCCTTCATGAATGAGGGAGGATGTGTCAAAACAAAGGCTCTGCCAAATCACTGAAAACACTCTGCTCATTATTTGGCATTGTTTGCAAAAAATACGAGTCTAGACTTCTATGATACTCGCATGCATTACACTGAAAGCTAGGAGGGTTATCGGCATAACAGGCTCACCCACAATCCCCAGATTCACAAAGGGAATGATTGTGGCTGGAATGTGGTGTGTTCCCAGGAAGACTAGAGAGGGCCATCACAAAAGGAAAACCCACACGGTGGGCACTTTTTCTTCTGCCATGTACAGGAAGCGAAATGAGAACTATCAAGTTTGACACTATTCACAGGGCCTTCACGGGGCCCTACAATACCTGGCTGGGCAGACAGAATGCCGGGCTTAAAAAAGGGGGGAAAACGGCTGGCAAAGTCTCCGTCACGTGAAAGCGTGTCGATATTTCTGACACCTCCAGGCTACGTGCCAAATAAAGAGCATAGGGGCTTGTCGCTGTGGGGCCGCTGGGCCCACCAGAATGCTGAAAGCTGGTACCCCTAATGCTCCAACAGAGACCTGGGATGGAAGACTTCTGTGTCAACAAGAAAGAAATCTTACTGCGCTTAGGTTTGGAAAAACTGCGGGAAATAACGAGCAATAGAATATGGTTTCCCTGACAGGGACTTGAGGTGTGAAATGCCTCTGAATCAAATATTCTAATTAACTGTATCCAGATTAATGCGAATTTTTCCATCTCTGTAATAATTTTTGCATTTATCAGTGTCTTTCCTATGTTAAACACTGAAAATGTATTTGACAAGCTGTGATTTCTAGCTTTCTCCACTATCTAAAATGCACTTAAATTGTTTGGAAAAACAACAACAGAAAGCTGGTCTGATTTCCATTTTGTCTTTAATATTGGTTTAAGGTCGTGGCCCCGAGACAACACTGGTGGAGGAGTGTTGTTTCAGCTACCAGAACAAAATACGGTCCTGGAAGTCCAGTTTGAGTAACTGATCCATGAGCCGGAACGTTTATCTGATGCCAACAAGCTGCACAGCAGAGTATAATACTGAGAGACAGGACTTTACACCTCTGGAAAAACTGCAGGGCTCACGGGGTAAACAGCAAAAGTATGCTATTCAAGTTACAGGGTAATACACCAGGAATGTGTGTGAGTGTGTACGCATTCAAATAAATGAGGTTACATTTTTGATGTGACGCCGCTCGCTGTGCGTTTCCTCTTCAAGATGGTGTTTCACTTTGTTTGACCAGTAAGCAGCGACAGACATATTTGTCCAATTACATGAACTGAAGTGCTTTTATTTATCTAATTCTACTAACAACAGTGACTTATGCTTTCTCTATTTCCCCACATACTTGACCAATTTTATCTTGTCATTTCTCTGGCTCCGACGGTGGCATCCCTCTTCTTAATCCCATCTACCAAGCTCCGATTGGCTCGGTTGTTTTTCTAAGCATGAACACAACATCCACCCTACTTGAAGAAATGGAGATGTGGGCAGCACTTAGTGGGGTGTCTGGTTCTGTAAGTGTTCTTCCAGCCACCGCTGCTCCCATATCGTTTAGCACATCTTGTCAGTTTCAGATGATTTGCAGGTAAATGTCCACATTTCCTGCAGTTCATTTCCCACAGTTTATACAAAGGAATATTAAACCCAGTTTTGTCTGCTCGGTGATATAAACTTTGGTCTCCATATTATTACTGATATCATTTGCAGATTCTGGTCAAAATGAAAGAGGGGTTTTTCGTGGTATGATGTTTTCCAAGAGAACAAATGTAATCTAGCCTAAAACCTGGTTTGCCAATAACAAAATATCTCTATAAAATGAAAATCAGACTTTTGGGTGTATGTTTAAGTAAAGTTTAAGTAAAGTAATACAAATTAGATGAATATTTTTAAAGCAACCAATTTAATATTGTTGAAATTATCAACAGCATGGGGGACATCTGAATAGTGCTTCATACTGGTGAGTGTCTTGGGGTTTGGCAAACATGGTCAAGCACTTGAAAACAGGTAAGTATGAGGACCTCGACTTCCGAACACACTACTGTTCATTCACTTAGTGAACTGAATAGCCCTGTCTTTTTCACTCAATCATTAGATACTCCCTTTGTGCACATTTAGAAAAAGACTATTATTTTAAACATAAAGTAAACCATGAAACAGAAATTCACATCTGTTCTTACAATGATCCGGGACGACTCAATTACGAATACTATGAGAACGATCTGCTTTCCAGTGAAGCTAAGAGGCCAGACTATGTGGGACATGCAAAACATGAAGACAGTGGGATCAACATGTTTTTCTACACTTTTTTTGTTTATACAAATGGTTTTAATCATAACTAATTATTGCCACTAGAGCTGAAATTTTTGGCCGATCATTGTGAGGATTTGTAATTTGTTTGATTTTTTTGGTCAGACAAACAAGACATTTAAGTTCATCACCATTTTCTGAATCTTTGTAGACAAATCAAGTAATCAATTAATGGAAAACATCATTTAATCAATACTGAAAAATAAGCAGATGTGTGCCTTCTTATCCAAAAAAATATCCCAGGTACAGGGTCATATTGTCTAAACACATTGTTACTGGCGTCCTACTTTTAAGGCTTGTTAGGGTTTACAAATCTAAACTGAGGTACACAGTGTATTTTCCTGTTAGTGCAGTAACCAAACACACGGGCAAACAAACAAATAAAGGACGTCTGTGCTTGACTGGTTCACACAAAACATTTCGAGCATCACTACCACATTTTTAAGGACACCGTGACAGCCATGACACATGTCAGGTCCAGCCCATCAGAGCACGAACACCTGTATGCCAAAACTGCAGCTAGGGCAGCCAGAGGGGTCACAAGGTCGACCGAGCTGAATCATGTTGAGTCAGCATGCGCTGAAAGCCCAAACACATCACCCTTAACCCCCCACTGTCCGGCCCACACCCAGACCAAGAGGCTCACTCATCAGTCTCCGCCGGTTCCCACCTTCAGACGTCTTTGAAGTGGGAAAAGCGTGCCAATTACTGATTGGACATAGGGGGTGTCTCTAATAGAAACAAATATTATGTTGCTTGCTCATGTGTGGGAGTGGTTCAACACCGGAGAACAAGAAGCAGCTGGCATGAGGGTCATCTCGAATCTCGCATTACACATACCGATGAGGATCGGAAGGAGAGGACAGACGAAGGGTCATTTATGAATATGTTGGATTTCAGACACGCTTGTTTGTTTGTGCGTGCATCTCAGATGTCTTCTTCTATGTTAAACGACTATAAATAACTTAACTTATCAGGCAGAAGTGTGTTGCTTGACATTTTATTAATGTTGACAGAACATCTTTAAGTTTAGTACTGTTAGTTGGACAGAACCTGCAGATTAGATTCTAAAAAATAAATCCAAAATAATGCTTATTATCCACCAATCTACCAATCCTTTAGTCAGTCGTTTCCACTCTATGTTGTGAAATTTAAATTGTGGCAGTAATTACATCAGGAATTGCCATGCTAACTCTTTGTTGTGAGGACAAGAAATAGACTAAAAGAGAAAAAGAAACTTTTGATGGTTGCAATATTAGAAAAAGAGCTGTTAGCTTACAACTAATGAGTAAGAGGAAGTGTAGGCAAACAGGAGTAGCAAGCCTTTTTTATCCAATCTGCAAACACAACACTTAGCAGCCAGACAATTCCTAAAACTACCCAGCGCTGACAGGGCTGAGGAGTCCCCTTAAGAGGCTTAGTCTCTATGGAAGTGAGTGTTAATGAATGAAATACTATTTAGTGGATGATACATAATAAAGCCTCTTGTCTGGCACTCTTCAAAGACCAACATCCTCTGACCCACTACTCCAAACTTGAGCCGAGAGATTTTTTGCATTAAGCGCGCCGTATGAGAGGGCAACCAGACAAAACAGACACTTAAGTTGTCTATGTGCAAAGGAGGGAGGAAGGGTGGGAGAGGCGGATGAGAGGGAGAGAAAAGGGGAGTGGGGCGGTGAATGTGGTCTGCTCCACTGTAGGTCACTCTGTGTCTGAGGCTAGACAGGCTTAGAGAAAATTCACCCGTGTACCGCAGACTTTAACTGCTGGGGCTAAATTTATCCTCATAGCCGGGACAGATGGATTTTTATTTTGATTTAGCATCTTTGTTGTACTGATTATCTCCCTCTGTCCGAATGTGAAAGAAAAGACCTGTCTGAAGGCTGCTTTCACACTCGCAAAACACTTGGAATCACTCTGTATCAGGGAGTCCGTCATTCCAGATTTATCTTGACTGATAGACAAAGGATCTTTCAATCTGATTTCAATTTAGGTCTTTAAAAACAACCAACAACAGGCCTTTTGACTCAACCACTCACCGCAATCAAGCCCCACATCTTTTGTGCAGATGTGATGTCACTTGCCAAGCGAGGCTGTGCCTTAAATTCGCAAGAAGCCAGAAGATTTCAGATTAGTAAACTTAACATGCCAATCATTAAATGGGCTTACCAATTTAACAGTCTCTTCCTCTCCCCGTCTTCCTCCCTCCTTTTTCTTCAATTCCCTGCAGTCTAACAACTGTCCTCCTCTGTCTCGTAAAACCCTAGTGCCTTTAGAGAACTCTATAACAAGGCTTCACAAGCGCTTTAAGATTATGGTGTTGTCTTTATGTGGAGAGAGGAAGCGCACTTGGCCACGGCTGAAGCAGGAGTAGACGTTCAGACACTCAGGACTAAGTGGAAGATATTGTGTTGCATATTGAAGCAGCTGTTATGGTTATAACCGCAGTTGTTTCTGCAAAGGGCCAGTGAGTAAAGCAAAAAAGGCCTGACTCTAATTGACTGAGGTCACAGACATTCCGTGTAAAGCTGTGTATCAGTGGCCAGCCAGTCGGACCCTGGGAGCTGCCCAGCATGCTTAATCAAACAGTAATTACAAACAAAAGCAGGTCGGCATGGGCACTCCGGGGAACAGCTTTGGGCACTGGAGCTCCATCACGCAGGTCTTTTTATCTGACACTACTTCTGAAATTCACACAATGGCCTCAAAGTTTTGCTCATAAAGAAGTCAAACTTCAGATTTCAAATATGAGAGGAAAGATTAAAACATTGAGGCCTGCACCTAACTAATATTTTAATAATTTAATCCGTATATTCTCTAACATCATTTTAGTCAATTATTCTTTTTGCTGTTAAAAAACCTCAAAGATACTTGATTTACTATAAGACAAATAAAAGCAGCAAATCTTTAAAATTTTAGCACCAGGGACTAGGTAATGTGAGGCATTTTTGCTTGAAAAATGACTTTAACCATGAAATACACGTCTTTCTAGCTGCTGGACATGTAATGTACTGTGGCTTTTCAGACTTTATTTTAGTAAGAACAGTAAGTTACTCTCCCTGCGAGCGACACATTTTACGAAGTCATGTCATCTACTGTTTTTAGAAAAACACTGATTTCATCTGCTTTCCTGACTAGTCAGTTATCGAAACTTTTGCCCATTACCCTTTTGTCTGCAGCGGCCTGCAGAAAAATTGCTAAAAGAATGCCATTAAATATCCTTTTCACAGAATTAGTCCAGATTTTTGACCTGCAGGAGTTTCTCGTCCTTCATAGCCTAAATTTGTCTGTAATGGAGACGACCAAACAAGCTGTAGAGATGCAAGTTCCTGTAAGGTTTGCATTTTTTGGACAGACGAGAACTAAGGACAAGATAATGAGTGTCGCACAAACATTCAGACAGAGTTTTTGGAGTGAATTCAAAATATCGTTTGCCCTGGCCAAAATGCAACCTCATCTAAATGAGGTTATTCAGAAATGTTCACTACACAACGGGCAGCGCACCACTTTCTCCTCGGGCCAGTTGAGAGAGGCAGCGAGCGAACCCGGCATAACCCCTCAGTGGATCGAGATCTTTGTTTGATTGGTCTAACCAGAAAGCAATTCACACTTATTGACAGCCTGATGAATGACTATCGTGCTGACATACGCTGAATGCCCAAAAGGGAGAGTGCTCTCATTGCCCTCTTCCATGTGAGACGGAGACCACTGTACTGTAAACAGCTGAGGGCCTCTCTTTTTGGCCTGTCTGGGTGAGCATTAGAGTACTTCCCGCCGTCGCCAGCAACAGCATGCCACAAAGGAACCTCTGTGGCCGACAACACTGAAGTGGCCACTGTCTTTTTCGTGAGTCTCAGGGTGTCTCACAAACTTTTTTCCATGCAAGCTTCTTTTCTTTCACCCCCCTCCCCATTTTTTAGAGGCCCTTTTTTCCTCTCCTCTGCTGTTCCTCTCAGTGGCCCCTACTGAGAGGACAGAGACAGACACTCCGCCCAGCCAAAGGTTTGTCTGCCAGTATGGCCAGCTTTGGTCTGGGACAAAAGCACACTGACGCTGCCCACACTGCTCCCCCCAAAAACAAGTCCACAACAGACTCCCACATTCTCCCCAAACTCCCTCTTTCTCTGTTATCTTCTATCTCCTTCGTCTTTTAATGACAAAGCATTAACTTCAAAGATCGGTCTTTGTTTTGTACAGTTGGTACACTGCTAACCTTGGCAACTTCAAATGCATGCTTATCATTGTTTAGGCTGTGCTGCAGCACTTAATGAAAAGAGGCTCCAAAGACCCTGTCTGGTGCAAAGTTATAAGCTATAACCTAACTACAGCCATACCATATAATTTATAGAAAAGCTAATTCTGTGTAGTCACTTGCTGTCCTGTAAACTGCCGTTTTGAGTGAAAAGTACTTTTGGAGTCGCACCAGTTGACAAAGTTGTCAAAAGCTGACAAAGTTACTGCTCAAAAAAGGCTTAGATGTTGTAAATAGAGAAAACACAGTGTAGACTTTATAGAGATTGGATCATGCAGCACAATTTCATGCACTTAAATAATTAGTTTTTTGCTCATAAACATCACGCACAGGAGAAACTAAGCCTGTAAACTGAAAACCATGTTTCTATAGTCAGAAAAAGAGATCAGAAAAACTTGACTTTCAGCAAAAATTTCTAAGACAATTTCTTGGCCATGTATTCAGCAGGGTTGCAACTAACAACACTCTTTATTATCTCAAAAAATGCTTTTCACAATTTGTCCAACACACTATCTTCAGTTTGCTTGTTCTGTCTGTCCAACGGTTCAAAACCTAAAGATTTTTAGTGCACATAACATGTATGTAACATGTACAGCGGGGAAAATAAGTATTGAACACGTCAACATTTCTCTCAAAAAACATATTTCTAATCGAGCTATTGACATGAAATTTTCACCAGATGTCGGCATCAACCCAAGTAATGCACACATACAAAGAAATCCAAACATTTATGTCCATAAATTAAGTTATGTGTAATAAAGTGAAATGGCACAGGGAATAAGTATTGAACACATGAAGAAAAGGAGGGGTAAAAAGGTCTGGAAAGCCAAGAAAGCAGCTGGAGTTTGTCAGTATTTAGAAGGTTAACCTGTCCCCTATTAGTGCAAAGTAATATCAGCTGGTTTAGTCCTGATTAATGCCTTTTAAAAAGGTTTCTCACCAGCAAGGTGTTAGACAAGAAGCATTGCATGATGGGTAAAAGCAAAGAGCTGTCCAAAGACCTACGCAGCCTTATTGTTGCAAAACACACTGAAGGCATTGGTTACAGGCGCATTTCTAAACTTCTGAAAGTTCCAGTGAGTACCATTGGGGCCATCATCCGGAAGTGGAAAGAACACGGCATTACCATAAACCAGCCACGGCCAGGTGCTCCTCGCAAGATTTCAGACAGAGGAGTCAAAACAATCATCAGAAGGGTTCTCCAACAGCCCAGGACCACTCGTGGAGAGCTTCAGAAAGACCTGGAATCAGCAGGTACCGTTGTTTCAAAGAAAACAATAAGTAATGCACTCAACCGCCATGGCCTCCATGCACGCACACCACGCAAGACTCCATTTTTGAAGAGGAAGCATGTTGAAGCTCGTTTGGAGTTTGCGACACAACATTTGGATAAACCCATGACATTCTGGGAGAACATACTCTGGTCAGATGAGACCAAAATTGAACTCTTCGGATGTCATAAGACACAACATGTTTGGAGGAAAAATGGCACTGCACATCACCCCCAAAACACCATACCAACAGTCAAGTTTGGAGGTGGGAGCATCATGGCGTGGGGCTGTTTTTCAGCATGTGGTACTGGTAGACTTCATATCATTGAAGGAATAATGACTGGAGAAAAGTATCGAGACATTCTTGATCAGAATCTGCTGTCATCTGCCAGGCTGCTGAAGATGAAAAGAGGGTGGATCTTTCAGCAAGACAACGATCCCAAGCACACAGCCAAGGTAACACTCAACTGGTTGAAGAAAAAGAAAATAAAGCTGCTAGAATGGCCCAGTCAATCACCAGACTTGAATCCAATTGAAAATCTTTGGAAAGAACTGAAGATCCGGGTTCACAGAAGAGACCCCCGGAACCTTGAAGATTTGAAGGCAGTTTGTGTGGATGAATGGGCCAAAATCACACCTGAGCAATGTATTCGACTGGTTTCTCCATACAGGAGGCGTCTTGAGGCTGTAATCACCAACAAAGGTTTTTGCACTAAGTATTAAATAAATTTCAGTACGCGTGTTCAATACTTATTCCCTGTGCCATTTCACTTTATTACACATAACTTAATTTATGGACATAAATGTTTGGATTTCTTTGTATGTGTGCATTACTTGGGTTGATGCCGACATCTGGTGAAAATTTCATGTCAATAGCTCGATTAGAAATATGTTTTTTGAGAGAAATGTTGACGTGTTCAATACTTATTTTCCCCGCTGTATGTATGTATTACCTGATTCTGTCTGTGCCCTGGTTTCCTGTGGATATGTGCATAAACTGATTCAAACTCCCACAAACTCAATCATAATGAGTCAAGGTCAACGCAACAAATACATATTGTCCGAACACTTAACACGGTGCCTATAAACACTAATAAATAATTCCCTCAAGCACAGTAATTCTCAATACCGCTGCCACCACTCCACCAGTTCTACATATAAAGGTGTGTTTACAGGTGTTGAACAGTGCTACTGTATAAAACTTATTGAGGCAACAGAGTGATCTGGGAAAAGTCTGATAAACTGCTTCAAATGACACTGAAGTTTGAAAATAAAAATACTTTTCATGAAGTGAGGTTCCCAGACCTCTGCTCAATTCTACTTGAGACTAGTAGCTCAAGGCTGCTTTAGCTGCTAGTAGTATAACTATAATTACACCAGGTTTTGACACAAGAAAAACGAAAAAAATTCTGTTGCATCAATTTTGACACTTTAGAAAAGGTTATAGAAGATAAATGTCAATAAGGCAGCATACTCTCTTAAATATATGTTCAGAGTAGTGTAAAAGAGTAAAAGAACAGCTAGGATGAATAGAACAAATAAGTTTAGGTAGAATCATTTTGTTGGGCATAAGATACTGACTGGACAGATCGGGTACCGTACTCTATGCTCTGCTAATGGTCCTAACTTCACACCTTCACCAAACACATAGCATGAACGCAAGTCCTGTCTACAGCTAACTGAAGCCATGTTTATTCTCCATTTCCACTGTGTGAACTTTTAGCTTTTAGGAGTTTCTGACTTAAATAAAAGTAACTCACACAATATTAGTCAACACTGATTGACTGTAGGCATGTTAACGCAGAGAGTAGAATGTCATCAGAACACTCAACACGTGAATTAATGTATAGTACATAGATGTATTGAGAATATTTAGCTGAACAAATAACTAATATACAACTACTTATGTGACCTGCTGCAGAAAAAAGGAAAAAAAACACACACTTTAACAAAGTAATTTTACCTCTCATTATGCATGTTATGACAGCTACACCATGCCAACAGGGGCAACGCAACTGACATGCAAATCGACAAGCAACTGTTGATGCTAAACGAAGGCGCCTCAAGCAAGTGTCAAACTTCAGTTCTTTGGAAAAACCAAAATAAATCACTAGTGTTGCTGAACTATGATTACAGCCAGTATTTAGTCAGTAATAACCCGGGTTAAGGCTCAGTGGTATGCACAGTGGAGCCAAGACACAACTCATACTTGTTATGATAATCCTTCACTACAGTGTTGCCGCTCTTTCCATTTTATTAATGGATGTTAAAGAGGACTCCACTGTTTTGTGGATTGAAATTCATGGTCATTTTTGTGGCACTATAAAATAATTTTTGCATTACACTGAGAGGTATTTTTAATATGTACTGCATCCACATATATATAATTTAAGGGGGACAAAATGTTGAAAAATAAAAGCCACTGTAAAAACTGTGGATTGTAATCTGGCAGTTGGCAGGTCGAGACAACACAATAAAACGCACAATATAGGTATGCATTAACTAATGAGCATTAAACTTTTAGGCTGTTCCATAAACCAAATGAATTTTTCAATTTAAATGAAAGCTGATCTGAATTTTAGCACAATCAAACTCGGCCATATTGTCATATTAAACCAAACTTCTATTTAATTAAATATTCAGTAGTTGCATTAACTTCTTTAATAACGAGTCATCAAAGCTGGGAAGATTGCAAAGAGAAGATTAATGTGAGCTGTGAGGCTTCACAGAACTACCAATGCTAACAATTTCCAGTACCATTATATTGTTACAAAAGCCCACTGTCTAGTACAATCTCATTTTGGCAGCAGATTAGGAGTGTTTTTTAACAGTTCTTCCAGAAAAGTAATTGGAAGACAGCAGATCAGACAAACACCAATCCATGTGTCACGTTGGCCAGGGAGGGATCCTTACCAATTTCTCATTAACTGTAATAAGCTGCGTGTCTTGTCCTGGTTTCTCTGCCAGCCTCGATGTTGATGTGCTTGTAGACCTGAAAACCATTACATAGGCGTTACACGCAAAGCACAAACCACCAGAGGCACACAAGTGACACAGAAGTAAGTGACACACATAAGTTACGCTCGGCGGCCGCTGACTATCTTGGAGGAAGCGGTGGGGCGAGGATACAGTGAAAAGGAAGGGACAAGGAGGGATTCCCCCCCGCCACCTATTAGTTCTGTCTGGTGAATCTCTGGCAGACTCTCGCTCTCATCCTAATGACAGGACGTGCTTCATGTTGGCTGTGGTCAACTGTCAGGCGAGGACTGTGTGGCTCTTTGTGTAAGTGCAGCCGTGTCCTGTCACAAAACTGCAATGTGCCATCACGGCTTAGCCAGGGAAGGGCACATTCCAGATTATGTCCACATAATCACAATTTTATATTGATTTAAAATGCACAACAAACTGCCAGTGCAGTCTCTGGTCTCATATTTTATTTAAAACATGGAGAAAACCAAATCAAACCCACTGTGACCAGCGCAACTATGGTTTTCTACATTAGGTGTGATTATTTTAAAAAGCTTCTGCTCCTTTGCTAGAATGAAGCACTGTAAAATGCACTCACAGAGAAATGCATAACATATTCAACTGTATTTGATGACAAATACAGTTGAAAAAATTAATGTGCAATTAATTTCTAAGTTGAAACAATTGGTTAAACACCTTGTTTCATCGATTTACCAGGTTAATAAATGGACTGAAAATGAAAACAAGCTAATTGTGATCGTTCATTTTGTGATTTAAGAAGCACAAAAGTCAAATATTTGTGGGTTCCGTATCAGAGATAACAGTGCCATTTTTTCCATATCATAGTGTCATAAATCAGATGCGGCTTTTGCCTGCTGAAGTACGTCGATTATATTTTATGACCGATAATGAAAACAGTATTTGGTTCTGGTGTAATTATATGTATTATTCTTGAAATGAGTACCATGTGCAACAGTTTGTTAAACTATTTGTTCAAGTATTGATCTGCCTATTCTCTTACTTTGCGGTAGAGATTCCTAGCCAGCAAACAATCTAAGTAATTGAAGGTACTGATTTATTAACATTTTATCTTTATCAACTCACCTTTAGGCCATAAAGCTAATTTACAGTTTGACAATTTAATTTGTATTTGGACAACATCATGTGTAGTTTGGTTGCGCAATGCAATCAAACCTGTCATCTAATAATGGCCTCATCTAACTGATGATGAGGCCAGTGTCTAATTATAAGAGCTAACAAAGTCAGCAATTTTATTGTGGAAAGAGAATAGATCACATTGTTTGGTTCTGTAAGGGGAAAACAAAAGCTAAATCTAATACAAGCCTTTCTGCAACATGCACTGGATAACACCTTAGTGCACTGAGGACAAAACACAGCTCTTCCTTAAGGCTTACTCTTTGCACAACATCTTTTCCTTACACAGAACTAATCTGTGCACAAAATATTTTCATATAAGTACTTTGTCTAATAGCATTGTGTAAAAGGACAATTCAACAGGCACAGAGTGGTAGGCAGGCTTGGTCGGCAGAAATGACTATTTAAAGAACAGCATATGATGTTGGCTTATTCATAAATTCATAATTATAACCAATGAAAGTGAAACATATCAGCTGATACCAACTCATGCTGAGTTCAAGCTGAGAGATACTTACAAAGCAAGATGTTGTATTACTTTTGACAATGCAATATGGCAATATTGTGTTGAGTGTTTTGGCTGTTTATGTAGTTTTCCCATATTTATCTAGATTAAGAGGACTGTAAATACAAATCTACGTCAATATGACAGCAAAGCAAGTAGGCAGTCACTGATCATCTCATTCATCTTGTCAAGTGAGATTGGAAACCTATCATTTAAGTGGCAGAAAAACATGACATTGCTGTATTTATTTTCAAAAATCACAGATAGAATCTACTGAGATATCACTGTAGCATCTGTAAGTCATCTCCCAATTAATGCATTATCACATCCTGTACCTATATACTATATTAAAATCCAAAAGAATCCTGTCACCAGCATATTTACAGTAACTGATTGTGAATTGAGGCTATTTTGTGATATATTTGCCCGCTTTTAAAATCTGATGATAATTGAAGAAGATTAGATAAAACTTCAGAGATCATTTTGGAGCAGCACAAGGGATAAAAGAGGATGGCATGGAATAACACTGCTACAAACAGATGTAACGTCAATCTAACTATTGAAAGAAATGTTTTGTTTGTAAGAAAACCTACCACGAGGAACACCCTGCGTGGATATATTAACAGGAAAAACTACCTTCAATCATTAATGCAAAGATGTCTAGACATAAAGTGAGGACTGTGCTGTGTTATTTCGATGCTAGTTGTTAGCTTCCTTGCAGCCACCAGTACCTGTTGACTGTGAGGTTAACTGTAGAGAGTCCGTCTTTAAAAGTCGCCCTTCCAATTAGTTCTTTTTATTTAATAAAGTTCCCCGTCTCGCAGATTATTAGTCATGGTATGCAGCGCGTGTTGTGTGCAGCAGTGAGCGACGTTTAATTGTGTTAGCTCTTAAACTGATTTTTAGCTCGACCTAGCTTTAGCTAATTAGCTGGCTAACCAAATGCAGTAAGGACATTAACATTAGCTAACAGCCTAATGAATGTTAAGCCTTAATGTGCAAGCAAGGACGTAGGTAAGTATGTAAAATCATATTTAATGCCCCCCAAAATCTGAAATCTTTCAGTATGCCTTATTAAAGCGCTCTAACGCTGGTTAGCTTACAAGCACTTATTAGCCTGCGATATGACAGAGACACGGCCTCCTCGTTTAGTCGACCTTTCACTAAAAAATGAACAGCAAACTCAACTCACAACAACACGTAAGAGCGTATAATTGATGAACAGCTAATATGAAATTACCTGATAGGGTTCAGGAAGATTTTAGAAGCTACATTGACCGCAGATAAACGTCCCAAGCCGAGAAGTGACATTGAGGACGCCATGATTGTTGTCAACAATGACGTACGGCGGCCGCGAAGGAACAAACCGAGCGAGTGGTTTTGAGGGAGAGACAGCTGGCAGATGGAGGACTGGTGCCAGTGACTAAAATTACTTTACAAGGAAACAACGAGACATGTCCAGACATATCAAGCAGCTATTTACTCCGCTGATATTTGTTTCACATCTTTCACGTCACAAAAATGGTGACGTTCAATTCACATGATAGTGTAATGTGAATTGAAAAAAACGCACAATGAGAATAATTGTTGCTTTTGGTATTTAGTAATTGCTTCATAATTATGGAAATCATATTTCTCCAAAGTTTCCCAGCTATTATTTTTGTGTCTGCTTGGTAATATGATCAGTATGCTGTACTCTGTAATAATTTTAACTACTGTGTGGCTAATCTGTGGTTTCAATATGACCAAAAGTTTTAATACACTTTTTTTTTATTATCATTTACCAAGGCATGATGATTCCTATATCAAGCCTTGGTTTAAACTAAATGAACTAATGAGAAATCTAATTTTACAATACACATTTTAAATGCCTGTCCATGGTTTGTAAGGCTAAACCACAATTATTTATAATACTCAACATTCTGCATTACAACATATAGTTGAAGTTATTTGTATTTGTATATCAGTGTTTTATGAAAGAGACAAAGTGGAAAATATGGATAAAATCCTCATCTATATGCAATTTTCTGTAGCAAGACTGTTACATACAATATAGTAAAGCTGCTTGAAAATAAGTTCAGAAACTGTTAATAACTTTTTTAAAAGTTGTGAGTGACACTTGTTTTGATGGTCATTTTGCAGCATACAGTGTAGCATCACATTGCACAACTGTATGTAGGTTTCAAGGTTTGATTTAGGTCCTACTTTTCTTTTAAATTCAATACATGTACTGGCACTTTGATATGTTTAAATACATAATATTCACGAAAAGATAAAACAGCAGAGTCCCAAAAAAGTATAAGGAAAAAAACTTTTATTGTTTCACTCTTCATATCTGTACAAATACCATCAAACTTTGTATGTACATATGACATTTACATAAAAAATACAAAACTATATATTCATAACAGAATTTTGTATTTCTCTTGCGATGCTTGAAAATAAAAATGCATTCTGAGGAGAAAAAAAAACAGAAAACAAACCAAACAAAAAGTATCAAAGTGAAGAAGTCTGATATAGTGTGGAGTACTGCAGTACATTAGTCCTATTTCAGCTCTGTGAGAGCAATATGGAGCACATTGGCAAGAAGACAGCTCACAAATGTTAATGGCACATTGTTTCCAAAATAATCAAGTATCGTCCAAAACTCAGCTCTGCTCTAATGTGGTGAGACAAAATAAATGCTATGGAATTACGTCTAAAGTTGTCGTCGCCTTGTCGAGGCAAACCTACAGGGCTAAAAACTGAAGTAAAACTGAAAAATAGGAAAAGAAAAACAAAATGGCTCTTTTTTCTTTTCCGTTTCATCACTGCTGTGTTGCACCTTTTTACGATGCTCTTTTGCAAAAGAAAAAACCATTGAGAGAATCCCTTTGGTCAGTTATTATAGTTGTAAACAAACCAGAAAACACTTCTGTACATAAAATGATTGATATATTCCCAATAAATAAACACACAGTCTAAACATGCATTTACGTATGTGTGACATAAACATCTGTGATAGAGATTTGACAGAAACAAGCAGATTTTTACAGCTCAGGGAATGCAATTTACAGCTTGTAGAGGACTTATACTTACACGGTAACATGACAAATAAATAACACTGTTTTTCTTTGGACAAATATATTTCTTCGTGATAAAAAAAGAAAGAAAGTAAAAGGGACAACAACAAAAAAGGGGGGAAATGAGTGGTAACACAATATATCATGGTAGATGATAGCCTGACAATGTAAATGTATAAATTATAAAACACAAAAAAGTATAAATAAACATCTAGCAGACTGAACTATATGTATACTTCCTTTTTCTTTAAAAAATAAATAAGCATACACATAATGTACAGTATGGACATGATTCCTTGCCCTAGGACTGTTCCCCTAGTGATGGGAGCCTATCCATCCAGTATAGAAGATAAATGGATATAGGCCATGTAGTCTGAGTCCTCATCTTCCTCATCCTCCTCCTGGTCTTCTGTAATGGCTATATGGGAGAATATATGGTAGCTGTTGTATGAATACGGACCACAACAGCGCAGAATATCACTGAATGTCAAAAAAGCTCACAAATAAAGCCACTGGCACACAGCCTCCCTTTTGTTTCTTTTTGTGTGTGTGTATGATTGTGTTTGTGTATGGATCTGTGTGTGTGTGTGTGTGTGTGTGTGTGTGTGTGTGTGTGTGTGTGTGTGTGAGAGAGAGAGAGGAAGAATCTGTGTGACTTGGCAGCAACAATTACTGTGGCATCCCCAATTATACAACGTCCATTTACATAATCTAGCAAGTCAGGGCTGCAATATGAGGAAGCAGAGGGATGATAGAGAGAAGGGGTGGCTGGGGAAGGTGGGTAAGGTAGGGAGGTGGGGAGGAGGCATGGTGGTGGGTAAAGGGGACACTGGGGCTGACGGTTTCCAGTGGCTCGGGTCTCTTTTGGGCAGATTCCTGAAAGCAGACACAAACAACACAGAAAAGTGCTCTTGTGTTCTCGGATTTGCTAGTTTGTGATTATTGTTATTATGATTAGTTTTAGCTGCTGGCTCAAACGTACAGGGAGGGAGGACTCTGTGTCACAGCCTGACCTTAGCAAGCAGGTCAGAGATCATCTACACAGTTCTGAGGTATTTTCTTTTTCCTTTTTACAGAAGAGATTTACATTGGACACATTTTTTTTAAAAAAAGCACACAAGTGAGCGCAAGAGTGACAACACAAAAAAGGAAAAAACAAAAACAAAAAACAGGCAGTCCCTCATTAATCCAAATGGATTTTTGTAATTTCTGTTACATTTTCTGGTAGACAGCACATTCACTGGAAACAACATAGATGGTAAAAGTTAGCTGTTTTTTTTTCTAATGATGAGAAGTAAGAGAGTGTGGTTCTACAAGCTTATGCTCATCCTGCACACTGTAAATTATCACATTTATATTTAGCTCATGAGGTGATCATAAAGTTGGTCCCTTGGATTCCATTGCATACCGTAGGCATGTCATATTAAGTCGGTTAGGAGAAGGAAACTAGCAATCCTCCTAAATAGCAACTTGGAATGTAAATCTGATACTTCCTCGAGGCTATTGTTCAATTTGATGGTTTGTGAGTTCGTTAGTGGCTCACACTGGTCTACAGATAGGTAGTTTACATGAATATCGATCTTAAAATCCGCTGTCATTATCACTAACATGGCACCAATGTTACAATCACCTTATGCACGTCATGTGAGTATATTTGAACGTAGTCTTCTCTTATTGGCATGTTGGCAGTGTGGTGTATGTCACAAGAGGCAGTGCATTTTGAGTTGATTGATTACAGCCAAAAGCAACAAAAAAAGAAAAATAATACAAAAAAAACAAATAAACCATTACCAGGAAATTAGCAATGTGACTGTAGAATTTACAAGCTGTAAAGATGTGACCACTATCATAAGAAAAAAAACATTATGATTAAAAAAAAGAAATACTGCATGAGATTTAAGGCAACCTGCTCCTGCAGGTCACTAGCATGACCATAAACAGAACTACTTTTAAATATCAAGATTGTTCAACTGCAAACAAAATAGGTTTCCTCTATTATCTGAGTTAGTTTAATGACGTTAGCTTTTTCCCAGGCTCTTGGAGTCTGCTGATACAGAATTTTCATTCACCTTTCTGTTAACTAGTTTTGCAGAATTTTTTTTAAAAAAAGGTAAAAATTTAAAATTAAACAAAATAACAAGAACACAAGAACAAAAGCCAGCGACAAAGACAATGTCATGCAAGTTCTTCCATTCCCAAGTCCTTTCTGCTTGCTTAAGCTGTGCTTGGTGATGTGGCTGGGGGGGTGGGAGCTGGGGGAGAGTTGGGGTTGGAGGGGGGCACTTTCAGGGGGAGTTTTTGTTGGGTGAGCAACATGGAATATTGTCTTTTGCTTGGAGAGGGAAGGGGGATGTTTTGTTTCTTTTGTTTTTCATATTTTGCTTTTGTTATTTACTTACAGTTGCAAGATCCCGAGTGCTTGACTTCCAGCAGTACCCCCATAGAACAAGCAGCTTGCTTCATGGCACATTCACTGGGATATGTGGTGTTGTCGCTGGCACACACCGCCTCGTCTGTCCGACTCTCTGGACAGGCCTCGTCACACAGCGAGCAGCGGCCTCGGCCCATCCGAGCATCCCACAGACACTTCTTCCCCGCGCTGCACTGGATGTCCTCACATGACTTAGCCTCTAGAAGAACAGAGGACGAAATCACCACAGAGGGAAATCTTTGATGAGATTGATTAACGTGAAGGCTCTTCAGGCAAGATTAAATGCGTTTTTGGAAAACTAGGCTCGAAATAAAACTTAAATCCTGCTTTACCGGTTTAGATCTTGTGGCAGGGAAGAGAAAGTCGTACCTAAAGTAGCATTTTAAGCCTGCATGACTCAGATTGACTGCTATCTGGATAGGAATCCATCTGACTCAAAACTTGAAGCATGTCTTCATGGCCCCCAGCACTCCCCTGTTTTGCCCCCCCTTCCCCCTCTCCCATATGGGATAGTGCTGCCAACATCAGGAAATAATAAGATGTCTATCATTTCTTGAGAAAACACAAGCAACTACCAAACACACATACACGCTCTCTTTCTGAGACCCCCTTCTCACTGGAATGTTGGCAGAAATGAGCAGTGAATTACTGCAGAGCTGGCCAGGAAGAAAATGCACTCAAACAATACTCAAAGTCAATGACTGGAGGCGCTTTGGGGAGTCTCACGCTTTCATGTCTCTGGCTGCAGACTTACTGATGCATTTTCCCTCATATGCCACTCCGATGGACCTGCCGAGGAGACAGGTAGCTCTTCTCAGGTGACACGCGCTGGCATAGATGATCCCGTCGTTTCCACACAGGTACTGCTCAGGCGACGTCACCTCGGGGCAAATCCGATTACACGTGACACAATATGCGTTATTTGTCTGGTCCACAACGCACGTGGAGCTGCCGGGGCACAGGACGTCACGGCAGGTTTCTGACGAGACAAAGGAAAAAAATTGTGGAAAATAGCCCAAAATACAAGACAATTAAGAAGAAAACAATTGCATGCTCTCTCTCTTTCTCACAGAGAAACTGAATATAATATCTACTTACTCTTGCATTTTCCTTGGTACTGCACATCCAGGTCGGGGTGGCCTTTGCATTTCGCCTTCAGCAGCGCGCATTCGTCTTTGTAGGTCTTCCCGTCTGATCCGCAGACTGGTCCTTTCCAGGTGATGTTGGAACAGTCTGGCGCGCACACGCAGCGGGGCTTACTTCTCCTGTTCATCTTGCACCTCTTTCCAGGCCCGCAGTCAACATTGTCACAGGTTTCTAAAAATAAAAAGGTCTGTGATGAGGATTTTGGCCTTGTGCGTAAAATTATTCTGGCGCATAAAGTGCACACTAGGAGGGGATATTTTACGCACGGTGTTGTGCGTAAATCAGATCGCCAGTATGATTTGGCAAACAGAATGACTGATGATGTGTATTATGAGAAAAACGAAGGGAAATGAGTGCACCTCCACCTTTGCAAGGTATGCAATTGGGGGCTCCGCCATTGAAGATCATCCACCTAAAGAGCGTGCTGTTGGGGACGTCCTCCTCGGTCCAGGACGTCCCCAGTCGTCCACTCCGACAGCACTCCTCCCTGCTCATCCCGGGCATGTAGAGCACCTGGCACCTCCCGTTCTTCCCCTGCTGCAACCAGCAGTTCCCAGCTGTAAAATTTTAAAAAAAGAGGAAAAAAAGCTCGAATGTCGCATGTTGAACGTCTAAAACCGCTGACCCAGACGCACTAGACACACACGCAGCCCGTATTATCCGAGACGCTCCCTCCCTCCCCTCTCGCCCTCCCGGCTGTATTTTGTCTGATTTTTTTTTTTTTTTTTTTTTTTTTGCGAGACTGTTAACACTTGCCTATCCCAACTGTGACTGACAGCCCTTACAATGCAGCCACAAACCAAAAAAGTAAGAAGAATCTTCGGAGGGGGGTTGTCCTTTATTCCCAGAGTCTCCTTGTTATCACTGGACAGAAACTGGAGCGTCTAGACAGCGTTATATAGCAGCCAATCTCTCTCCTTCAGAAAACCACGGTATTTAGGTAACAAGGCTAAACACACCACCGTCTCCAACGCCTCATTACATTATCCCAGACATGTAGCCACCAGACAATGACTT
The DNA here is from genome assembly GCA_024666655.1 of Dascyllus trimaculatus. Lineage (NCBI taxonomy): Eukaryota > Metazoa > Chordata > Actinopteri > Pomacentridae > Dascyllus > Dascyllus trimaculatus. The sequence continues at coordinate 24,884,186 of CM045449.1, read as the reverse complement.
CCTTATTAACAAAACAGTGCAAAGTTTATTTCAAAGATATAAAAATCAGAAACAGAACAGTTACTCAGCCTCTGTACCACAAAAAATATCCTTTGATCCAGTCAGCAGCAGGATGTTTAAACAGACATGGACACACATGACATTATGTGTTCATATGTTCTTATATTGAACACAGACTTCAGCTGAGTGTGTCTGAAATGTAACCCCTGAGATTAAATAAAAAACATAGGTGCAAAAGTCTCTTCTTTTTGTCGTGGTTAGGATTGATTTTTTTTCTTTTTTTTGCACTCATTGTGGAAAGGGTGCGTGCAAGAAATATATAACTAACACGCCCTTAAACTCACAGTGGATATTCTCAAGTTTGTTGCAGGATTGACGAGAACGTCATGCAGCACTAAATGCTCACACTTAAGTATCGCAGTATGCTCCAGGTATTATGGAGAGCTGACGTTGCCACCAACACGGCGTGGCGGCTTTAGTGTGTGCTGTGCGCCTGGCGAGGGCTGCAAAACCTGCCATGTAGTCTCACTTTGAAGTGTCCCATATGGCACCTGTTTTATATACGCTTTTACGCACGCACCGTCTGATGTGGAGAGACTTTTATCAGCGCGGAAAAAAAGAGGAAACTCACTTTGAAAAGTTTCTCGGTGGCAGCAAGTATCCGACTCTGGCGCGTTTTTTTTCTGTGGCTGACAGCAGTCGAAGTTTCTCAGAAAACGGAAAGAATGCAAAGGAATGGATGAGGAGAGCTTACCTTGAACTTTTTGATGTTCCATGAGGTGACAAAGCCATACGAACAAGAGAAAAATGCCCGGGTGAAGATGGTGTTTCAGCATCCCAAACATGATGGAGAGGCAAAGTGAACCACGTATTTGACACAGGCAGCGCAAAAGTAATCTGCTTAAGGTGGCAGTGTTGAATAAGTGTCAGTCTGAGAATGCAGCCTCTCTTTTTAAATCTATAAGGGGTCTCGGGTTGACTGTCTCTGGTGGGCGGTCTCCTCTTCTGTGGGGGTGGGGAGATTTTTTTTTTCTTACCAAAGTTCTTTCAGTCCTAATCAGGTGACATCGTTGCAAACAACTTTCTCTTTGCCGCAATAATTAAAGAATATGAAATTATTTGCAATAAAAACGACATTTTTTTGGAACCAGGCAGCTTTGCAGGCAAGCAAAAGAAAGATGGCAGATCAGACAAAATGTGCCAGTTGATATGAATTTAGGTTTTGATGAAGAATATAGTTATCAAGAATTAATGTAAATCCTTTTGGTGCATTGGTCGTTTGGCACAGACTGCTCGCTTTTACGCACGCTTTACGCACAGCTTGGGTATGTGCCTTGGAAGCAATATACTAATAATGATAATGATAATAATAGTAACGATAATAATAGGAATTTTTTACTGATATATCATGGCTTTTACTGCTGTATAATCAACAGGCCTACAGCCAACATACCTATCAGGACATTACATGAGTCAAATGAAGTCAAATTAAGGGTACTACCGGTAACTGATATTTTTTCCACCAACTGCAGACAAAAGTGCAAATCTTTTGATGAGAGTTGCCACTTGGAATATATCCGAGCCCAGACAATAATAGAATTCATAGTAGTCCGCAGCCGCACAGCTAATATTAGAACAGACAGTTGTTTGGGTTTCTCTCCCGGGTCAAGCTTTTAAATATAATCAAACCTGTTTCCGAAGAGGCTTCAGACAGAGGAGCGGGGTGTTGCGTTTCATTGAATGAAACACACACACACACACACACACACACACACACACACACACACACACACACACACACACACATACACTCGCACACGCTGAACTCCTTCAGAAGTCCTTGCGCGACCTCTTCAGCGGAATTCTGGTTACAGCTCTCCAGAGCAAAGAGCAAAGTGTGTGCTTGTGCGAATCAGACACCAGGGAGTTAATTATCTGACGGGCAGGCAGGAGACACTGTGTTCCCTTTCTTTAATTTCAGTTAAAATGCCACTTGGGTATCGCTTGTCTACAAAATATGAGAATACATGCAATCAAACCTCTACAATACTCCCACATACGCAGAACTGTGAATGTTGTTGCCTTAAATAAACGGATACAACAGCCTATATGATCATAAATTATTGCCAGTCTTTATTTTGGGAGCTTTGTGCTAAATCCATCTGACCTTTATCATTACTATTACCAGCTTTGAGCAAGATTTATCTTGTTGCAAAGCTCATTCACACAAAGATTACAGGATTAGATAGAACTTATTATGAAAAATATCCTCATACAAGTAACATTTCCATATTACTGTTTCCCATTATTCAATTCGACAACCCACTTCTTCCTCATTCAACACTATCAGAGGCAGATTTTTAGTGCTAGAGTCATGCAAAAGATTGGTTCTTGCAATTTTATTAATGTTCTGTCCTTTCTTTGATCCACTAATGGAACTCATGCTTACAGTATCCTGAGCCAACAGCAGCATCAGAAACAGCAATCAGCTAGAAGACTCAAAATCAAAGATGCAATCAAATTAAATCAATGAAAAATGGCCCCAATACCGGAAATATGGAGCTAACGTGCATACTTGGACCATTATCTCCAGCAGTTATCGGCTATTTTAGACTCTCTGGTGCCAAAAATGTGCATGTTTTGTCCCCATTTCAATTTAATTTCTTAATAATAACAAACAGTCATCATGCACTGTACTTCCAAAGGTATCTGCAGAAAGGCTTATCAGAGTGATTTATAACCAGAGTTGACTAATGAATCATTTAGAGTATTATGAAATTTCACATATTTGGATTAAGAGGGAAGATTTCAGCCAACAATTTTGGAGGAGTAAACATCTACAGAAACATGTCTGTGTAATGAAAGCTGATTAAGGTGTCTGTGGGTCACTTTTATAGCCTTATTCATTACTTCTATATTAAGCTATTCATGATTTTATCAAGCAGAGAAAGCTATTTGGGAATAGGACATTGAATTGTTTTGAGTTAAGAATCTGACTATGTGCACTAATGTGCTGAACATGGTCATTTAGGTTGCATTTAAATCTTAAATCAGCAGATTTATATATTTGTATATATACTTGTATATATTTCAAAATTGCACGTCCTTTCAACAAATCTGAAAACACCCCCCCGATCAAATCATTCAGCGTCGGGTGTGAGTGATTTGTGAGATCAGCGTCTGTGAAGAGTTGAAGTTCCGAAAACACTTCCTGACATGCAAGAACATTTCTGCCCTGCTGTATCAACTTTAAAGTGCTGGCTGTTGTCCTGAAGCCATTAATGGCACAAGAAAAAGGGGACAAGAGGGGCTCCGGGCTCCAAGCTGACTTTGGTTCAAACGGAACCATGAAGCAAATGATTACCACTGATTGGAATGTTCTGCCACTATAAGCAAAGTCATACAATTTGAATACAACTGTGATTGGTTGCACACACACCTGATGCCATGGGGGATGGCATTTATTTTAATTTGATGCAGAGTTTCTTTGTTTTTAAAAGCCAAAAAGTTGAGGCTGTAGCACTGTGTGGTTGTATCTTAGACAATATCTTAAGTTTTATTATCAAATGATGCAAATGAAACATTCAGGTCCGTACCAGCTCATCAGGAATTGCAGGTAAAGCTGAAGTTTTTACAAAAGTGCAAAAAAGGCCAGCAGCTATCATTAAATTTGCTATGACATCACTGCTGTTTTACAAGAGCACTGCAGCAATTTGTGAGCAATCATCCCATTGTGGCACAGGCCAGCTGTTTGGCTCGAGCTGCCAATCATCTGCAGGAAACCCCAGAAGGATGAATGTACAAAAAGGTGTACAAACTTCTTCTACTGTATCTCATTTCAGCAACTATTTCCACATTTCTCCCGGCACACATTATACATAAGAATCCCAGGGCTGTTTCACAACACTGTGGTGCACGAGTAATTGTGAAACAGAGCTGTTCAATCCTTTATCAAATTCTATATATCTCCTCCAGCAAGAAAAGGGCTTGAACCCAGGCTTCCAGAAAATATGCTACTTATTAGGGACAAATAACAAATTCCATTTTCACCAGATCCAAAGAAATGAATACAAGAGACTCTGCTGGGCGCTGGTGTTGGCTTGTCGAGAAGGAAAACATTCAGAAACACATTCCAAGACAGCCGAGGGACAGACCGAGCTAACGGTGGGAGAACATGACAGGCAAAAAATGTGAGAGGAAATTAACTTAGTTTGAAAGAAAGCTTCAAGTTGTGCTGACGTTTGAGAGGAAAGTGGTCCAAGTAGTTTTCTTAGAAGGGTCAGGATTTTGAAAACGGACAGGAGAGGAGAGGAGAGGAGACAAGAGGAGAGTCTAAAAGTGAAATAAAATCCAAAATGTTGTCCCTAAAATATGATAGCATGATATGGCACATCCAAATCATAAACAGAACAATGAGAAAACGCAACAGGGACAACACTGTCACCTGTATCATGCTGCCATCTTGTGGCAGAGGCATGTTAATACACATTTCAGTACAACCAAATTCGCTGTGATCAAAAATCTCACAAGCTCGGTTGTGTTAAGAGCATAAATTAAGCTGGTTGGCAATAACCAGAAGCAGTCACTATGATGCACCTTGTCGGACTCATTTCTGATCCTTGTGCTCTGTAGTGAATAGCTGTGTTTTGTTTTTGTACACGCTTGTGTCCTTTCACCCTACTCATCATCAGTTCCCCTGAAAACTGGATTTGTGAGATGTTTTTGGGGAAGAGTCTCTAAAATATGCTATTTTTGCAGTTCACTTCTATTTGCCTGTGTCTCTATCATCACAAATCAATTAAAATGAGTCTATTCCTGATGTAGGGTCCGTGCATTAAGGTCAATTCATTACTGATTCGTTTAAATGCCAGCCTGCATTCTGTTTTTCCCGTCATCATTTTAGCACGGTGACGCAGTATCCTAAACTTCACCGCCTTTAATCGAAGATTGGAGAAAAAAACAAAGGTTCGCCATAAAAGAAACCAGAAAAAGAAGATCAAACCCTTTCACTGCATGTGCTGAAACACCATTATTCCTTTCTCTAATTTGCAACCAGCATACAGAAAAAACAAAACAAGGCAGTTTAATTGCAAATTTTGGATCAACCAAAAAAATCCAGCCTAATGAAATCTGCATCCAGAGCCAGAGGAGTTTCTAGTACAAATGTTTGTACTAATCAGAACAATGATAACTGAAAGCTAAGTCAAGTGCTTTATAGGTTGTATCTGTCTTTGGATCTAGTTCGAACTCTGGCCCTACTTACCAAAATAAGAGATTAAACAATTAGCCAATAAATAGTCAATAATCAACATATCAGTTCATAAAGCTGTTTTCATAATTGAATCAAACATTTGCTGTTTCTTTGTCTTTTAAGCCGTTTATGCCATTATATTTGGACTCTGTGCTGGAAAAAAAACAACCCATATGAAAACACCACCTCCTACCCTGTGTTAGGCCTTTTTAAAAAATGTTTTCAGAAATTAAATAGGCAAACTATTATCCTATGAGTTAAGAAAATAATCAGAAAATTATTCACTCGTGCAAGTAATGGTCAGCCCTAAACAAGATGCTGCTAACCTGGCAAGTTGTGCAGCTAATGGTAAAATGAAAAGTTAGTACCACGAAGTAGCTACTCCACTGACCCATATTGCCAAAAATCTTTTCTCAAATAAAACCCGAAATGAAACATCACAATTTGATCTTATACTATATACAGTACAAACACAAAGAAACAGAATAATTACACATTTCACTCTTTACAGGACAAGTATTGTTTCTTTTTTGCATATAAGCTACTGATTTCAATAGTCTTAATGCAAAAAAGCCCTGAGTGCCAGAGGCGACCACGGATCTCAAGGCAACTAATGCTACAGAGCGCCTATAGTGTTTGTGTGTGTGTGTGTGTGTGTGTGTGTGTGTGTGTGTGTGTGTGTGACAAATAGCTACAATGGCAAGAAAAGGTATGTAAACCTTTTGGATTTTCATGGTTTTCTGCATTCATTTGTCAGAAAATGTGATATGATCTTCATCCAAGTCAAGGGTACAGACAAACATAATGTGCCTAAAATAATAACATAACAATTAGATCTTTCATGTCCTTATTGAAAACACTCATTCAACATTCAAAATGCTTGTGGAAAAAGTAAGTGAACTCTTGGAATTAATAAATTGTCGACACATTTAGCAGCAGTAACCTCAACCAGGCACTTCCTGTAGCTGTGGATCAAACCTGCGCATCATTCAGGAGGAATTTTAGCCCATTCTTCCTGGCAAAACTGCTCTGTTATATTCTTTGGACGTGTGTTCTTTCCAAATAGTTCAGTCTTAGTTTCATTAGTCCACAACACCACTGTGGAATGTCAGTGTGCTCTTTCACAAACTTCAGCCATTTAGCAATGTTCTTTTTAGTAAGCAGTGGCTTCCTTCGTGGTGTCCCGCCATAGACACCCTGCTTGTACAATGTTTTACATACTGTAGACTCATGAACACAGATGTTAGCCAGCTCCAGGTATGTCAACACCTGACTCCAAATATCTTTTTTGAGGTCATTAACTCAAAGGTTCACATACTTTTTCCATGAGCAAATATGAGGTTTTTATGGTTGTTCTTAAAAAGGACATGAAAGATCAGATTCTTTTCTGTGTTATTATTTTAGGTACATTATATCTGTCAATACCCTTGACCTAGATAAAAATCAGATCACACTCTCTGACAACTTAATGCAGAAATCCATGGAATTCCTAAAGGTTCACCTAAGTTTTCTTGCCACTGCATATCCATTATTGTCAGATTTTCTAACTGAAATCGCTGTTTTTCAGTTACATTGTTTAGAATTTCTTTAAAGTAAATAAATTAGATGTCTTTACAGTGTAAAACTCTGGATGGCAACATCTGCATCCAAACTGATTATGTCATTTATGGACTAAAAAAACTTTGCTATGTATCTGATTCCGTGGAAAAAAAAGACAAAAAAAAAAACATCAGTGCATGATAGCAAATACTCTGTACAATCCACAAAGCGAAAAAACAAAGACTGTAAGACCAAAATCCTCTGTGAACTGAAGATTGAATCCCAGATATCCATTTCATTAAAATGCCCAATTTCCAGTGAGTGAGTTGTAGTCTCTTTACAAGAACCACTGAGAAGTACCAGTATCCATCCTGGAAACATCCAGTAGAGAGAGAAGGCCACAGGTTTTCTCTTCACTTCACAGGACTCCATCGGCATTAACGTGACTCTGCCCGTCTTCATCAGCCTCCTTCTGAAGCTGCTGGTACTTTCTTTTGAAAAACCCGAACTACAAAGTAAACAGATCAAGTAACATTATTTGTCATAGTTTTACATGAAAAAAGTGAATCAATAAACACTTTGTGCATATTTTACAAGAGATTCCAGTTTATATTGTCAGTTTTCTCATGTACTGAGAAAAGTGTATTTTTTATTTCATCTCCATATACTCCTATCAGCCACAACATTATGAGCTACAGTCTACTCTGCCTGAACTCTGTGAATTTGCTGCCATAGCTATACTCATGTCTAGGCAATGTACAATACACTGATCAGGCACAACATGATAACCACTGAGAGCTGAAGTGAATAGCATTGATCATATTGGTACTATGTGCTGTTCTGCTGGAAAACCTTGGATTTTAACATCCGTGTTGATGAGACTTAGACACCCAGATAAACATTGTCCCACAACAAACACACTCCAACATGCAAATGGAAATCCCAAATGTCACTGGCCTATACCTGCAGGAAAATACACCTCACCACATGGAAAAAACCATCAAACCATCAGGAACATGTTGAGGAACATGACAATGGACCAACATGTTGATTTGACCTCCAAGCTTCCTACACCCCATTCTGATCAAGCATCAACAGGATGCAGTGGAACAAGTTTGATTGACAGAGGCCCCACTGCACAAGCCAGAGTACCCAAAGGATCCAGTGCCAACGTCCTGGTTCCAGACCCCATAGGACACCCTGAGAGGTCCTCTTGTCCATGTCCAATGGTTCAGAGCATTTTTTACCACATAAAGGGGACCAACACAATATTAGGCAGGTGGTCATAATGTTATGCCTGATCAGTGTATGTGGTAAATATGGGTCATATTTTTTGAAATCATGACATTTTTAAAACAGTTTATGCTCAACCATCTCTAAATTGCTTGAAATTGTTTCTATCATAAACTATGGGTGTGTATAAAGATATTGGCGAAATTTTACCCTAATATATATAATACTTCAGCATATTTTTTCACACATTGAAATTTGAAGCCATGTTTAAACAACAATATCTCAGGAACTACTAAAGATAAAAGCCCTAAATTTTAACCGTCATTTCTCATCATGCCATTGGTTCAAAATCTACAATATTGGATAAGTAGATCAAATAGTCCCTGATTAAGGATGATTTGAAATATGAAGAAAAAAGTGATGCCATTATGAAAAGTCCATCTTTGAGCACTGATTAACCTAAAAATTGATAAAGCAGAAGTCAATTGGTGATATTATTGGAACCACATGTAGTTGCATTTCACTATAATGGAAAACAAAACATATCGAATACCTTTCAATCTGACATACTTGACCACACAAATTTAAAATGAAGATATTTTCCATCAACTTCGATGACTGATTAAGCAGGTACAATGGCAAGAAGAAGTATGTGAAGCTTTTGGATTTTCATGGTTTTCTGCATTCATTTGTCATAAAATGTGATCTGATCTTCATCAAAGTTAACGGTACTGACAAATATAATGTGCCTAAAATAATAACACAAAAAATCGGATCTATCATGTCCTTATTGAAAACACTCATTCAACATTCAAAATGCTTGTGGAAAAAGTAAGTGAACCCTTGGAATTATTAAATGTTGACCCCCCTTGGCAGCAGTAACCTCAACCAGGCACTTCCTGTAGCTGTGGATCAAACCTGCACATCGTTCAGACAGAACTGCTTTAGCTCTGTCGTATTCTTCGGACGTCTCATGTGTTTGGCTCTCTTCAAGTCATTCCATAGCATCTCTGTTAGGTTGCGGTCTGGGCTCTGACTTGGCCACTCCAAAAAGCAGATTTTGTTTTTCTGAAGCCATTATGTTGTGAACTTGCTTCGGTGTTTTGGGTCATTGTCCTGTGGTATCACTCAACTTCTACAGAGTGTCAACTGACATACAGACGTTCTCACATTATCTTGAAGAATTTTTTAAACACTTGGGAATTCATCTTACCCTCAAAGATTGCAAGCTGGCCAGGCTCTTATGCAGCAAAGCAGGCCCAAATCATGATGTTTCCTCCACCATGCTTTATGATTGAGATGATGTTTTTATGATTATATTCAGTGCCTTTTTATGCTAGATGTAATGCTGTGTGTTCTTTCTAAATAGTTCAGTCTTAGTTTCATTAGTCCACAACACCACTGTGGGGTGTCAGCGTGCTCTTTCACAAACTTCAGCCATGTAGCAATGTTCTTTTTAGTAAGCAGTGGCTTCCTTCGTGGTGTCCCACCATAGACACCCTGCTTGTACAATATTTTACATACTGTAGACTCATGAACACAGATGTTAGCCAGCTCCAATGATGCCTTCAAATCTTTGGCTGTCAACTGGGGTTGTTTCTTTATCTCATTCATGAGTCTTCGTTGTGCTCTTGGGGTCATTTTGACTGGGCGCCCTCGACTGTGGTAGAGTAGCCACAGTCCCACAGTGTCTCCATTTATAGATGGTTTGCCTAACTGTAGACTGGTGAACTTCTAAAGTCTTTGAAATCACTTTGTAACCCTTTCCAGCTGTATGTAAATCAACAATTTGCGGTCATAAATCCTCTGAAAGCTCTTTTTGGCGAGGCATGTCTCACGTAAGTGTATTTTTCTTGTGTGGAGAAAACTCAAAAAGTTTGAGTGGATTTTATCAGTCAAAGTAGCTCCAGTCCACACCTTCAAACTCAGTTTCTTAACAACACTCCAGGTATGTCAACACCTGACTCCAATTTGCTTTTTTGAGGTCATTAACTCAAGGGTTCACATACTTTTTCCATGAGCAACATCAGGTTTTTATGGTTGATCTTAGTAAGGACATGAAAGATCAGATTTTTTTCTGTGGTATTATTTTAGGTACATTATATCTGTCAATACCCTTGACTTGGATGAAGATCAGATCACGTTTTCTGACAAATGAATGCAGAAAACCATAAAATTCCAAAAGGTTCACATACGTCTTCTTGCCACTGTATATCCATTATTGTCAGATTTTCTAACTGAAATTTTGTTGTTGTTTTTGTATAAAAAGTTGTACCATAAAACAAAAACATCACCAGGCAGCCTAATCTAAGTAGAACAGAGTTTCAAAGTGGTATTACAAATATAACTCAGAAAATATATCTTTTCTATATGTTTTGTATTATTGTGACATGCAACTGCACATGGTTCAGAAACTATCACTATCTGACTTCTGTATTATCAATTTTTTTGTTAACATGTACTCAAAGATGGGACTTTTCATGACAGCTTCCTAATACCAGAGACTATTTGACCTACTTGTCCAATACTACAGAAGCTGAATCAACCACATGATGAGAAGTAACTGAGACATTATCGGGCTTTTATCTTTAATAGTTCCTGAGATATTGTCGTTCAAACATAGCCTCAAATTTCAATGCTCAAGAAAATGTGCTGAAAGTGGATCAACGGGCAGTTTATTTAAAAAATGATGTGATATATAAGGTTAAAATTTCACAGATACCACTTTAAATATCCATAAATTAAGATTTTAAAAGTTTCAAGCATATCAGAGATGGTCAAGTATAAGGGCCCTAATGATTTAAGATGGAGTGGCTCATATGCTGCCTTTTGTTGTACAGTAGATTAGTTATAAGTAAATCAGGTTTTTGTTAGAATTACTCAAATTAAGCTGCACATTTCAATGAAAACACAGATCAGGAACATTCTCCACTTTCAGAGGAAGAGGTGGCAGTTCTGAAATGCTCACGCTTACAAATACTACCAGTTTCACAAAGAACTTCCTGATATTCCTCTTTATTTTTTCCACCAAAAGACTGGACAAGAACTCACCTTCCACAGCAACCCCACAGCCAGAGCCAGCAGCAGCAGACCGGCTATGACACTGCCGACGATGACTCCCACTGGAACATCACCTTTCTCTCCTGGTTTGCTGATTGTCAACACAACCTAGACAGCAGGAGAACAGAAGAGGTCTGTATCACTGACATATGGCATTAGAACTAAAAATTAAAAGCACTTTGCACCTTTATTTCATGTAAAATAAAAATTGAGTACAATATTATACGATTAAAATATTATTACATATGACCGTTACCATGTTTTGGCATGTAGCCTTCACATACAAATGCTGCTTAACAATGGTGTTGTCAAGAAAACACAGTGCACTAAATTAAAATACTGAAATGTGATCTTACCGGCAGCTGTTTGAGGCTGATAATGAGCAAATCAGGGTTGGACGTCTCCACTTCCAGACTGGTGGTCAGCTCAGTGGTCTGATAAGTGGCCTAACATAGCAATACAAGTATACAAATGAAGGCACTGAAGGCATCACTATGAATTTACTAATCAGTAATGTATGAAGATTAGTGATACTTAAAGCAGATCAAACAACCGGCATTGCAAATTTTACCGAAATAAATGTGCCGCTCCAGATCCTCGTTTTAACTTTCACAAAGTAGTCGCTCTTCACTTCGGTGTCTTTGAGGATGCATTTCACATTTTTGCATTTTGCGCTCTTGCAGTCCTGTCAGTTAAAAAAAAACAAAAAACAACAGTAATAAGATGCAATACTTTATTGTCATTCACAGCATGAAACATGAGGAACGAAATACAGTACTCAGGTCTCGGCCCAAACTAAAACAGTAGTAATAATCAAACAAATAATAAGATAAATAGTAGCCTATTGACCTCGAGAAAATAAAAACCTATATAAAACTAGTAAAAAAAAACCCTGTAAGTAAGAAAATCAGTACACAACTGATCAGTGCAATCACTATTTAAAATTAAAATATTTAAATAATTTAAATTTCTTCCGTGTGTGGAGTACATGTTAAAATAAAGACTAATATTCTGTTATTCAGTGAGGTCTGTCTCTATCTCAAAGAATAAACTAAAGTTATTTACACCTTTATTAACACTCAGTTACACTATTGTAATTGTGTGCAGATCAGTCATCTTATATAACACCAGTATTGGCATCTCTCCACTGGTTTCCTATCAGTTTCAGGATTGATATTATAACTTTAGTGCTTATTTTCAAGCAGAACTCTTCTATCATCACACCCCATTTAGAGCACTGAGGGTGACCAACCAGATGCTCTTGAAAGTCCCGAGATCCAGGCACAAAAGTAAAGGCAGTCTAGTATTTACCATGGCTGTTCCTAGTGTCTGGAAGACTTTGACAAACTTTTAACTCCCTGCTGAAAACCCACCTCTTCTCATTGGAATATGAGTTTGACATCCAGACTTCATCTCTTGCTGTGTTGTGTCTTTAATTTTTTGTTATCATTCTGCTGTTTTTTCTTCAGATTTCCCTTTTAGTCATTGTGTTTTTACTATATTTCATGTTGTTGTTTTCATTTTACAGCACTTTGGTGTTTTTAAATGTGCTTCATGCATAAATTTGACAATGCTATATATATTTATTAGGACTACATAAGTTGGGCTGGTAAAACTGCACACCTAGAGGTAGAAAGTGCAGTACTGCATGAATACAATTTAAATGAAATAAAGTAATATTTAAAAATGCAACAACATTTGAAACATAAAAGTCCAATCACTATATATTTACTTTAGCTTTACAAAAAAACGTTTCCAGGTTTGGAAAAATATACCGTTGTGCACTACTAGCTTCTCTAAAGATACAAGTGAAAACAATACGAGATAAAATGTCTTCTAGGAGACATGGAGGACAGTAGAAATATGCAAAGAAATCAGTGACGGACCAGTTTCTCGATGCCTCTCAGGCTCTCCTCGGAGAAAGATGCTGTGTGGCTCTTCACGCCGATCTTCAGAGGATCAACCAGGCCACTGGAATCACAGCTAACAGAACCTCCCTGCAGGTGGAAAAGCAAACAATTCAATAAGAATCGATTTTACAGTCAAATCAGTTTAATTTAGTTGGTTAAAATCAAAATTGTACACAGTCTGGCATAGAAAACTAATCCGCAGAGGCAATGAAGCGGTTTGGTGAACATGTATGTGTATTTATAGAGTTGTTTGAATGTCTAAAATTACAATTACAGATACAGATTTACAAAGAGGAACAGTGTTTTTTTACAGTTGCTGGATTTGGGGAAATTAACACTCACAGCTTGTGTCTCCACATTGGTAACATAGAGGAGCGGATTTCCAGCTTTAGTGGTCATCGGCAGAGCGATGGTCAGATATAGGAGGCTGATGGGGAAGTTGCTTGTTGAAACCTATGAACAGGATTTGTTACAATACATACATACATACATACATATCTTTAAATGAATACAGAAGCAATATAATATGTATTTTAAGAGATGGATTCATTTATTGCACCTTCACTGTGAAGTTAAACTCGGGGCCAATATCATCCAGAGTCTTCACTGTTGTTACCACTGGAACCGTAGCATCCGCGACATAGAAATTAATGTTTGACTGCCTACAACAAAGTGAAAATCAACACTTTAATGCATCTGACATCATCAACTATCGATCTAAAATCATAAAAAAGTAAAATTGAGACAGTAAAAAGTAAACTGACCTGGACAAAACAACCCCTGCATCATACTTAACAGGGAATGATATGTCCACCTTGTTGTCTGCAGGTCTGTCCTCTTTACCATCACTGTAAAGCAAAAAACACGCATCATTACATGCCAATAGTTTTAAATAACCTGAACATTTTGATGGAATTTGGTATTAATTGAGCATACCTCTTAGCCTCAAACTTCACCACAGCTTGCTCTTGTAGCTGATCAAGATTGTATTCAAAATTGATCTGAAATTTCATCTGTAATGACACAAGATGATGTTTTGCATTAATTAGTGTTACCAGCAAAATTAGGAAAGTGGTCAAATCAGTTTTTTAAAAAGTATACACAGGGTAAACAGCCATTTATTTGTATTTACCTCTTGGTCTTTTTTTAACGCTGGATATCCCACTTGGCACGTGACAGTTTCTGTTTGTGTTGACATACATTTGACTCCATCTGTCTGTAAATGAACAGTTCAGAATTGTAAACAACTTTTGGACTCGTGGCTTTATTTCACTGACTGTTCCTAACCATGAGCTAAACACATGTTATTAAACTCAAAATCATTCCTTTGCAAATTTTTAGTCTACCTATAAATCTGAAAATCTGACAAGGACTTATTTAATATAGCTTTTTGTAAACTTACGGGAGGAAAGACGGAGGAGTAGTAGAGGTTGCTGGAGTACGTGACCAAGACCTGTGTGTTGTATGCGTTCTCCTTTTTGTTCTTCACGGCAACTTCAAATGACAGCTCTCTGTTATTAGCGCTGACCAGAATGGGAGCTGAGCTGTAACACAAGAGCTCAGATTACTGTTTTCTGCATGATTTAACTTCCACATGCTGCAGATTAAAGGAGCAGATTCACAGTACAAGTCCTGTCTAATTGACCAGAACAGGACGAATAAGAAGTTATTTCACTCAAACTTAGGGCCTGCTGTGAACAGTGATAAATGCAATAATTTTTTCCTTAACCTCTACAATTACAGTTGAGACATGCAGTACATAGACCTGATTCTACCTGCACCTTGCACAGTGCAAATTTTACACAAGAGCACAAAAGAGGCAAAGAGAAATTAATAGCTGCTGCAAAACCACGACTTGTTCATATCTTTTCATGTGAGTTAATTAACTGAGTATCAACCAAACTTTGCAGAAGCATACCTCTTAGCTTATGCTAAGCTAAGAGGTATTGGCAATCTTCTCTTATTAACATTTAAGAGAAAATGACTAAGTCTGGTGTAATCTTCACACATTCTTTCTGTTACACAAATGTTTACACTTCTAGATGTCTTTATGTGTCATAAGAACTATTTCACATGTGTCATGATTTCCCCCTTCTAGAAAAATACAGGGCTTGGAGGCCAGTACTGTCATACCATCCATCCAGTAAATGGTCAGCATTTACACGGATCAGCCACAACATTAAAGGTACTATGTGCTGTTCTGCTGGATTTTGCCATCTGTGGTGATGAGACTCACACAAACAAATACACACTGTCCCTCAACAAGCACACTCCCTAGTGCAATATCTTATATTGCTAATTTATTGTGTGTTTTGCCACTTTTTTGACAAACAAATTGCACTCAAAGTATGAGTGCAGGGGGAGTCTGTAACCATAACTGTGCTGTGTATTGTTCCTATGTGGGAGTGTTAACCAGGTATGTTACTGGTGCTACATCATTATATGGTTATCATTATATAGATCAACATTTAATTTGTAAAATATCATCAGTACCTATGTAGAACGTCCCTTCTTTTAACAGAGCCCTGCATGTTTGCAAAGAAGAGAAAAAAAAAACACAAATACATATGACAAAAGTGTTTTAACTGGAAGAAAATCTGATCTGGTGGTATCTGGTCTTTATGGTACAAAGCTGACTGATACGGCTTGTAAGCATTTAAAATTATCACTCATCCTCGTTTCAAAAGTGACTCAGTAAAGAAGCACACGACCTTTTCTGAGCTTGTTGTATCTCACTGAGGGTATCATCACACATCATATGAACTCATGAGGCTCATCTTATCTTTGCTTCTAAACTGGACTCCTCACATCAATGTTGAGACAAGTCTGTGATTTTTTTACCTGGATGACTTTGTGCTCGTCTTCACGTTCAGCACCAGATCGCTGATACAGACGTCATCAGAGCCACAGTCTTTAGTGAAGGGGATCTGAAACAACAACAGAT
Organism: Dascyllus trimaculatus; assembly: GCA_024666655.1. Lineage (NCBI taxonomy): Eukaryota > Metazoa > Chordata > Actinopteri > Pomacentridae > Dascyllus > Dascyllus trimaculatus. Next base: position 24,868,249 of record CM045449.1, on the reverse strand, counting down.
GCATTTCAAACAGATGCCACTTTTCTTAGAACCTCTATAGCTTTGGAGAACACAACAAAAGGGAAACTTGTTATATGTTTACTACATTGGACGACTTTTGATCTTGTTGTTGGGAAATCACGCAGCATTTAAATCTGAGGACTTGCGTGACTCGGTGAAACAAGGCAGTAATCATGACACACATAACATGTCATTTTAAATGACTGTACAAACACCTTCACAACTGCATTCAAAGTCGTCCGTCACCTGGTCTGTTACCTGCAGACTAAACAGGAGAGGCAAAACAACAACTCTACAGATTCAGAGATAAAAGTCGTGTATCAGTCACTTACAAAGAATTCCAGGGCATTTGGAGAAAATACGTCGAGGACGGGGTTCACATCTGCATTCTGCTGCTCAATTTCAACTTTCAGACTGAGAGAATTCACAAAGTCTGGCGCCTCCTGTAAAGTAAATCACGTATGAGGAAATCAGCATCACCATAGTTCATATGTAACTTGGAAAAACAAATCTGGAGCAATATACACCGATCAGCCACAACATTATGACCACTGACAGGTGAAGTGAACAACATTGATCATATTGGTACTATGTGGTGTTCTGATGGAAAACCTTGGATTTTAACATCCATGTTGATGAGACTTAGACACCCAAATAAACATTGTCCCACAACAAACACACTCCCTCATGTAAATGGAAATCCCAAATGTCACTGGCCTACCCCTGCAGGAAAATGCACCCCACCACATGGAAAAAACATCAAACAATCAGGAAAATGTTGAGGAACATGACAATGGTCCAACATGTTGATTTGACCTCCAAACTTCCTACACCCCATTGTGATCAAGCATCAACATGATGCAGTGGAACAAGTTTGATTGACAGAGGCCCCACTGCACAAGCCAGAGTACCCAAAGGATTCAGGGCCAGTGTCCTGGTTCCAGACCCCATAAGACACCCTGAGAGGTCCTCTTGTCCATGCCCAATGGTTCAGAGCATATTTGACCACATAAGTGGGACCAACACAATATTAGGCAGGTGGTCATAATGTTATGTCTGATTGGTGTAGTACAAGCTTTATCGAATCAAGGCCATCAACAGATGATCTTCATCCATTACCTGAACGTAAACCTGGTAGTCTTGACAAAGGGGTGTCGATGAGATTTTTGCCTTTTCTGTGAGGAAGCGTTCGTTGTTTTTCATAAATAGTCCTCTTGATGTCACTCGAGAAGCCTGCAGGTCGGCGTCCAGAGTCAAAGTGTAGGAAATATCTGAAAGAACGTTGGAAAAACTATGACTGACACTTTGTTTGGCACCTGAGTTCTGATTCTTCTTTTTTAATTAGTAGGACAGTATTTGAACATCTTTAAGCAATGACATTTTGTGAATTAGATGTTCTTCATGGTCAAAGTCAAATAAGAAATTTGACAACAGGTATTTGTCTTTATGCTAAATGTCAGGTTAAAGCTAAACCCAGTTAGACAGTTTAGTGTAAAGACAGGAAACACATGAAGGCAGCAAATTCACAAAATGTTACTAATAGGAGGTTTTTACATTCCTTATCATTATTGCTATTTGTACTGAAACTTTCTTGTTAAAATATATGATGAACTGAACATCCTGTTAAATGTCTCAAACTTCTTTATTGCCTAGATCAGCATCATTATCCTTCAAATCCATTCTTGCAGTTAATATAAAGAGAAACTACATGTCGTCACAACCAACAGGAAGTCAGGTTTACCGATGGGTCCGATGGGGTTCTTAGGCCTGAATGCAGCAGTGAAGCAGAGGTTAGTGTTGAAACATGAAAGTTTGCGTCCGTTCAGGTCACACGGTTTGTTGAAAATGTTGATTTTATCAGGGTTGAAAGTAGCTGCAGCTGTGACAGATGCCACACCCCGGGACCTGAAAACAAGTGCAGCCTTAAATTATTATCAGCCTCGTCTCAGACAAAGGATGCATTGACTGAACATGATAAAAGCAATACAACTGAGTAAATCATTAAGCAATTTACACAGTTTTATGGACTACATTTATGGCTCCTATATATTGTACTAGTTTAACTCACCAGAGCTGCACCACTTTGCCGTAAGCACCAACTGAGATGTCGGGAAGCGTATCATCATTCAGGTCTTTGTACGTATCCAGAGACCTTCCAAAATATTGCAGCTGAGGGTCCAGTTTGGAGCCAAAGATTCTCTGAAAAAGACAAAATATTATTACAAAGTTGATGAAATGAAACCCCTAAATCCCAAAATTGAAAGGCAGATTTAAAAATCATGCTACACTTTTTAAAAATTACTAAAATTTGTAGAGCCAGAAAAACAGGAAAAAGCATTGGTTTTACAACAATCTGTGATGTTGTAGCCTTGTAAAAAAAAAATTACTTTATTCAACACATTAAAAATTATCCAAAAATAAACCGTTTGCAATAAACAGATTTTGCACAAAAATAAAAATTTTTCACTACTCAGCACATCTGTAAAGCCATGACTGACTCAGCAGTAACCAAAAGTCAAGTGGTAAAAATTTTAGGGACTTTTCAGTTGAACTGGTCTGATCTGCAGGCTGTGTTTACATGGAGCAGATATGTAGAAAATCATCTATAGTTTGTAAAGTTACCTTTTTGATTTTATCGCAGTACTGATATCACCTGGAGAAATGTTGTTCATGTTGATCTGAAGTTTTTTTTTTTTAATTTTGTGACATGAATAATCAAAATTAAACTTTTTTCTTCCTTTTTTAAAAAAATTTGGCACTATAGCTTAGTCATACTACTTAAAAGGCATTTTTGAGTTGTCTCTTTACTTCTAGCCATGGTTGTGGTGTCTCCAAAGGGGCCCAGGACCTTAAACTGTAGTGAAAATGAGCCCACAGTGAGTAAAAATGTCAATCCAAAAATGCCCAGTAAGTGCTTTGGTTAAATATGTTGATGTTTCTCCACTGTTTGTTTAACTCCAAAGACACAGAAGCATCCCCCCCAAAACATGTATATCTCTCAGATTTCATGTGGACACAACCGTCTCTCGCCGTACCTGTGAGAACTGTTTGTTTAAAGTCTTTTTTTGTCCATTGTAGATGTAAATGACACCTTTCCCTTTGTCTTCCAGTGGCGCTCCGACAACAACATCGTTGTAGCCGTCCAGGTCCAGGTCAGGAACGGCGGAGACAGCCATCCCAAAACGTGCATTCTCAGTCGGGGGTGGACCGCTGAGGAATCCCTGCTCGTTCAGTATCCCCTTCAGATGATGAGGCAGAGAAATTATGCAGCTGAAGGAGCTAAACATCATTCTATAGTTTGTCTAAATTTAAGAAAACTATAAATGACTCATATTTTTACCTTGGTGACAGAGAAGAGATAAACTCTGCCTTCCTCTTTTTTCAGCTCGCTCATGTACATCGGAGCACCAACAAGCAGGAGGTCAGTCGTTCCATCTTTATCCACATCCAGCGGGCACAGGACGCTTCCAAAGTACGACCCAATCTAAAACAACAATCGCCAGCTGTTTACTGTTGAGAGGTTTAATACATTTGTCAGGATCCACGCTACCGCATCCTCTAACGTCAGTACCTGTTTCCCTCTTTCGGAATCTATGATGGCAGATTGCTTCTGAGCGTTGACGGTGTATACGATAACTTGGCCGGAGTGGTTGGAGCGAGGAGCACCGGCCACAAAGTATTCTGTCGACCCGTCGCTCAGAGTGGTGACAGAGTAACCTACAAAAGAGCACAGATAACACATTTACTCACTGACACCTGAAGTTTGGACATCTTTTTACTAGTGTAATGCACAGTAACTAACTATTTACTCAAGTACTGTACTTAAAAACTATTTTGGGGTATTTGTATTTAAGTATTACTATTTTTGCAGCCTTATCAGTGGGAAATAATAAACTTTTCACCCCACACAGTATATTTGCTAGTTACTTTGCAGATTAAAGACTGGTGTTTTCATTTAGTCTGGCTGATTAGACCGCAGTCAGGCATGAGCTGGGTGGAGCGAAGATGGAAATCAAGTGATTTTATTCAGCTCTGTGTACAAAATAAGAATAATGACATGGTAACGTGTCCTGCCTCGACAAGTACTACAAGATCAGCAAACGCAATGACGGAGATGTTAATCAAGAGCAGTTTGTACATGCCTACATTGTCTCAGAAAAGAGCTCCAAGGAAGCAGCAAACGTTCAAAACCTCAGTGTAGGTGGACTGTAGATGTTCTTTGGAGGGATTTTTTTTTACATGCAAAGTGTAGCATATGATGCTTTATTACTGATTACATGACCAAACTAGTTAGAACATTAAAATCCTGCACATATTTAAAATCCATCAGTAGGAGCAAATCAATGTAACACAGACAGAATAAGCTCTTTTATGTTTGATACTTCATTTCGACTTTACTTAAGTAATATTCTAGAGGATTTTTGCTGAAGTGAATCATTTGAATTCTTCCTCCAACTAAACACTGCAACACTGTGTCATAGCAGTAATAAGCTATGACACAGTTTCTTCCCATGAAAATAACTTCTTCATTTTCATGTGAAGAAATTATTTCTTCACATGAAAATGAAGAAATAATTTAACAGCATGTGTGGATCATCACAAGTCTTCCACTTAAAACCAAAACTGCCACATAAACGTAAACTCCAAAACACATTCCAGGTTCATTTTGTGGGTTGCATGTGTAAATAATATTGGAATATGTGACCAAGGAAGGTGTCGGAAGATATTATACACATTAAATAATGTTAGAAGTTCTGTAAAAGTAAAGGTCAGGTGAGACAGATTGATTTCCAAATGTTAGTTATTAGTATGAATGAAACTTTTTAGCTTTAATCCTGCAAAGTACAATAAATACAGCTGTACAAAGAGTTATCTTAGATCATGTAAGTAGTTTTCCTAAGATGCTTTGATTCACAGAATTGTATACAAGATGAAAAAAGTAATTAGCTCACAGATGCAATGCTTAAAAATTTTTCACAAATCAGTTTACACTCAAAAGCGTCCCAGATATGCACCACACCTATTATCTACTGTAGAAACTAGGCTGAAGCTGCAGTGAAATCCTATGATATTCAACACCCCATCGCCTGTATTGTTTTGTGCAAAGATTTTAAATACTGTCAAAACTTAAAAGAGAGGACAAGTGTAAATGCCTACCTAGTAATGAGCTGTGGTTTCGGTCCTGTAGTGTTCCCTCAAATGCTGAAAAAGGCAGAACATCTACTTTTGAGCCTGTCTGATGGACGACAGTGCCGCTCCAAGCGTAAGCTCCCACTGCTCCAAGCATCATCACATCCTGAAATAGCACAGATCAAACACCAGTCAGCAGAAAGCACATAAATACCACTGTACATACCAGTAATACACCAGTTAGCCACAACATTCTGACCACTGACAGGTGAAGTGAATAACATTGATCATATTGGTACTATGTGGTGTTCTGATGGAAAACCTTGGATTTTGACATCCATGTTGATGAGACTTAGACACCCAAATAAACATTGTCCCATAACAAACACACTCCCTCATGCAAATGGAAATCCCAAATGTCACTGGCCTACCCCTGCAGGAAAATGCACCCAACCACATGGAAAAAACATCAACCAATCAGGAACATGTGGAGGAACATGACAATGGTCCAACATGTTGATTTGACCTCCAAACTTCCTACACCCCATTGTGATCAAGCATCAACAGGATGCAGTGGAACAAGTTTGATTGACAGAGACCCCACTGCACAAGCCAGAGTACCCAAAGGATCCAGTGCCAACATCCTGGTTCCAGACCCCATAGGACACCCTGAGAGGTCCTCTTGTCCATGCCCAATGATTCAGAGTATTTTTACCACATATGGTGGACCAACACAATATTAGGCTGGTGGTCATAATGTTATGCCTGATCGGTGTATATCATTTGTGTATTAAAGGCAGCTGCTCCACTGAGTTTCCAAGCAAAAAAATCACTTATGATTAGACAACAATGTGACAACAGAATGTGCTCTAAATGTTAAAAATGACACCTGCTTAAGATTGTAGTCAGACTTAAAAATGCAGCATTGTGTTTGCATTTGTAAATCAGGAGGCCCATGGTAAAGTGGTTCAGGTTCACACACATGAACTTGAGATTCTGTCACCAGCTTTGTCAAACTACGGATGAACTGGTATCAAAAGTGGTTGCTCACATGTTTTCATATTTTTTAAACTAGTGCCCAGTGGTGTACACATGTACTCAGTATATGGAGCACCTACACCTAACAATACTTAGAAAATACATCAGTTTTTCAATTTTTGTCTTTTGACTGATGCAAAATGAAGGAAAATGTGGAATTTAAGCCAATTTTATTCATTTTCTTCTTCGTCTCTTTTCTTTTCTTCCAAACATTAACACCTAGAAGAAAATTATCTTGTAAGATTCTCTCTCAAAGATAACCTTGTGCAGCACTTTAACCCATATACACAATGATTTAACATCTGATAAGCCTTTATCTACATTATCTGTGAAATTTGATGGTTATTTCAGAGCACTCTTTCAAGTTTGAGCATAGAGAACAGCCAACTATATGAAGTTGCTTCGTCACAACTGATGAAAACGTTTAGAGATATAAAAATGCAAATGTGTTGCACCTGTTGGCTCGCGTAATGAGCGCTGAATCCGACCTGAGACATCTCCATCTTGAAGTTGTCACCTCCTTTTCCAGTTCCTTGTGGGAACAGAGGAGTAGATCAAGAACCACAGTGAGGGAAAACTAGTTTAAAAACACATTAAGCTGCAACAGACAACATGAAAGAGAAATAATATGCACCTTCGATGTTGAAGATGCGGTTCCCCAGAGTTCCAGCGATGGTGGAGAGGGCCGCCTCCTCAGACACATTAAAGAAATACTTCTCCGTGGGTAGACTGGCGATGGATTTGATTTCCTTTATTAGGTTTTCTGTGTTGATGTTATTTCGGATGTAATAACCCAAGACCTATTAAAAAAAGGGGAAAAATAGGAGTAGAAAATAGTACAATGTGAGACAGCAAACATCCCACTTATGGATTTATAACGGCACAAGCCATAAAATCCCAAAAATAACAAATCAGCTCAAATAAAAGAAATGTTAAAATCTTAAATTTATGAAAGGAAAATATATATAACACTGTCCAGATACACATTCTTAAATTTCAAATCAGATAAAACAGCTTTAAGTAATGAAAAATATTACAAAACAAATACAAAAATATCTACAAATAGACCCAAAAATGTAACTAGCAATTAATATGTTACAGCAGGACTATTTAAAAGAACATGCTTGAGGAAATACCGCTATTAATTAAAAAATATATCAATTTGGTAATAACAAGAGCTTATTAAAACAGCAATTTAATGTATATATTTAAATGTAAGGATTTTCATGAAGTTGTGCAGTTCTATGCAATCAACAAGTTCACACCTACAATGAAAACTATAAAGTAGAACCACAAACTCTAAAACTGCAACTATAATTTTGAGTAGTTGTAAGTACCTGGAGGACATTCAAGTGTATATCTTGTATTAAAGATTGTTAAATACATAAAAGATGAAAAAAAAACACAGTAAAACTAAAAAAATGTGATTTAAATCAGGAAACTGAAGCCTAAATTTTTTACTTGGTTCATTCAAGGTTGATCTAATGATTATCATCCATGCATGACATGATCAGAGTAAATATCAGATCATCACTTACAGCGATACCGAAGCGGGTGATGCCTTGTTTCTCACAGTCGGCGATGACCGTGTCTCTGAAGGACTCGTCGTGAGATTCGCCATCAGTGACGACCACGAGCACCTTGGCAGCGCCTGGTCGGCCACCGTGACTCGGGTTGAAACCCCACTGACTGAAAAAGCAGACACAGTGGACGTTTCCAAGTTACTGGCTGTGGTTTTATCACAAGATCAGAGACAAATTACATTTTTTGAACGTGGTAGAAAATCCAAGAACTCATGCATGCTCGTAAAAGGCAGCACAAACCTGGCATACTGGATGGCGTGGAAGGTGTTGGTAGACTGACCATACATCTGTGTGATTGCAGACGCTGCAGCAACAACCTCGTCTTTGGTTTTATACTGATTCAGTTTGAATTCAAACTTGGAATCAACAGCATACTGAATGACGCTGACCTGCCCAAATAAAATTCCAATAATGGCCATAAGACAAAAAAGTAGATTTAAGGCCAGCTTATTCTCAGCTTAAACTTCACGATGTTACCTGCGTGTTTTGAGGCCCGATGTCGAGCGTGGGGATTAATTTCCGCAGGAAGTCTGTCATTGGCTCCCAGGGATAAATGCTGTTGGAGCCATCCAGAACAATCACGATGTCCATCGGCCCTCCACATGCTGAACAATTCACCAGAGGGGACGGATTATAATATGTTGAAGCAGCAGCCATGAAACCACCAAATACATCTTTTTTCTACGTTTCATTCAGCCACAGGTTTCAATTCATGCATGTCTCTTGACATACTGTAGGAAATAGATCCCATTTAAGCCTTAAGTTAAAATAACATTATCATGTGGGTAAACAGCTGCAAGCAGAGACACCGTCATGCTGGTAGATTCCAGAAACCTCAGACAATCAGGAAGTGGGAGTTGTGAATGAAAAGCAAATGCTGCATTGCAAAAATTTAAACCAGAGAATAAACTTGACTTGCAAAATAAATATTTGTGTTAAAAGGGCAACTGGTTCTAAGTCAACTCCATAACCACATGAATCTATCTAAAGAAATACAACAAAAGCAGAGGGGATGCCACTGTGATTAACTAAATTCTGTTTTGTCTTAAACACAGTATCAGTAGTCACATTAAAACTTCTTACTCTGGACGGCAGGAGAGAAGGCCGGCTGAGGTTGAAAGAGAGGGTTTAACTTCGCACATATTCCTGGGTAGAAGTCTTGAGAGCCACACTGCTGCCCCCAGAGAGGGCCACACATCTGAATCAGATCACCACAGAAGAAGAGACTTAACGGATGTTCAGGGTAGTCACTGCCTTTAAAAGCTCCCAGTAAGATCTTATAACTGAGTTTCATAGTCATAACTTGCATTAAAGTGCTTTAGGTGAGAAAAAACCTGCAAACACATTCAACGTTTTTTTCTTTTTCTTTTAGTAACTCAAAAACCTGGCACTTCTTTTTTCTTCATGCTGCAGCAATTGGTTTACATAAACCACTGTCACACTTCCCTTAATCTAAAAACGGCATCTTAATGTAAATTTCAGAGGAAATCTTTGAGTAAAACAGTTCCAAATTAACTGGCTCTATTACCCAAGTGTGTTCATCCTGTAATTACCACACTCTGATAGCAACTGAAGGCTGTGTTACTGAGATCATATCAAATTAAGAGCGTTCCACCGAAGCAAGCATTGTAGTAAATTACTGAGTACATAGATAAGGGATAGATTTATGAGAAACGGGTGCAATTTTAGCTTAAAAATCTCTGTTACAACGTGAAGGTCTCTGAAATAGCTTGATCTCTTTCTGTAGTTTATGTGAAAACACACACATGCAAAAACAAACATACCATCAAACCACCGGCTGGAGGCATCCGGGTGAGAGTCAAACCCAGGGACATGTTGGTGTTGACGTTTCTAACATTTGGAATACTAAGAGAGTCTGTGGATAAAGATGAAAAGTCAAAATCACATTGTTCAATTTGGAATATACACAATCTGTACAATTATTATAAGCTGAAAATATGACTGTCTTTTTGGCAATTCTAAAAAAATGCCAAAAAGACATCTTGTATGTTTTAGGATGATGCATCTGTTTAGTTTTGATTAGGCATTTTAAGCACATTGCTAATGTTTGGTTGAAAAGTCAAGGTTTAAACAACCAAAGAGCAAGTCTCACCTTGCAGATTGAGCTTGTCACAGCTGTTTCTGGATCCTGAGACTGGACACTTGTAAATATCACCTTTCCTGTTTTGACTGAAACCACTCCAGGGAGCACCGACCAGCAGCCTACAGAAAACAGTAATATTCATCTGTAATAAACACGCACCAAATGAGGTATTCCTATAGTTACAGCTTTGGATGGTAACTTGTTACAGTAGTAACTTCTGGCCCAATTCTAATACGAATACAATTCAAAATACACACAAATATCAGTCTTTATGTCTGCAAAGGTAAGTTTGTGTGTTCTGTGAGGAGCATGTAGCAGCACGTCAGTTTTGTTCTTCTTTTAAGTCTGTAAGAAACAAGATTCTGCAAGTTCACAAGGAACACACCGACTTTAACACTTTATCACCACATCAGAACATTCAGAAGCTGTTACTTTATATTTACACACTTATGTAAATTCAGAACCAAACAAGGCGTCGGAAGTGGAACACATCATTTGTCTTTATTACAAGGCAGGAAACTGCGCGTATCACTGCTGCTTTGTCACAGTGGAAGATGTCGACAGAGAACATGATCAGATACTATACAAACCCCCCTCAGTTACATAAATGGGACACTCCTGCAGACAGTGACTTACTCTGTGAGACTGTGACTCAGAGTTGATAACGTCTAGACATGATTGAGACGTTTGGTTACTGTTTAACCAAATGTGACCAATGAGTGATAATGTGGGAGGCTTCAAACATGGCAGGAGGCTTTGTGTCACTAATGCAGGATGTGGGAGCTCAAACAAATCAAGCATGTAGTTTTGTTTAGGAGAGTTTGCAGGGATTTACTCAGAAACTAATGCAAAATCAACTTATCAGTCCAACCTAAAAGTTAAAACTCACAAAAATCTGTATGAGTCTCCAAAATCTAGGACTTCTTTCTACTGTATATTTATCAGCTGCAGTAGCTAATAACAACAACAACAACAACAATATGGTGGAACACAACAATTTTGCGTGGGTGGGGGGTCAGCTTCACTGAGCTCAGGAAGCGACACTCTGGCGTTGTTCAACAAGCATGGAGGAAGCAACAATACCTGCAGAGCGCGCAAAGGAGGAATAGGTTCGTAAAAGAAAAAGCAGTGGCTCAGTAATTTGGAGATGGTTCGGTTTTAAAGTAGCAACTGAGCAACAAAATCACGTTATATGTATGGAGTGCAATAAACAAGTTACAGCCAGGGGTGGACGCACTACTAATCTGTTTTCATCACCTAAAACAGCAGCACAAGCTGCAGTACAAAGAGTGTGTGAAGCTGCGCGCTGCAGAAGCCCCAACCGCAAGCCATCCACAACCTGAAAAAGCTACAGCCCCGAAACAAAGCCCACCGCAAGCCGCATTTCCCCGCAGTGTGTCTTATGAAAAGAAAGGCGACAAGTGGTGTGTTATAACGAAAGCGGTGTCCTATCACATGGCTAAAGATATGGTCCCTGTTGCAACTGTGGAACAAGTCGGATTCAAAAAGCTACTGAAAACTATAGACCCAAGATATGAGCTTCCCAGTCGCAACTACTTTGCACGAGAAGCACTGCCACAAATGTGCACTGAAGTCAGGCAGAGCCCTGCTGACCAGCTGGCTAACGTGACCCGTTTTGCGTTAACCAGCGACATGTGGTCAAGCAGGACGTGTGAGCCGTACAGAGTGTGACGGTTCACTTCATTCAAGACTGGGAGCTGAAAATAGCATGTCTCCAAACAAGTTATTTCCCCCAAAAACACACCGGTGAGCATATAGCTGAGGCCCTGCAGGACGCAACTGCAAGCTGGAAACTCCGAGAAAAGCATCTGGTTGCCATAACAACAGACAACGGGTGCAACATCATTAAAGCGACTGAGCTGAACAAGTGGCTGAAGATGCAGTGCTTCGGTCACTGATTACACTTGGCTACTGGTGAGTGCAGTGTTGTACGGAATATTCAGATATTTTACCTTAAACAAAAACATATTAAAATGTTAAGTTTTTCCTTATTTTGAAATGTAAACAAGGCGGAAAAAATATCGCGATATATATCGCATATCGATATTCAGCCTTAATATATCGGGATATGACTTTTGGTCCATATAGCCCAGCCCTAGCCCATCCTATTCGTAGTTAACGTTAACTATACATACTAGGAGCAGTGGGTTGCGGCAGTTTAGCATCTGGGGAGCAGTCAGGGGTTAAGCACAAGACTGTGTCTGCCTGGTGGCTAAATGTACAGTAAATCCTAAATCTGTATGCTAGCATAATGTCATCTCAGTTAAAAACAAAAACAAATGCAAACCTCATGGTGGTGATACAGGAAAAGTTAAGGCATGAACATTTGTACAAAAACTATGAAAACGGTTGACTTTTAATTGTACACAACTTCTTACAGTTTGCAGTGCATCGAGCAAAGAAAAATAGTTTCCATTTCTTTCAATTTAAAGCCAAAGATGTGCAAACTAAATGAGATTTTCTAATCAATGGTGGCTGCTGCAAGAAACGGATGACCAGACCACAGTTTGGATTAATATTCACTAGAATCCACTGCTTCCAATACAAAGGACAGCGACTGGACCTAAACTTGGTGAGCACTGTGTAGAGACTTGTTTACATCCCACTGAATGCTGCAGATAACTAGGTGCATCTCTCTGGAGCAGCAGGCCTTCATTTGCAAACTGGCTGCTTCATGAGTATTATGGATAATAACAACCGGCACACAGCCTTGAGCTCTCAGCCCAGTGCAGCATCTTCTGGATGGATTTTTTTTTACCTCAAGCACACAGCTGAACACCTCGCTGAAAGCAGAATTCATCTGGTGTGCAGGTTTGTACTGATGACCTCAGACTGAACTACTCGCTGCATATTTATATACTCTGGAGGTGTCATTATCTTTTTCACCTTGGATTCTATTCTGAGAAATATTCACTAAACTAAGCTGACATCACTTGAAAGCACTGCAAATTAGCACTTAGACAACAAACCGAGGTCATAAACAATAATTGGCATGACGGATAAAGTATACTCACACTACAAGAAAAATCATGCTGCTCTCACTGAAAAAAAGCCTTTAAATGACAGCTCAGATTCATACCATTTGCCTTCATGGTTTGTCGTCTGCTGGACTGTGTATCCGAACTCTTCTGCTGCTGGTCCACTGAAAATCTTGGCACCTGCAGTGCCAACGTTGAAGGCGTGGGACTGCCAGATTCTGTCAGCTGGAGGAGGAGAAAGAGAAAGTTACACAATGAAACAACTGATGACATGATTATCAGAATCAGAAATACTTTACCGATCCCAGAGGGGAAATTGCTTACGTTACAGTGGCTCCCATTCAAAGTCTTAGAAATATAAGCAATACAAAAAACATATAAATAAACATAAGTAGAAAAATAAGTCCTAAGAAATATAAACCTAAGTAGCATAAAATGTAAAATTTATTGCTCTAATAAAATAAAAATGTAAGTATACAGTGCATTAAATACTATGTAGTTGTATTCATGTTATTGCAGAGATGTAGTTATTGCACATTACTGGATCTTAACTATGAAGTGAAGTGAAAATTAGTGAACTGCATTATGTGTGAAAATTATCAGTTGTCACAATCAGTTGTCAGATATGACACGACTGTCTGACATTAATAGTCTATAACAACACTTTAACCACATCATATGAACTGAACTAAGATATAAATAATGAGAACTGTCTTCTTTTCTGACTGAAAGGTCAGCAAACATTCAAAATTTTCATTTCTGTTGTTATTTTTTCCAAGTGTCCCCAGAATGTGTCCTCCTATTTATCAGCAAGGAATGTTCCCACAACGTTGGCTAACATTACCTAGAAGTTCTAATAATGTTCTAAAGGAAACATTTTAAGTTACTGTTCAAAAATGTTTTCAGGAAATTGATGGTTCCAAATCCTGTTTCTATGAAGTTGTCAGTTAACTAACACGACGTTTTAACAGTCAAAGGATGTTTGTTGGATGTCGTCGCAATTTTACATGATAACATTCGAACGTTCTCCAACCAACGCTCAGAAAAGATCTTGAAGATGTGATCAAGGCCTGTTTTTATAAAACGTTCCTGTAATTTGATATACTCACAGTGGTAGAACATTTTGCCCACAGTATTCTGAGGATTCTTTGGGGATGCTACTGTTGATAACAGTCTTCTATAAAATGTTCTCACAATGTTACAGCAGCAAAAGAAGGACATTCTCAATGCAACATTTTAGTGTCTTTGGAGGACTTTATCTTGCATCCAAAAAGAACATTCTGGGAACTAAAAGAAAACTTCCTATCAAAAAGTTTATTAGAACTTTGCAGAACTTTTTTCAGAACGTTTGGAAGGGTGGTTTTAGCACTGTGCTTAAAAGGCTGTTTTGCTCTGAAACAAAAAAGAGCTGCTGCTGTTTCCTTCAGAAAGAATGTGCCAGCAAAACTGTGATTGACAGCCAGAGCTGGATGACTATTGGTTAGTTAAGTGTAGCGAATTCTCACTGGCCCATAAAGCTGGGAGGCTAACTGGTGGTGAGGGAGTTTGAGGAATGGAAGAAGTAAACATCTTCATATCTAAACTGCTTTATTTTGTGTAAATAACCACAAGAGAAATGAATTTTTCAGCATGTGGAACCTTTAAAGAACAATGATCAGGTAGTGTGACCGACACACTGACACTTTTCTGACCAGTAAATGGAAAAGGCCACCTTAAAATGCAACCTTAATAAAATTCAAGTCAGTTGGGGCCGTATTCAAGCACTTAAAACTCCACCACAGCACGGTACAAAAGACAGTCTGCAACATGATGCTCTTGATGGACGTGTCCAGCATCAAGATCCTGTCCACAAAAATGTCCGCCAAAATCGTCAAATCCTTAAGGAAGAGTCGAGCAACATTTCACAGAGGAGACAACCTCAATAACTCCATGGGTTGCAGTTGTGTGACTTGTTACAGACTTAGTGCATACTTGTTTTTTTAATGATGTTAGATCTGTTATGAAGATGCTGAGTGTGGGGGACATAAACACGTATTCCCCTATATCAGAAAGAATGCTGCATTTATCCTTTCGTTCAGTATAATCCTGCTTGTCAGCGCCGGTTATTATTTTGCATTTTTGTATTTCTGTATTTAAAGTCTAAGAGGAGATAAGGCGGATGTTTTATCTCCAGCAGCGATTGCAGACATCCTGACTTCCCCCTCGGAGTCAGGTGGGTGGTTCTGTGTCTGAATCATGGGCATTTAAAAACACACACACACATCAGCTTGACTCATAAAGGAAAAACACTAAAGAGGCTCCACAACACATGAAGGTCATACAGCTCATGGAAGTTAACAAACACTACAATGGAGCAGCATGTTTCTCAACAGACACACTCCATCTTCAAACCCTCTGAATCCCCCTCAGGTGGAATTCGTCTGTGGATGAGTGTTGCTGCTGCAGCTTCAGAGCCACAAGTCCACACAGGCTCAGCTCAGCTATCAGCCAGCCTTCCCCTCAATCAGCACACACAGGAATGTGGATGGATATTGGACTCAGGAGACCCACACCAGCACTGTTCTCTTGCCACACCTGTTTACCTGCAAGCACAAAGTAGCACTTTGCCTCCACTTGGGGTTCTTGCAAAAAAACAAAAACAAATTTGCATTTCCTCTCGCTTCACGAGATGGAGGACAGGAGTTAAAAGTCCGTCTGGCTGCTGCTTGGGAAGCTTCAACTGATTATAGAGCAGCGACATCGAGCAACAGCAACTGTGTGATCCACAAAACAACTCATCTGGCGTTATTTAATCCATGTGGGCTGACTCCGGATCATGCATTTGCTTGAAAAAAAAAGCTGCAGGATGAGGTGGAATCGAGTTAAAAGTGAGAACATTCCTCACTCGGTAGAGGGTTCTCGCTTATTAAACTGCTCTGCAACTACCATCAAAGCTCAATCGAATGACTAATGCAGATTACAGACCATAATTTCGCGAAGAAAGACACAAAAAAGCTGCTTTACGCGGCGAAAATATGTGTTTTATTTAACTCTTGAGGGATCAGTGGCGCGTAATGGCGCAAAAAAAAAGAAAATGGGTTAAAAGTGCAGAAATAAAAGAAGTTGTGTACTTACTAATGAAAATGACAGTGAAGAAGATGTTCCCCCAGGAGTAATCCATCCTCGTCTTTATTCCATTTGTGTCGGTGATTAAATGAAGCCACCGCACTTGTCAAAGTTGTTGCTCCGCAGCGCGAGTCAGCGGTGACGCACCGGACATGTTTCCTAAATAAGGAGTGGAGCTCTTCCTCTTACCTGCGAGTACAAACTTTGACCCAAAGTGTTTGCAAAGGGCGAATGAAGCAATAAAGCCCCTCCAGAACAGTACTGGAGAAGTGATCCAGGCGTAGCGGAGCCGTGGATCTAGTAAGGGGCAGGCAGAAGCCAAGAAAAACTGATGTAATCTCAACTTTAAAGACGTCCAGTGAGGATGAAATGTGAAATCTTGAAACTGAGATGGGAACAAATATAATTTAAAAAAGACCAAAAAAAAATGTTCACAAGTCCACACCCATCAGCTGTCATTTAAATTAACCATTATTCCAGAGCCACAGCATGAGTTGACATTAAATCATCAGATGCCAAATTAAAATATAAGTAAATAAGCATCATCAATTAACAGCAAACTATTCCTCTCATCCTCCTCAACCCTCCTACACTTTCTGTATTCACAACTTCATAGCAGAGCAGAGAGTTATGATCGTGACAAGATATCAGGAAAAGTAAAAATATGAAGATCCTATAAACTGAACCCCAAACAATAGAAGGTCTATTAAGAGCTACTCTGGAGAAGCCTCTTTTTTCATTTAGTGGAAAACAATGATGTAAGACCTCTCATAAAAGACATGGGCAGCATGGCGAAAGAGTTGAAAGGGAATTAACTTTCCAAAGAGGGGTTTCATTCCAAAATGCTAATTTGGAAAGAGTTTTAACTTGTTTCTCAATGTGACCAGGCAGATAATTAATTTCTCTGATGTCACGTTGCCTTGTGACCAAATAACACAGCCACTCCACAGCATTGTCATTAAAGGGAGTCTTTGCACATTTGTCAGATCGGTTAAGCAGCTCTTGGATGTTTGAGTCAGACCTTGAAAACACTTTAATAATGTCTCTGGAGGAAGTCTGGGGAAATAACCCGAATGACATCATCTCAGCTATATAGAGATTGCAACAGAAAGCCTGCATTGTGAACCGGCCCTGAGGAATTTGAGGGATGTTGGCAGTCGGGTCAATGAAGGATTTTGGGTGCATTTTGGGAAATGTAGGAGAGAAAAGTAAGAAAATCCAAGTCTGAGCAGCTCAGAACCTCATCAGTCAGTCTGCCGGCCTCTGAGAAGCTCCACTGAAGCAGCTGGGAACAAACTTGTCACTTTGTCAACTTAGCTTTATCCTGTATCACAAACCAGGCTACACAGATGTGCTAGAAAAACAGTAGAATCTTAACTATGGCCCCTTCACATCGGTTGTAACTGTATGTATAACATATGACACTGCATGTACACATTTCCATATCAATAGCTGTGAATTATGTCAATCCTCATTCTAATGTCAGGAACTGAGATGATCTCAAAGCATCCTGGTTGTTTCTTCAATTAACACACATATGTACAAACATTCAAAAAACTCCAACTAGTTCACTTCTCCATCTTCTAATCTCTTTTTTTAACCATCATGTGCTTCCCTTTCTTAAATGCACAGACGGTAGCAATGGCAACATGCGCATGAATGTTTTAAAATTCGACTGCCACCCTGTTTTCCCCACTTAGAAACTTCCTAGTTCAGTTGGAAAAACCTTACAGGCCTTAAATACATTGAAATACTGCAAGAAGCACGACTTTCTGGCACACATGCATTGAAAAAAAAGAGTAAAATCAAAACAAATAAATATTTAAATAATGTAATTACTAAATTAGCCGCGGCTGTTGCCAGCATTTTGTTCATTGTTAGGGAAATAAAGCATTTAGGGAAGAGGCGCTACGTTCTTATAAGATCAGTGGTGTAGGCGAGTGCATGCGTGGAAAAATGGTGAGTGCAACGTTGTATGGTGCAAAAACACAAGCCAGTAAAACCAACTGAGCTGCCAGGGAATATTGAAGAAGCAGCACTGGCACAGCGGAGCCAGGTATTACCAGTTTTGCTCATGACCCCCCTCCTTCAGCAGCCACACCAGGCAAACAACAGGCAGACAGGGGAGACCCGGGAACCAAGAAGCTCCCAGTTGAATCCTTTTAACTCTGGAGGAACAGCACCAGACTGTATTTGGTATAAAAACCCAACTGGCACCATTTTTCGAAGTTTACCAAGCATGCTATATTCACTGAGAGGGTCACCTGGTACTACTATGGCTACAATGGATGCAGCATTGTTCTGCTCCTTTTCTGCAGAATCAAATTTGGTTCAACTGAGAGATTATTGGGGATTTTATGTTCACCCAATAACCCCCATATTAGCACTGACACCTGAAAAGGCCTAAACTACACAGTTGCTATTGACAGTATAAACTTTAACACTTGCGCTATTTTCTTACCCTGTACTTCCTTGTTGTATTTCAAGAGTTATTTATTTATATTTGTTGTCATTATGTCTATTTGCACTGTACTGGGACTGGAGGAACAGCATTTCATCATTTACGTATGAAAATACACAAGAAATGACATTAAAGGAATCAAAAACGGCAGTTATTTACAGTTTCAGCTTAAGCTTTTCAACTCTCGCTCAGGCCTGGGGATGACTTACTGTATTTAAAGGATTCTCCCAAGTGTCTCTTCTCATAGAGCCCAATGTTGTTCATTTGTGCCTTACAAATGTACAGCTGGTACTGACTAAACGGTTAATTAGAAAAATAGGGCGACGGGTTGAAACGACGACTGCCAAATCCGCCTCTTGTAAGTCCCCTAACTTTATACAAGTGCAGTAACAAGTCAACACAACACCTATTTAACCACTTTCGTCATGCCAGTAGAAATTTTACTTGACCGCACTGGCTGTTATTGAAAACAGTGAGATGTAGCTGTAAAAGACTGCTGTTGTTCTAATGGGCTAAAACTCACTTAAAACCTCCCTTTTACTTGGACAGAGCCGGCAAATCATAATTTCAAGACTAGGCATTTAATTTATTGTGAGCAAGAGCAGACAAATTCATTACTCAATTATTTGTCTAATTAGATTAAACTTATTTCTAAGAGTAAAATGACAGTGCCATCTAAGTCTCTCTCCTGCTAATAGACAGTTCCAGTGTATCTTGGTGCTTCTGTGTTGCCGTTTCTCGCCTCAAGCCAGTGAACTTACTGCCTAATAGCAAAGATGCTTCATTTACCATCCCCACCCCTCCGAGCAGGCCACATCAAATCCTAAATCACAGTTAGGCGTACCCTATAAGCTGCCAAACAGCCACAAAAATTTATTAAGGACTCCCTCTCTCTCTCTCTCTCTCTCTCTCTCTCTCAGCTTGTAAACTTCTTGACAAGCTCTGCGAGGAGCTGTGAGGCAAATGTAAGAACATTACAACAACTGATTTGCCCAGGCACCTTGAAATACACCTAAGCAGTGCATGATCTATATCAGACTTCAGTGTCCAGATATGCTGCAGTCTTCAGGTAGGACAGCAGCCACTTATTTGACGCAGTTCAGTTGACTCAGGGGTTTTCAGGCGGCCTGAAGTGCACAATCTTATTCATCAGCGGAATCTCTTTGCCAACTCCTCTATTTGTGCAGCCGTGACTCGCGTCTCACTCATCTGGGGAGTACCTTGACCATTCAAAAAAAGAGCTCATTCAAGCATTTGTGTGGTAGTGATGCGAGCAAGTTCCAGGAAAAGACCAGGTTTCTTTTTTATAAATTGTGTTAAGAAAAATACAAACCAAACTACATCTGTCAAAGCTCTCTTTCTTTTAGCAGGATGCCACCTTCCATTTGTACGCATGATTTCACTAATGATGGTGCCAACAGTTGTAGGCTGCTCGCTTTGAAAAATCATGTCTAACAATCTAAGGAAGGATCTGAAAACCCACAAAGCCTGTGGTCTGTTTTCCTGTTAGGAACGTACATAATAGTGGGAGTGTGGGCGCGCCATTAAAAATCCCCTCTGAGGACAATCGTGAATCATTCTGAATAGCCACAATGTTTGAAGACTGTTTATAATCACACACCAAGCCTTTGTCTTCTACTGTTCACATAAAACAGTCTCCACGCAGGTAGTTTTAGTTCTACTGTTTTTCTCTAGGTTTGTGGCACCGCTGCACTACAATAAGTGATTTTTATTGATTGATTTTAAAGAAGTCAATTACATTTAGTGGTTAAAGCAGCATCAATAGAATTACTTTTGACCACAAAAATAGCCACTATTAAAGGCAGAGTGTCTATTTTAGTGGAAAGTTTGTTTCGCCCATGCAAAACACCACCACAGAAATTATTTTGAGCTGAATAAACGCCTCTCTGACACAGAAAACTGACATATTAAACATAGCAAACCTTACTGGTTCCAGCATTACATATTACAAATACTCCAACACAGATATTGTACTTTAAACACAATATAATTGAGTTGTTGAGTTCCCAAAATCAAAACCATTCCAGCAATACACTCATGTACTTGTTCTTATTGCCTCTCTGGTTGTAAGAAAAGTGGTTTTTGCTCGTCTTCCGTCTTTGGTTTTGTCTCAACAACAGCTCAGATTGTGGACATTATAGAAACAGTGAACAAAGCAAAACAAAGAAAGGTGCTCCCCGGAAGAAATATGTTGCCGTTTTAATGCATATGCGACAAAAGAGTACGTCTAAAATGCCACATTATACACCGATCAGGTATAACATTATGATCACCTGCCTAATATTGTGTTGGTCCCCCTTATGTGATAAAAAGTGCTCTGAACCATTGGGCATGGACAAGAGGACCTCTCAGGGTGTCCTATGGGGTCTGGAACCAGGATGTTGGCACTGGATCCTTTGGGTACTCTGGCTTGTGCAGTGGGGTCTCTGTCAATCAAACTTGTTCCACTGCATCCTGTTGATGCTTGATCACAATGGGGTGTAGGAAGTTTGGGGGTCAAATCAACATGTTGGACCATTGTCATGTTCCTCAACATGTTCCTGATTGTTTGATGTTTTTTCCATGTGGTGGGGTGCATTTTCCTGCAGGGGTAGGCCAGTGACATTTGGGATTTCCATTTGCATGAGGGAGTGTGTTTGTTGTGGGACAATGTTTATTTGGGTGTCTAAGTCTCATCAACATGGATGTCAAAATCCAAGGTTTTCCATCAGAACACCACATAGTACCAATATGATCAATGTTATTCACTTCACCTGTCAGTGGTCAGAATGTTGTGGCTGATCGGTGTACTGTACATTGCCTAGACATGAGTACAGCTGCGGGAGCAAACTCACAGAGTTCAGACAGAGTAGACTGTAGCTCAGCGCTAATCCCTCTTTCACACCCATCTGCTGACCAATGGGAATCTCAGGCACCGGTTTGGCCCATTGCATTGTGAGACAGACAGTCACAACTAGCAGGCTCACTGGGGCTCACGAGTCAATGACTGCACACAGATAAAGTGACTCTGGGGGAAGTTACCATCCTGACATGACCAAAAAAAAGTTGTGTACAAGTGCATTTCCTGCTAAACTCAAGAGAAGCACTAAAAGTAAAGAACACGGTGTATTACATTCTGCCACCCATAGGGTGACAACTAGTGGTTTGCAGATTAAGTTATCTACCATGTGCAGTATGCTTCCTCAACAGCTTTATGGGTGATGCACACTCAAGCATTCAAGTTCAAAATGCACTCACATGCAAATTAATTTCATGTCTGTTTTCACAAATAAGAAAAGTGTGCGTATATCAAATTTACAGCACAGCAATGATCATTCCTTGGTCTAGGTTAAGTGCCACAACTGCCTTTTGGTAACAAATTAGATGCAGACTGTTTCCATTTTTGCTCAGAAAACAGCAACAACTGGCAGATGCTAACAATTTACTACACTGTGAGTCATTTTATACTAAAGTACAGTGAACAGGCATGCTAAAAACATATCTTGTATTTAAAGTTTACTGGCACAACTATGTTAAAGTTGCTGCCTTTTCTTTAAGTGGGGATCTGTGACTGATCCAAGGCTTGGACTGTGTTTGTTGTGGTTACGTGGCATTCATCTCTGGCTCTTTAGGAGGCCTCAGTATCCGACACAAGAGACAGAAAGATGCACAACATGATGAAGCAAAATACTCTGTTCTTAAATGAAACTTCTCACAACTTCAGCCTCAGCCTGGTTCTGAGAGCCACAAAGCACAAAAGAGCTGTTCCATTGTAGCGAGAAAAATATCTGTGGCGTGTTCTTGAGGTTAAAGGAATTTCATCGTAGGACTGTTTATCATTTCCCTCTCAACTCGGGCAACCGCCAAGAATTTTCAAGGGCACTCTGAACACGCAGAGCAAATTTGTGGACATGGAAAAGGTGCCTCCATGAACCAATGAAGGGGCAGAAACGCGCATTATCCTTCTTTTTTCTGGATGAAATAAATGGTGCGATTGTTAAAATGGAAATGTGGTGGTAAGAGAGGCAGACTTGAGACTGGGTGGTGGTCAGTTTTAAAGTTTCTGTTCAAGAATAATAAAGACAGAGAAGCCAAAGCTGCTTCAATCTATTCATGGATGCTGTAGTTTATGAGTGTTTTCTCAAAATAAGCAGTTCTTTTACTAAATTATCGGCGTCACAATGAAAAAACACACATTTTTGTCCTTTAATTAAACTAAAGTAAAAACAAATTGTCAAAAGTTACCACTCACGTATCAGAAGTCTTCAGTTATGTCATAGATTCAGTTCCATGTTGATTCTCAGAACATTATTCACTTTAGTCACCAGATGGCAGCAAACCTGTAGATCTTAACATGTTCATTCACAGCAAGTATTGTTCTAAACAAACACACTGGCCCATTATAATATTTTCAAAAGGTTTTTCCATTACCTGGCATCTTAAATTTTTTAAATTCTTGGGTAAAGTGAGTTAAATTTTTAGCACCATCATCCTTTATAACAATCATACAGTTGTATGGCTGCAAGCTTTGGAGCAGTTGAGGTGATGTAAAACCAAAATATGGTGGACAAATAAGATATAATTGTATTCAGTCAGAAAGAGGTTATGTACATTTCTATGCACACTTACACAAATTCTCCATACTTCAATTAAACACATCTGTATCTAAAACAAAAAGGTTGAAGAGTTACTATTCTACTCAGATACTATACTACCCAGTTTCTTATATTTATGAGCATTGCCTCTTGATGACTGCTGGCAATGGAAAATTCCTGCATTAGTTTCATTAGTTTCAAATTATGCAGAAATCAATGCCTAGCAAGGCAATTTGACTTTGTGAAACCTGGTAACTGAATCGGCCCTAATCTTTTCATGTACTAGTTCACCTTGAACCAGCTAATTACAGTATTTCTGCAGATCTTCCAATGACATGTAAATTGTGTTTGACAGAGTTCTATGATTTTAATTTGAAAAAAACCTTTGGTTGAGTGCCATCCTGAAGCAGATATGATCAAATTCAACACTCAAACAAAAAAAACAAGTGTCTCCATTTGTCTGAACTCTGCTGAACAGACAAAAAATCACCACTAGATGGCAGAGTTTGCTCAGAAAGTCTTTCTATTCTAAAAATGCAACAGTTTTTGTTTTTATTACGGAGCACAAAGAAGCAGAGTTGGACAGGTTACTTCAAAAATGCAGTCCGGTGTTTACTTGTTAACTGCTTGCTCAAATAGTTTTTATCAGTCTGAGGCAAAGTGTGTTTTTTCTTTTTTTACTGTCATGTTATTTGTCTGCAGCACTGTTTAACTCAGTGACGTAAAGAGAAGATACAATTTGAGGTTAATTTTCATAAATAGATAGACATAGAAAGAAAAGGTGAGAATACTGCAGGTAAGTAAACAGCATGAATAGAAAAATCCCTTTAATCTCATTTACTGTTAAGACAGCAAATGAAATGTTGACTGAGCTCCAAGGGTATTTCCAGAAGTCTGATGATGTATTAGATAAAGCTGCTAATGTATATTCAGACATTTTCTGAATAATTTATTCACCCAAGGTAACATTATGAGGTGGTATAACAGATTGTAATGGTCTATTATACCACCATGAAAAGACCTAATGTATCGTTAAATCAATGCCTCAATTGAACGTTAAGTATATCGTTTTATGTTTATCATACATTATTGTGGTGCAACATAAGCTGGTGACTTTGAGTAATTAACCCTTAATTCACAGTCATTTAGTCACTTAACATCAAATTATTTCACATTAATGACAAAGACTCTCTCTCTCTCACACACAGACAAATCAAGAAAAAGTAATCTCACATTATAAAGAATTTATTGCAGGCAAACAATACTATAAATAATATTTACAAACTATAAAACAACATTCCGTTTTGTGGGATCCATGGATTGCTGGTAAACAGTCGCTAAGTCTTGGGGTAACAATGGGTTTTGCAGTTGAGCTATTGTCACCCTGACCTGCAAGATGTGTACATATTGGAAACATATTTAAGAAATAAACCAGATTCAGACGCACTGCATTCTCAGAGGCGATGAAGGAGATATATGCACCGTATGTATGCGGTAAAATAACCAACTCACACATCCACAGTGCATTTTACACAGAGATAATCCCTCTTTGAGAATGTCGTTTTTTTCTTTTTTGGCTGCTTGGTATTTTATGCGTGGGGCATTCCTTAGTATCTGACAAATTATGCACACGTTTAATTGAACGTATCTGCCTTTAAGAAAATAACTAACAAATCCACAGCACACCTTTTCCTTCTTGGCATTTAGTTTAAGCGTAAAGGAGAAATGTTTCGGAAGAAGTTTAAAAGAATAAAAAGAAAACTTCCTTGTGGAAAAAGTTTGAATACCTCAACATTTCGAACAGTTATCCCCTTGATTGTCCCCATTTTTCTAATCAACGCTGACTGAAAACGTGTCAGAAGTGCAACTATGAACAGCTCGTTTTGTTAAAATGCTTGGCTGCGGCAAAATAAAAGTTTGAGCCTATCCAGATGCTAGTTTCCTTTGCTTTTCAACATTCCAGTGAGTTGAGAGGGAAAGCACAGTATGTATCTGATGAGCGCCACAGATTTCAACTCTCACGTCATTGTTGTCGTTTCCTCTCCGATTCCAAACAAAAACTCTCAAATGCTTCTTCTATCTCGGGCTCCATCTCATCTTCAAAGTCGTATCTGTGAACACAGAGATTTGGAGGCACTGGTGTTACTTTTCAGATCTTGTAACCTACAATATGTGGAAGTAATTGCCATTTGAACACACACAAAAACACAAGCTTACAGACGCACACAGTTCTGAGAAAGACAGCAGCGCGTTAAGCCCTCTTTCACACCCAACTGCTGACTAAACTGAATGTGAGACGCTGGTCGACCCTGTTGCATTGTGGGCCGGTCAAACACATTCGCCGAGCTCAGGGGCCCACAGGTCAGTGTGGTCATGTGACTTGACTGGTGAAGTTATTATGCAATCACATGACCAAAGGCGCACCTGCACGGCAGCACTGATGACCTTTTACAGGCTGTGATGTGAGTGAAACAATGAATTGAGGCATAACCCAGAAAATAACTGTGACACTGGAATTTGCAGTAGTTTCATGTAAAATATGACATGAATACTGAAAAGATCCCAAGCCCTTACTTTGACGGTATGTTTAGTCTGTGCAAAATATGAATATATGAAGATTAAACTGCTAAAAACATGTTTTTTTCCATGAAAATAATTGCTTACTTCCTTAAAATAGCTTGAATATAACTCTACATCGCTGCTTCCTGTAGAACATGCAGATCTATGAAGTCCCTAACTCTTTTTCCACTCGCTGTAACTCAGAACACCAGCTCCTCTATAATTCTGATCAAATGCTATAAAACTGCACAATGAAAGTTGTACTACTGGAGTAACTCAGAACATTTTGGGCCGAGAAACCGATTCTGAAGAAGAATAATGTTACGCAAAGTCTCACCCTGCAAGTTGACATGGTTGGTCACTCAGGTTTTGTAGATATGAACTCCTGAAAGTCTGAATCTGAATTTTTAAGGCATTCATCTGTACGGTTTAGTTTCAAAATGGTAATGCTCAGCCATTGTGTTGACCGCTTATTTTGCTTATGATGTATCTTCCAGCACAAACAAACACCATATGAACGTGTTATCAAGGTAAAAACTTGATTTTAGTATATTTTGTTTTTCGTGACAGACAGGAAGGAGGTTATTAAATTGATGCTTCATGAGCATCTATGTTTTACACTAAACTTTGCCGCTGGCTATTGTTTGCCAGCAAAACCAGTACAGACAGGAGGACACATTAGTTCATTGTGGGATCATTCTGCACCATAATAAGAGGCCACATGCCACCTGAAGGGCCTCTGGATGTACAGACTATGTGGATACTGAATTTGGTACCCCAACTAAAGCTAGACAACATGCACAAGTACAACTGTAGATGCCTACAATTGTACTTGAGCAGCACTAAAACAAGGCATTCTGCATATGTTATTACCAGGCACATCTGGTGGCTATATTTTTGACTGTAAACCAGAGCAACAGACACTTACAAGTAAAGTAAGCAGCTGTGAATACTAAATTAGGTCTGTAGCTGTCATTTTATATATTGACAGTGTGTACTTACTCTTCATTTCCATTTTCTCCATCAATATCATGGAAATAGTCCTGCCTGTCCAGGATCTCTTGGTACTTTTCAGCATATTCTGTCAAAAGAGAAAGATTGACATTTAGGCACAAGAGAGACTGGAGCATGAATATATTTCTATTTAGAGCAGTAATGAACTGCTTTTCTCTGACATTTAAATGACATACAGAACAACATGTCTGAGGAGAATAAAGATGAGTCAAGCCAAAATGTTTATAACAATTATAACCATCTTGAATAATGATGCATAAAGTGTAAAACTGTCTGTCGTGTCTCTTCACAAGCATATGTTGTGCTAATGCTAAAAAACAGATGTTGTGTAATTGGGCAATAACAGCATATTCAAATATAGTTAATGTACATCTAAGCTGGTTTCATGTTGCCATTATAAAATCACAGAACTCCTTTACAAGCAGCATCAACAATGTCTACACATGAGAGACTATTTCAACAGCAACACTGATTCCATTTAAAAGGATAGCCTAGAAATAAACTTGGAACATTCCTCCAAATTAAAACAGCGTACATGACTGTAATAGGCAATTTTTAATTACCAGACTCTAAATTATTGCAATAAGCATCAACTTGACAACAATATTAGCAAATTTCACAAACAGCTAAACATATAGAAAATAATTCACTTTAAGTGACAAACAGTGTAAAATAAGAGTACAAGGGTTAGAATTCCATTTACAAAGCAAATTAAACCTTTCACTTACAATATGACTGATTTATATAATTGCATGTAATAGCAGAATTTGACGTCAAAGGGTATCATGTATCGATGCATGGTTGAAGATTTTTCTTTTGAATATGTACACACAGACTCACCTGGATCTGCTGCTGTAAAAGGTGTGCCATCTTCTGTGTAGAATGTAGGTTCATTCTAAGAAGAAAAACCAAAAGCATGACAAACAGAAACACTTAAACAGTAAAAGATGTTCTTAAAAATACAGGACAATTGGGAGTATGGAGCAGCTGACACTGACCATGAAGTAGTTGGGGTCGTTTTCTGGAGTGGCATTGCTGGAGGCTGCAGCAGCACGAACTCTGCCCCAGTCACTGGATCTCAGCTCCACTAGTTTCAGAAGCATCTGCCTCACATCTCTGAGAAGAAAAAAATAATGCAATGTTTTATTTTATACTGTCTACGACACAAGTTTTAATTAATTAAATTAAAAAGCTGACTTTTAAATACAGGTGTTCTCTGTGTGTGCTAAAAAGTTAAAGCTCCATGTACTTCAGGAGGCATCAGTTTCATCTCAGTTGCTTGGAAAACACATCATTTTCATAAAAGAAAATTTCGTAAACACTGACAGACATCACTGTCATTATAAATCTAACATTTGGTTAAAGCATAAGCACTGAGTATCAGTTGCACCCAAAAGATCATACTGATTTACAGACCTGCTGCAGGTAGCATCCAGTAGAATAGTTTCTATTCTTTGGATCAGCTCTTCCATGTGTTGTTTTCCACTCTCTTTCCATGCATCATCCAGGACCGACCCTGTCAGCTGTATATTCAAAACACATTCTCATTTCCTCTCTCAATAACAGAAAAATCTAGAAAACTTTGAAAACAAATCTGCAATCCGCATATCTAAGTGAATTTTGACACCTTGAGAAGTTTGACAGCGCAGATGAGATTTGAATCCACAGGGTTAGAGAACAGACTGTTCATCAGGTCTTTCAGACCATTGAGGAGGATATCTGCTCGGTTTGGAGGTCCTTTTCCACTTTTTATCTAAACAAAAACATTTACACAAATATCAAAAAATAAGTGGAGGGAATAAGTAGGGAATAAGCAGGGAATAAGTGCGGCTTCTTACCTCCAGATGAAGATAGAGCTCCCCTAAAAACAGCACGAAGGAGTGGAATTTCTTCTGAATCTCCGGCTCTCCTCGAACAGCTACATCCCTTTGTTCATACTCTTTTCGACATCTACAGCAGACAACATTCTTACTTTTTAAACGGTAATCTTAACAATGGCATACTGTACTGTTGTACATCTTAGGTTCTCTTTTTATTAGGCCTTATATTTATATTCCATCAGATTGTATTAACATTTGAACTCCTAATTCTGCTTGTGCAGTAGTAACATTTTCTATTGCTTCTACCGCATCCTCTTCAAGAGTCTAATTGTTAAAAGACATAATCTAATTCTGATATAAACACACATAAAATTCAGTAAAAATGAAAATAAAATTACCTTTGCAGGAGCAGCTGGCGAAAGTTGCCATTTGGTGGGCTGATAGCGAGGTGATGTGACAGATAGTTACAAAGCCTGGCACCAGTATAAGAGAAGTTTGGAATGGCAGTCGACTGCAATGAAAAAAAAACTTAACTGTCAGTGGTGTACCTTACACAAATGCGTGTTTTCAGAGATTAATGCATGTATATTTATAGCTGTGTTGAGGCAGGGCTAGGTTAAAATTATAGTATTTAATATTAATGAAAATAGTTAAATCTGGGACTAAATATGCATCTCCCAACCTGTGTATAGATCAGTTCCACCAGCTCCTTCAACAGCTCTTCAGTAGTAACCCAGTCATTGAGAACTGCAGCTATGTAATCAACATCTGACTCAAAGGAGCCTGGTGAGGAGCTCAGGTGTCCAAGGAAGTCTGTAACCATATCAGCCAATGTTGCTTCACCGTAATAACTTCCACTGTCATCATAACAAGCAGCATCCTACACACAAAAAAAAATCACAGTAAAAATGTGAAAAGTTAAACAAAAGCACTAAAAGCAGAACTTTACGCAAAACATTACTATGAAATTTTGTGGTGATGGGGTCAAAATTCCTCTCACTTCGTATGGGTTAATTCCACCAGGGACAAACTCTGGAGCACTTGCTGACAGCTTTGATGACTTGACCAAGGAATCCACATCATTAAACCCTCTGGAGACAGACATATTGTTGGCATTTGCACTTTGTTGGGGTTTGCTTTGTCTTCTAAACTCTGGAAGAAGAAGCACGTCTTTAGGCAATGCTGTGTGTGAGACAAAATGGGTAAATTACATCTATCTTTACAGATAAGTCTGGCAAGAATCTATGTTTTAGGTGCTGTCATACTTCCTGCCAAAAAAAAGAAAGAAAGAAAATTTTAAATTAGATCACAAAAGCTTTAAAAAAATCACCAAAATTATGCCATTTGTCAGAGCCAGAAACTGTAAAAACAGAAAGAATCACAGAATATTCAGTTCAGCTCTTCGGTGGTCCTAGAACTAAACTTGTGTGACAAATCGTTTCATAAGGAAGATTACCCAAATCTAAGCTTAAAACTGTGACATTTCATCAAGATCACTTTATTCTGCGCATCTCATATATGTGTCATTTAAAAATTGCCAAACATAAATTATTTATACTAGATCCTATAAAAAAAAATTAAAACAAATTCCTTGACGCAACTGAGATGCCATGACTGACTCAGGTGCGACCAACAGTCATGGGCAGAAATTCAAAGAATTTCCAGGTGAACTGCTAGCAGTGTTTGTACAGAATGGAGACGACATAACGAGAGATTTAGAACAAAATCAAACATACTTGAATAAAATGTGGTATGATTCAAAAAAGGTGAACAGAGGAGCAAGTTGTCAGCAAGTCGTCGGAAGATGCATTCTGCATGGTCAAATTTCTTTCTAGTGTTGACGTGCACAGTGGTATGAAAAGCACCTGGTTTGTAGAGGCTGTAAAAATGTAAGTACTAAACATCTAAAGTATGTAGAACCGCATTTTTTTCAAGGTTTGGCAATACCTGTACGCATTTGAAAAAAGTTGTACATATTAATTGCAGGTGTTTTAAAAAAATTTAATAAATAACTGGAAAAAATCCACTTTTTATATAATTTATAGCTTTATAACTGTGTCCTACTGCATAAATGACATTTTCTGAGTTCTCTCTATGTCTACTCTGATGGTGTCTGCTGGTGCTGTTTCCATAGAGGCACAGGACTTAAAACACTCAGAAAGTGTTTGGGATCCAGTCGGGTTACAGTCATACTGGAGGGGCATGTCAATCTAATGGACCAATCCCTGTGACTGACTGGCTATAATCCTAGAAATTAGTAGTGCAATGTGCTGGCTGTGAACTGTAGTCATGGAGCGAAAGGTTTTTCCAGATGCAAATACCAGTTTTGGCTCATATTGACGTATTAATTTGCTTTTGAGAGACTTTTAATACATGCAGTTCAAAACAGGTTATGGAATCACGTGATTTTTTTTTAACCATGACATAATTATACAGTCATTAGGTAAAAGATCAACAGATCTTCTAATCATGCAAACACTGGACACATTTTAAGTGCAGTGTCAACCAAGGAATAACACACTTACTCTGTGATTAACGTCGCTTGTACTTGTCAGCCCTACTCCTTAACCAGGTTTTGAAGGGAAACGGTTTCTTCCTCTTTATTGAGCGTTTGTAGGTTCAACGTAATACCAGATTAGCTGTAGCAAATGTTAGCTCTGCATGCATAAATTTCAGCTGAGAGATATAGCCTTAGCCCTGGCTCATAGGTAGCCAACTATGTGACATCTGAGTGGGAGCTTTATTTAGATGCAGCATTAGCTCACATGAAATAACAATCCAACAAGTGCATGTCGCAACGCCAAAATGCTAAGGCTACCTGGTATTTAGCAGCTAGCTAACTAATGACAGGTCCAGATTTAGCCCGGGTTAAACCCCCGACGCTTCCCAGAGGAAATGTCAGCATGAGGGAATGTTAACTTTCAATTCAGGCGAACACAGTTCTGACCTTCATTGACCATGTCAGCTGGCGACACTGACACGAAACCGAATCTGAAAGTAGCTAGCTACTGAGCTCCGACTGTTGACGCTAGCAGCCTCCTACCTCCAGCGACCATGTCGTTGGTCGAGCTAACGTTGTTCTCGGCGAAAGGCGGGGATGTCCGCGGCTGCCTCAGCGGCTCCCTTTGGTTAAAAAGCGACGTTTTGGCATCACCGTCCCCGGCGCCACCAACAAACCCGGGGTCTGTTGGAAGATTACGGGTCCTCCCAGCTCCGGGAGCTCGGTCAAAATTGTCGTTCATGACTGCTCGCTGTCAGCCTCGACTCTCAAAACAGCATCTGAAAATGATGGAGAAACGCTGCTCAACGCGCCAAGCGCTTTTTCTTTCGCTTGGCGGTAACCGCTTGTGTTTTATCGCAGTAAAACACGCCCTATCTCTCCTTCATGGTGGCCCTTTCTCTATCGGCTGGTATCACACCGTTTAACGCTACACAACTTTTTTAGGCTACTTCCTTTAACAACAAACTTACTGTCACTGATTATCTGAGACAATGTTTGATATTAAAATCAAACGGTCTCCATCTAGCGGTGTGGAGTGGAAGCGCAGCAGTACAAAAAGCTAAAACACAGCATGGCATCATCAGGTGGTCAGATTAGTCAGCTTGTTCACTTAAATTAATAATAAAGAACATATATATGTATATATATATATATATCACAGTATAAAAATAGGCCTCTATATTCCATTAACTGTAGAAGCCCTGCATTCATAATGTAGGAGCTATTTATTAGTTTGTTGTTTAGAATTTGAATTTGTTTGAGTGTTGACTATAATAATTTGACTAGAATATTTTTATTTATTTTTTTAAAATCTATTTTGTAAGTCCAGGGTAGTGCTAAGGGCATTTAATGGTGCAGTTGCAACAGGGAGGGTCTATATTTGTGGTTCTTTGTTTGTTTTTTGTTGTTTATTGTTGCA
This sequence comes from Dascyllus trimaculatus, assembly GCA_024666655.1. Lineage (NCBI taxonomy): Eukaryota > Metazoa > Chordata > Actinopteri > Pomacentridae > Dascyllus > Dascyllus trimaculatus. The sequence goes on along the minus strand of CM045449.1, from coordinate 24,835,921 downwards.
TCGGATAAATCCACCAACAGAAATATAGCAATTTTGTTTGTAAAACTGACCTTTTATGTATATGTACACTACATACATGCCCATGGTGCATTAGTGTCTCAGATGTTTTACAAATAGCCATTAAGCAGGATTTTTAAAATGCTACTATTAGTTGTGGAAAGGTGGACAGAGAAATGATAAATAGCAAATGGTCTACACTTGTATAGTGCTTTTTAGCCATGGGTTTACTTTACAATATGTTTCTCTTTCCCTTATTTACATACACACTCACACACCAGTGGTGTAGAAAAGGAGGTGGGTTTTTATAATTAAATTAAATTAAATTGAGTTAAATTTAATAAAAAATAATTTAATTATTATTTTATTACTATTTATTTGTATATATTTTATTATTCAAGACCTTGTGAGTATTTTCTAACTGTTGTGTCCTTCTGTATTAATTCCACCTTTTTAAAGTATCAGAATAGGATGAGTATCTAGATTAATAGGGGGATTTAAAAAAAAAAAAACCCAGCTCCTATATGACAAATTTGTAAATTAAACTCACATTATGTTGATTAGTTTATTTTTTGCCCCTCCTGTGTTGAAGTCTAATACTGTTTCTAAGAATTACTAAATCACTTACATACTTATAAATACTGTACAGCCTGTGTGTTTAATCAGGTGAGTTTTTGCCCTCAGTCACAATCACGTTTAAAGAAAAACGTCTTAACATGTCATTCTGTGTAAACTCAGGCTTAGGTTGTTAAAGCTACTAAATTCCCTGAATAAATACTGAGGACATGACCTCTGTCTGCAGCGTAAGCTACTGCTCTGTTTGTGGGTTTAAGCGGCGGTTGTCTGCATTACACGGACATGTAATGATGGACCCTATATTGATTTAAAATATTTTCCTAAAGCACCGAGGCTTGGATGTCAGGACCCGTATTTATCCAAGCCAGAAAACGCCGGGGACCCGTGCAACCCCCCCTCAAAAGTGCCTCTCTCTCCCCGAGCTCACCCAGTAGCTGCCCACTACGAAACATGTGTTGCACCAGACATCTCAGTGTAAGCATTCATTAGTTGTTTTAGCCTCCAGTCATTTTCCACTTGTTTCCCAAAGCTGGATCACATTATGCCACAGAGAATTCCCGTGCCAGAAATGCAGAGACCCGCTTTGATGAAAGATTACTGCACCTATTTTGTGTTATTGCTGTTTTTCCCCCCCTTGCCAGTGTCTTGGAGGGAGTTCAAACATTCACAAGTATCAGGAATGCAGAAGATGACAAATGGCTTGGACTTGATGGTGTGAGTGTGCATGTGGTGTCAGCGGCACACTTCATGTAGGTTATATCCCTGTTTGTTTATTGTCTGCGTCTGCACATACAGAGCAATTAAAAGCTAATCATGGAGGGAAATACACTAGTGCTACTGTATGTGGTGTGGTTTCATACCAGAGACCAAGTTAGCCTTCCGAGTGTGTGTTTAAAGCTTAGCTCGTAATAGGAAATAGTAGTAATTTAAGTAAAGACACCCTTCAAACTCATAACAAAGACATCTAAATATTTAGATTTGAATTCATTCAGACCATGTTGAGCTTCCAGATCTTTCTTCTTGGCCAACGTCTACAGATCCACCCTCAGGACAGGACTGTGAGTCTGGCCTTAGAGGTGCACCAGTCACACCATATTTAGCAGTTGCTTTTGGGAGCACAGAAAATGTAATAGACGGCACAGCGTATGGTGCAGAGATGATCATGAAATAACACTCCATATGTTGCTGTCAGCCCTGACTGTCACGGTGGAATGCACTGCAGCATTCCTCGGTATTAATCATTCGTCGTGGTGATCATTAAGGGCAATATACTATAGCTTTAAGGAAATTCTCTTCCCGCACTCTGGATTCCTAAAGTTCAGATTGCTTTTGTTATTTTCACTCCAAATCTGGACCGACTTGGATGACTTTGGGAGTGAAGCTCGAGGCCACTGCCTCTTCTTGCATGCCTCCTCTCATCCAAGTGTCTTCCGCCATTCTCCCGATTTTTCATGCCTGTCTCCAGATAGATGTTCTAAAAGGCAGGATAAGAGAACATGAGGCCCGGAAGCCTGTGGTGTTAATGTTCTCCCCGCAGTCTTTTGATCTGGCATCAAGGCAGCTGTCATTGATTAGTGTGTTTGCAGATGATTACTGAGGGAGGTGGGTGGTCAGGCGCAGGTCATATCTCTCTTTCCTCCCTCACACACGTTTAGATCCTCTTCCAAGGCCCTCCACAAACCCCGTAGGCAGCACTGATGCAGACCTACGTGACAAAGCTGTTTCATAATTTTATTTTTTTGGCCGGTATTATAAGCAGGTGCTTTAGCAGATATCTACCTCCAGCAAGCGAGGGAATGTTGCAGCTTCCACAGTAATAGGGCGATCTTAGGAAATGATGTCAGCATCTACAGGCCATACCAGGGAAGCTGCCTCCCTCCCATTTTGTTGTGGTCGGTCTTGTATGTTTCCCCTTTGTTTGGGAACTAATCATTAGTGCAATGGTTGCCACATGGAATATCTGGCTAGGCATTAATGGTTGCCTTTGTCCCTTTCCTACCTCAGTGAGCCAGATAAGAATAGACTTACCATGACCTGAACAGTTTCTCAGCACTTACTCTAAAATTTACCCTTTTCCTGCACTTCTCTCAGCCCTTGGTGTGTGAAGGAAGAACTACCACCATGTTGCAGAGGAGAAAATTTATTTTCACATAATAGCATTCCTATAAAAAGTAAATAATGCAAAGCTTTGCTTGTGTTCCCCTCCAGTTAAATATTTCACAAAATAAATAAATCATTAAAATTCAAAACACAGTGGTTAAGTAACAGTTGTTTAAAATGGGTTGTATTCTCTATTATTTAATGCTGTCATGATAAACTGACTGACCCTCCTCTTTTTTATGCATCTCACCAGAGAATATGGATTATAAATAACACCTTAAGATACTTCTGCATACACTACAGTTCATTAGCAAGGACAATATCTTCCGTGTTGTCCACATTACACACATATTCCAGGTGCAAACTGTTTGGCACAGAACAAAAGGATGCACATTGCATTCTGTGCCCCGGAAAACACAGATATTACCTGCTCCCAACAAATGCAAATGCATGGTCTCATTAAAATAGGGAGCAGCAACCACTTGTTTGTGTGACAGTGTTAGTTCCTTTTTTCCAAATGAGAGATTTCTCAACGAATGTCTCTTGTTTTACAGCTTCTTACCACTGAAACCTCTCTGTCCAGTGCTGCATATTCTCCCTCCACCAGGGTGAGTTCTCCACTTCACACCATGATTGGGAGGAAGTGTGTCGCTGTGTTCTTCCTGCGGGTTTTCTTTCCCCTCATCGGCTTCCCGTGGACATTCAGACCCACAAACATCTGCCGCTTCTTGTTCCTCCACTCGGCCGACGCATATGTGTTGTAGCCATTCTCCTCAATCCGCTCCTTCAGCGTGCAGTCGACGCCAAACTCTCTCTGGAAAAAAACAGCACATATCAGGTTTCAGTGTTTTAACCCCGACGTGTGAGGTTAAGCAAAACACAGATCATTTTCTTGTGCGAATCCATTGTGGTCATGCATGGTACCATTTACTACTCCTCAATCTACACTGCATTGCTTAGCTCTTTGTGCTTGTGGAGGAACTAGAGTATACTTTGAAAATTGCATAGCTCTGCTAGAGGTTCCCATGTGTGCACTGGCCTGGCTGCGATTCAGAGTTAACCCGACAGCTAGAGAAGTAAAGATAAGGCTTCCTCTGATAAGGACTGAAGAATCTAACACTATCTCTCTCTCTGGAGCATCCAGATTGACCCCTGACTTGGATACTAACCGCTCCGTACAGCTCTCCCTTCCTGCTGATAGCCAGATAGTAGTTGCTGTTCAGCCCTTTGATGGCCACCACTCCCACGTCCACTGATGTGATTTCCAGAATACCTAGGATTCAGCAAACAGACAGTTACATCAATGTGCGTCAACATTCAGAAAAAAAGCACAAAACCCTCCTATGCCATCATTAAATGTATGCTTTCCTGACTCTTAGTTGCTGTAAATGAGACTACAGAAGAACCTGCAAGACTGGGAGAACCCTACAAAAACTTTTACAGACATCAGTATAATGGTGAGAAACATTGCATTTGCAAGTGGGAATGTGTGGGAATTCTGAGTAAGGCTGCAATTATTCCTGAGCACATTTATCATTTCTGTGATATTATAAAGTTGCTTTACAGCCTACACCTGTGTAACAGATTCCAGCTGCGCAGGTCATTTAGTTTAAGATTAATAGGTGGATTCCACGGAGATTCTCAGGTTGTTTATGTTCTGTTTGGTATTTAGGGTTTCCAAGTCCCCATACGAATAATTCAGGTTTCTCATAGGCTATTAGAGGGGTTAATTTATACCTCACTTAACAAGGGCATGTTGTTGCTGCAGACAGCTGTGGTTATTTGTGTGGTCTCGGTATCAGAGGTCGGAGAGATATAACTTCCTAATGTGTCCTTTGACCACAGAACCCACTTGTCTCATCTTATGCCGGTGTGTGTGTGTGAGTGAACCCCGCTGGTTCCCATGGCATGTTTGATTTCATGCCGCCCTCCCTGACTTCCTTTCCCCTCTTCCTGTGAGCCGTCGTTATTGTATCCCAATAAGCACACATATGTGAATGCACACACACAGACACACACTTTAGCATGGGGGCGTGAACTCCAGAGTCGATGACATCCTTTGATCAGAATGGCAGCTCCTCTTCTGTCTGATGACTGTTTGTGTGGCACCCTGCTCTACTGTCAGACCCACTCTCCAGTAGCTGGGGGGCCTCTGGGGTTGCCAGCCCTGTACATGAGTGGACAGCGGAGGGATGCAGGTGTGTCCCCAAAGAACAATCCCTCTCTTAAATATACAGCGACTTCTCTCCTCGTCCGTGAGGTTTTGACTGTATCAGTTTCTAGTTCAAACAGTGGCACCTCGGGGCAGTGAGGTCTGAGGCTGCAAGGCGGTGGTGGGGACTGTGACACAACGGCCATTGAAGATCTGAGAGGAGATGGTTTCTGTATGGGATCGGATGTCGGGTATGGAGTGAGGATGTAAGACAATCTATGGCAGTCTCTGGCTGCTCTGTAAACATGGGAGGGATGAAAGGCAGGAGAACAGAGGAGGACAGAGGAGCCATGACAGTGAGACTGGGGGTGGAGTGAGGATTAGAAAGGCTGTAATGATCACTGATCAAAGTCAGCCACCGGAGGCAGGGGCGAGACAGGTTGTATATACACACATGCACATGCACACGCACTAATGCACTCTCTCTCTCTCTCTCTCTCTCTCTCTCACACACACACACACACACACACACACACACACACAGACATAGTAAATGTTGCAGCAGGTGAGTGTGCACTTGTGCAGAACTTGCAAACTAAACCTGGCTGACAAAATCTCCATTCACTGCTCTCTGCTGAATGGCTCAATGCTAAAGCTTGACCCAGACAGAAAATACTCTCTTCATCTGACTCCCTCCATATCACAACATTGAGCCATAAACAATTGCTTTGTATGAGGCCCATTTTAAAGGTCCCATATGCAAACTGTAGCCTAACGTGTGCCAGACAGGTTCAGCTGTTGAAGTGGAGAGACAGCAGTTTTTCTTTTGCATGCTGGTTGCTTTTTCCGAATATGTGGCTTATTTGCTACGCTCTGTTTGGAGTTACAACAGTAAATGGTGCGTTGGTTGTGGAATGGAGGCGCATGATGCCAGTGAGAATTAAAGGCGGTTTTTCCGCAGTGGGATGCCAAAAAGCATGTGCTTTGCAGCTTATAATGTTATTCTTTCTCACTCTTGCTTTGGCACTTTTTAAAATAGATGTTCTGGTCTGCACAAAATCACATCTGCATAGATAAGTCGGAATTCAAATTTCAATTGTTGCCTTTTCCATGCAGAAAAATGGTGTGGAGTGAGGCGTGAATCAGGATATATGGTAATAACACTTGATAAGGACCACACTGAGTGTATTTACACAGAAGGGAGATCCAGCTATTTCCCCACCTCTGAGAAAAGCTATACATCTCCCTCCTCAGACCTCCATAAGAGCACCATCTGTTTTTTGCCATGCAAAAGGCCACTGCTTTGATTAAAGGAGATGAATGTGCACTAAGATGCACACTTACACACGCGCACACACACACATCCATATACACTTCAAGCCTTGACCTGGCCCCTACAGCACAGAAACACAACTGGCGTGTTTCTGCACACACACACACAGTCTTGACAGGCTCACACTCTCACACCATCACAGACATAGATAATTAGCCTCTTTACACTTTTACCGCCAAGCCTTTACCCAAGTCTTAATCAGCAATATTTCAGTAGTCACTCAGAGTTGTGAGCTGTCTATAAATTTAAGAGAAGTCAGCTGTGAATCATAGATATTTTAATTACATACTTAGGTATGCAGATAGCTACTTAGCTGACTTTAACATAATCTGCCTCCCTTCTCTCTGTAACCTCAGCACAGGCTCACAGCGGGTTGGAAAGCCATGTGGGACAGTTTTGCACTGGCATCCCCATAAATCTGTGGGAGGCTGGATACTGGCTCTTTAACAGACAGTGAGCCGGGTCCTTGCAGGGCCACAGGCAGCACCCAAAACCAAAGCCTGCACACCCCACATACAGCTCCCAGACAAAGTATGATGAATATATAAATTCTTACATTATAAAACTTAAACAGAGTGTGTCTTTGCCTTGTAACTTCTGACTGTAGAAAAGGATGGCTGTCCTCCACTCATCGTAAGAAAAAAAAACTTGATATTTTGTCACTTCAAGGGAGCATCAAGGGTCTACAAAGGACGTCAGTCCTGGGATCATGTCCAGCCCCAGGGGCCAGGGCAAAGACTGAAGCTGCTGTTGTGTAGTATCCTTTACCTTGTGAACCTGATATGAGGGCACATAATCCACACACAGTGTCCCCAGACCCCCTTAGGACACAGCTTTTTGATGGCACCACCATTGATACTGAAGATGCACAGCTTTGATGTGGCCACAATGATGTTCAGCCATGTCATTCATGAACTTGTACCTCTGGAGGATCTCCCTTTCACCTTCCTCCCTGATGCTAATTCAAATTGACTTTTTTGCAAAAGGCAACATGCTTCTTAAAAATGTGAATTTGTGAGCCAGTATAAAAGAAGACAGGGCGCTAAATTATCTGTCAAACATGCATAAACTTTATGGTGATTTCACACTGCTACTACTGTGATAAACTGAGTCAGACTTCCTTGCACCATTTCGGTTTTACAACTTAAAAGAAACTACTAACAAAGACAGCAGTAAAGGCATCACTATGTAATATGGTAAGGAAATAAAGCTGCTTCTGTCGTGACCTTGTCAAAACAAACATCTCCCCTGACATTCTGCCGCCCCGTGCCATTTCCCCTAAGTCACTTTGATTGAATGTGTGGTTTAGCTCTCCCAAGAGGAACATTAAAGGTTCCACAGACCCTCACTACGGGGATGAGGAACCAAGAGAAAGAGGGAGAAAAGAAGCATGTGACAATGAAGGGAGATGTGCATTTATGTGTGTGTGTCAGCAATGACTGAGCATATGTGTCGTCTTTGGCTACTATATGATCACACACCCACCGGAGCATGTGAGTGCCTGCTTGCTGATAGGCACACACACGTAGCTCAGTGGGAATGCTGGGAGACTAATGAGAATGCTATTTTACTGACTGATGTACTGAAACATACAACATGTAATCACTCTAAAGACACGTTTCTCTGAGCAAGCACGTCAAACTGCTTTAAACAAATGTCTGATCTGTGACTGAGGGTATGTAATTTGCTTGATGCCGGCTGGCAGAAGGGCAATCTGAGTGGGAGAGCGAGTGAGAGAGGAACAGTGTTGGAGAAAGAGTCAAAAAAGCCATCAATGAGACTGACATTCATATCCCCCTTTCCCCGCCGCCCGCTGCCCCCCAGTCCCCTGTTCTTCTGTGGCTGTTATCAGTGCTGTCTACCCTGGGCTGTGAAGACGGCCTGATAATGGCCGGGTTATCTGCTCCTGCTCCTTTTTAAACCATCTGAGAGCTACCATCATTGTGCTGAGTGTTTGGACAGGAGAGATATCAGTGGGATGTCTGGTTTAAAACAAAAAGACGATTCAAATTGGGAATGCTTCTCCCAAATTACCAGCCAGCTGGTGAGCAGGCTGGTGGTCTGAGGAAGTGAATGAAGAAATGTCGTTCTGATTGATGTTTCTGCCAAGTTATTTATCCACTTTATGCATGTGTGCTGGTGCAGAATTAACGTTGTTTATTAAATGAGGAAAACCAAAACATTTAGGTGGGTTTTTGTGCCAGAATTATCCCAGAAAGAGCAGTCAGCAGCTGCTTTTTTGTTTTGTGTAATGCCAAAAAAGAACAGAGGTTTTACTTGAAGAGATTAAAAGCCTTGATTTTATACAGGTAGTGTGAAATGGTAAAGTGTTTTCTCCAAAATTAACTCTGGGTAGAGTCACTTTTAAGGTTTTGCAGCCGCTAAGAGAATCAGTCCTCAAATGTGATCTGACTTGCCTGTTTTTGTGCATTAATCTGCCCAATGAGTTACTTACTTAAGGGGTCATCTTTGCTCTTGGTTCCATTGACATTTCCATTCTTATCAATCCTCAGGAAAAACTTCTGGAAAGAGAACAGCTTCCTCCTCCGTATGTCCCCTTGTAGGTGATTGTAGCTGCGCACATGCCTCCCCTGCGCTCCCCTGGTCCGACCCACGGGGCCTCTGGTGGCCCCGGGTCCAGAGATCAGCTCAGTCTCAGAAATGTTCTGTGGCACCGTGAGAGTTTGCGGGTTTAGGAGCCTCAGTCTGTCTCTGCGGAGCTGATGGCAGGAAGCCTCGGGTAAAGACAAGGAGAAAACCACCAGGGTGACCAGCACAGGGAGAGACAGGGAGGTGAGCAGTCTGGAGCTGACCCGAGAGCCAAAACGGGACCCTAACCCAGGCCTGGAGCAGGACGAGGCAGAGGCAGCCTTACTCCCTCCAGCAGCCCATCTGGTCATGGTAGTGTGCTGTGAGGAGGACTAGAGGCAGCCTCAGAGCCTGGGACATGCTGCTGGGGTCGAGGATAGACTGGGAGGGCAGGGAGGGGAGCCCTCCACAGTCCAAACTGGGTCAGATGGTCCCTCTGCAGAGTTCAAATTATTCAGTGTGAGTGAAATTCTTAAATCTCCCTCTGAAGGATTTTAAAATCTGTTCAACAAGTCCCTCCAAGCAGATATTCCACTAAGTTCCTTTTCTCAACTGGTGAAAGGAGTCTGATTATCAGAAAGCAGTCCAAGTCTGTTTTGGAAAATAAATCAGTCTGAATGAACAAAGATTACATAAAAAAACCACACAAAACAACAACTGCTATGTGTGCATTCCAGTAACAAACAGTTTTCTCCCACTTGCCTTGTGTTTCTGTAATTCTTTCTAAATTGTTTGTGAAATTTCAACTATTAGTCTTGGCTGCTCCAGTGTTGGCCCTTGTATTTCCAGGCAGTTGCTCAATTTTATACAAAAAAGAAAAAAAAATCCAAAAAATATACACTTTCTTAATATCCAAGCACAAAGTTTGCCGAAAAAATGTTTAGTTCCAGTGAAATTTTTTTTAAAAAGATGCGCCGCTCCGTCTACCTGTTCAAAAGCTGCTAGAATCCACATGTGCTGGAAAGCATTTTCAGATTTTACTCTGAGGAGGAAAAACAGGAATCAAGACTTAAATAGGAACGTTGGTCAATCCAGGCGCATGTCAGATAATCCATCTGTCCTCTTCTGTTGCCCTGCTCCTCTTGCTCTCTCCTCATCTCTCCCTCCCTCCCTCCCTTCCTCCCACTCTCTCTCTCTCTCTACCCCTAAATGACTCCACCTTCATGCAGCATGGAGGTAACGGTCTGGGGAGGTCTTTCTGTCTCAGGATTGAGTCAGCTGTTCGCCTCCTTTTCCTTGATTTTTGAGAATTCCTCACCTGAAGCGTGATCCCAGAAATTGCCTGTGTGTTGCTGTGTGACTCTGTTAGTTATTTGATCCCTCCCTCCTTTACTCGACTTCCCTTCCAACATATGGGAGCAAGTACTGCTCTGCATGTGTGTTTTGGAGTGTGTGTGTGTGTGTGTGTGTGTGTGTGTGTGTGTGTGTGTGTGTGTGTGTGTGTGTGTGTGTGTGTGTGTGTGTGCGTGTGCGTGTGTCTGTATGTGCCTATATACAAGCAAATCTAACTTATGAGAGTGGGTGATAAGAGGGCTTATCTTTGCAGATGCTGCAGGGCAGGAAGCTGCAGTCTGGTGGTATTAATTCAGTCCCTGCAGCTACAGATTGTTCTGGTGATTGCTTTATTAGTTAATCAGACAGTGGCTTTGTTTTTACCATGTATGGTTGCAAAAATAGAGAGAGTTTAGTTGTGTTTTTTACTCAGTATGCTATGTTGTGTTGATGTTATGGCTGTGTGGGAAGGAGACAAGTGTGACACATCGAAATGAACTCACTTGTTACTCATTAAGACATGATGAACCCGACAAGTGTCCATCTTGATCTATCTCTTCAGATAAAAATCGTATTAAGTTACAATTGCCGGTTCAAGCCTGGATGCCGTCTTATCGCTGCCATCTTGCTAAGGCCTCTCTTTTTTCCCCTCAAGGCACTTTATCGTTGTGCGTTATCTCTCCTGCAGTGCTGTAATGCAATGAAGCTCTCCAGTTTCACTCACCAGACCTCTGCCTTCCTCTGTGACTCAGGTGTCTGAGTGGCCGTCAGCCAGTGAGACTCCTTTACAGACCATGCATCATTTGCTCCTCAAGGCAAAGCAGGCACAGGATGGAGAAATTCACAGTGGGCTAGAAAGCGAAGTTCATTACGTGAAGTAAATGTGCAAAATATTAGCCACGGTTCTGATGTAGTACACTGATGAGGCAACTCCAGCTTATTTCTTACTGATTGTATTCATTGTTCTAATTAAAGCACCGTTAATCACACACAAGGAAGAGATGAAAGGTCACATTTATGAGCTGCAACTTAATACCAGCAAGAACGTTTGCTGCTTATTAAGAGGATCACAGTGATCCATTACCATGTAGTGACATTTTCAACAATCCAGTGTAATAAACAAAGCCTGCCGCTGGCAGTCTTATCTATTCTTCCTGATCCTTGTGTCTTTAATGTCAGCATCTGCCTGGTTCCATGCTTTTCCTTTTCCTTAAGTCCCAGTTTTTTTTAGTGCCTGCTTTAATGTCTGTCAACGATCTACGGCCAGAGCAGCAGTCTGGTCTTAGCTCTGCTCTTCCCATGGCTTTATCTGGGGATACAAATAAAACAATCTTATCAGCACTTCCTTTGTGGTGTCCCTCTGTGATAACCTGAATCAGTGCAGAGGACAAGGAGCTGGGAGGAGCAGCAGGCATCATTTATATTGATTATTGTTGCAGCAACAACAGTTCTGCAGATATATTTACAACGTTAACATGACCTCGACCTCGAGTAGATGACACTGGATCTGTGCACTATGAATTTTTCTGTCTGCATTTTAATACAGACAGTTCACTATATTCACAACTTGGTTAAATAGGTAACATATTTGTTTTTACTTCCATATTTAACATTTTACAATTTATCTGTCTGCAAACTCTGATGTCCAAATAAATACTAAACCGATAATGTTGTGTATATTTTTTATTCATTTCATCTTGCACAATTTTTTGCTATTTTCCTTGAAAATATGTGAAAATCTTCTTGTGCAAACACAATTTTGCACAATTTAATTGAAAACATCTTGAATCTATGCAACTTTTAAAAAATATATTGAAGAAAAATGATAGATGTTTGCTTAAAATACCTTGTAGGACGTTTTGCATTCCACATTTTTCTGTGGCTTTGTGCTGACTAGGCAACAACATGCCAACGCAAAGTTCTGAGCTTTCAACAATCAGTCGAGGAGCTCATAGGTTCTTTCACTGACAACCAAGAACACTTTTTTTTTCCCGATATCATTTAAAATTAATTTCGATTGAAGGCAAAATTTCACAGATAGGAGACAGAACAATCCAAAACTGTGCAGATACACCCTCAGGTAATATGAGTGTTCTTTCCACTACGACTGTAATGTAATGTCGGTGCCTCAGAGGGATGTAGGCTTGAAATGATGCTGACAGACTCACAAGATTTGCAGGATTTCTTTAGAGGCCAAGGAGCAAATTCTTTGTAGACGTAATCGTGCCTTTGTTTTTTTCTCCTAAACGCAATATAAGTGAGATTTGCAGGGTCTGCAGATGGACTCATCTCCCTCGTCGCTCTACAGCTTCAGCATTTAGTGTATCTTTATAGATCTATCTCCCCGAATTGCATTTCAAAGTGCAGGACGAGAGACAATAGAACGGACAAATGTGCTTCTGATCCCTCCCCACAGGCTGCGGCTTCAGCTGCCTTCTCACACTGTTCTCAAAAACAAAAACATAATTACAACAAAGGCAACGAAAAGTCAAACGCCGGAAATTTAGACGCATCAGTGGAGATTTGACTTTGCACAGCTCCATCTGCCAAGAAGAAAAATGGAGCAAGGTGACACACATGGAAAATTTTCCTCTTATTTATTTTAGCGTGTCATTAAGTGAGTTTCACAAAGAAGGTTTCAGGTTTTCTGCATTGAAGAGTAGTAAAACTATCAGGTGTTGTTTTTGTTGTGTAGATGTTACTTGGCTGTTATTCTTCAGTCCTTAATCATTAGATTAAAAAAATTGAGTCACTCTTAACTCACATGGGAAACAAACAAATAGTATCTTGGTGACCAGTGTCTGCACTTAACACTGCAAAAACCTGTCAAAGGATTACTTTTATAGATGGTTTTAGAGGATCAGGTGTCAGGGACATTATGTGAGAGGAAGGTGGACTTACTGGTAGCTTACAGGTTGTATACATGTTTACAGGTGCAATTTGGTTTTGGCAAGTTTTGGGCAAAACACTATAACGTACTGGAGAAATAAACCCGTCTTTATTCACTTCCATTTTTTATGACTTGAATGGTTTCATGCATTTTCCAAAAAAATCTAACTTTGATCATTTATATGTTGTATTTTTGGTGCATCACATTGTAATTCTCGTTACAAAAAGCAAAAAAAGATTACATTTACTGATGCATTGTTAAGTGTGGGCAGCATTCATTGGCCAAAATGCCCATATTCAGATAAACTGAACATCACAGCTGGTTGGATCTCCATGTGTTTCTATTTCGATAGCATATTCAGTGATCCTTTATACGAAATATTAACTAGGGTTTCTGATGACAAAAAATCTTTTAGTAGTCTTCCTGTAAAGCTATGATGGGGTCGTTGCTCATAAAACCTACATTTTTTTAAACTGACTGCCAGCTTTAACATGCATCACTTCTTTTCATTTTCTGATCTGCTAATAAATATCTTCACGGCTCTTTAATGAACTAGGCCAAATCATTCAGTATGTTAACTGAAGCTAAAATGATTTAACAGAAAATGGCACATTATCTCTGGAACTTTGCATTCTTTCAATAAAGACGGCATTTGGCGAGTAGAATCTCGAATCGGAAGCTCTTGTTCACGTGTAACATGCCAAATAAATACATATTTCACTGTCTGTTTCTGATGTTAAATTTTGACCTGTGCTTTACTAAATCTCGACCCTTTGTGGCAGCAGGTGTATCCAGCACCGCGCAATCTGTTATGTCCTTGATGTGCTGCATCACATTAGCAAGTCCAACTGTGGAAACTCACCTTAATCATGTCATGTGTCTCTGATTTTGCTTGGCCTCATTGTGAGCACAGTGGGCCCCTCCCTTTTGGTACACTATCATTAAGCAGATGTTTTGCAAAGAAAAGCACCTCACTCCGAGTCACTTAAGCTTGAATCCATATGTGGTCTATGAGGGAATCAAACGCACAACTCACAAACAACCAAACTGACCTATGGGAACCATGTGTGTGTCTCTGTCTGCGTTCCCCAGGGCCCGATCTGTGTGTGCTGGGTCAGAGGAGGCCGAGGCTTTAATAAAGGAACAGGCCTGGTACAGGGATGCCAGTCTGACTGCCTGGGGACATGCAACCTGATGGGGTCCAGATGAGAGCCACCAGACTGGACTTCTTCCCTCGAAAAACAGCCAGTTGGTGCTCGGATTACCTTCTCCTTCTCTGGGTTTACGCTGGGATTTGAGGGGGTAAGCAGCCAGATTAAAGAAACATCCTGCTTTAATATGGTACTTTTTTTCATAGTTCACAGAGATATGTTACCTCACGCTCTGAGGAGATGAGTTTGCTTAGCTCACGCCGGAGGCCTCGTTTTTCTGTTGGTCATCAAATGTTAATATTTAATGTGTTCCTGGCCGTTGTATTGGTGGGTGTCTGGTAACCTACAAGATGAGGTTGCTGTTTCCTGCTTTACGGTGATCAATAGATGTTTGTCATGTTATCTTCCCCGTCCTCAACAGGCACTTACATCATCCTTCACTGCAGAGTGTCGGTTTCAGCAGGGTAGAGGAATTTACTTACAGGTCAGACGCTGGATCAACTGATCAGCTTTGAACTGTCCTCCGTCTTTCTCAGGGCAATATGAGGTGAAAATGCAAAATATTTAACAACTGCTACACTGATGAATGTAAAACTACTGTTTACAACTTGGGATCTACCTTTACAGTGTAATATCTTTGGGTGTATTTGACAAAGCAGAAAAATATGCAAATCAGTGAGCAGGAATACTTGTGACAACATTTGTGCATAAATGGGATTAAATACTTTGCATTATGAAGAATTTAATTTCCTGGATTAGTCTGCCGATTATATCCATTCACAATTTCTTAACTGATATTCCAGAAAATGCACTGCATCAGAAGATATTTTACACTGTAATATAAGATAACAGTTATAGAGGATCATCAACCCCTAATAATAACTATCAGATACCTTAACACAATCAACTCCTGGCAACAGAATAAGTTGCTGCAGCAAAATCTATTTGAAACCAGATAGGATAATATATACACTGATCAGACATAACATTATGATCATCTGCCTAATATTGTGTTGGTCCCCCTTCTATGTGATCAAAAATGCTCTGAACCATTGGACATGGACAAGAGGACCTCTCAGGGTGTCCTATGGGGTCTGGAACCAGGACGTTGGCACTGGATCCTTTGGGTACTCTGGCTTGTGCAGTGGGGCCTCTGTCAATCAAACTTGTTCCACTGCATCCTGTTGATGCTTGATCAGAATGGGGTGTAGGAAGTTTGGAGGTCAAATCAACATGTTGGGCCATTGTCATGTTCCTCAACATGTTCCTGATTGTTTGATGTTTTTTCCATGTGATGGGGTGCATTTTCCTGTGGGGGTAGGCCAGTGACATTTGGGATTTCCATTTGCATGAGGGAGTGTGTTTGTTGTGGGACAATGTTTATTTGGGTGTCTAAGTCTCATCAACATGGATGTTAAAATCCAAGGTTTTCCATCAGAACAGCACATAGTACCAATATGATCAATGTTATTCACTTCACCTGTCAGTGGTCATAATGTTGTGGCTGATCCGTGTATATAATCAATAGCTTTTTTTGTCCAAAAATGAGAGAAACAACACTCCCTCTCTGCTTCCAAAAGTCCAGTGTTTACTTAATAATCTACATTTTCCCAGGGCCCACAGAGCCCAAATTGTACTACAACAATTAGGCGGCTGGATGTTCTTCAAAGTCTAACTTGTAAATGGAAATTGTCCTGAATCTGACTACATTTTTTGTTGTTGTTGTCGGAAACAACAAAACAAAAGCAACATTCAGGCAAAAGCAAATGACATACTTGTTTTGAAAGCTTAACAGACAGATGTCATATCTTGGCATTTTTAATCAGCCATGTTGTAGCCATTATTGCATAATGTCCTTACGTTTTGCAGGCAACATGTGTTTGCTACCGTTGGCATAGTGCAGAGAAGGTCTGGAAAATCTACAAATAATGAAGTAAGCATTTCACTCTTGAGTCCAAAACCACAGTTGTTTGGCTTTTGAACACTTGACTTGTGTTGCACAAAATTAAGAGTAATTTTATGAGCATTTTGCCCTTTCTAGAAAACAACCAGCTATTAGACACTTATGTTGTTTTGAAAACAGCTGAAATCGAGCTGGGCCAGTTAAGTCACTTTAGCAATGTTGTAATGAGAACAGTAGATATATTTTAAATGTTCCTGTTGGTAAGAAACACCTCCAGTTTTATCCAGATGCCTTGACTACTGACTTTTTGTTGGCCTGCTCTTCTCTGTATATTTTGATCATCCAGGATTCAGTCGGAAAATGCATTTTAAAAATCCTGATGAGGAAATTTTAAATCATAAATACGCAACAAATGTTTTTTAAATTATTATTTTTAATGTTAAGAAAGGCAAAAGCCATGAATTTACAATCTGTTCAGTCATTTGCTTTGAGCTCAGCTGCTTCTTTGTGCAACTTAAGCAACACACAATGACATAACATGAATGAGCTATGCGCTTAGGTAATACAAGTGGACAGTGTGCTTCGTCATGATAACACACACACACACACACACACATGCACACACTCATTGGCGGGTTTTAGGACATGATGCTCCACACTGACCCAGTATTGTGTTACTCCTTCCATTACTGCTGACTAACTCTTGGTCTCTGGCTTGAATGACAGCAGCAGGGTGTGTGGAGCTGGGCAACGTCCGTTCGTGTCAAGTTTTCTGGCAAAGAGGAGCCTTGGAAATCTGGGCCAGCTGAACCCGATCCCTGAAACGGAGCCTGGCGCTGCTGATTCGGGTGTTACACATCCAGCAGCATGGGCGCTCTCAGGCAAGAACGATCTTGTCCACATGAAAGGTCACAGAGCAGAAGATGGTGATGCAAAGGATGATATGATCTCATTTATACAACTATTGAAGTGGTATTCTAAAGGTACTTTTGCTCTACGTTTTATAATATCTATTTCATTTTACACAAGGAAGTTCCTGGCTTCAAACCTGACCAGAATAATGATAATTAGGGATCGACTAATATGGGCTTTCCAGGGCCGATACCAACGTTGATTATTGGAACTCATAAAAGGTTGATGACCGATATTTGGGACAGATATACATTAAATGTAATGTTTTAACAGCATGTGATAGCAGGAACTTGTTACTCATAACTAGGCTTCTTCATTAATAAGAGTGAGTATAACCAAACAGTTGCGTTCGCTGTTCTTTATTTTCTTAATTTTTCACTATTCTATCATTTTTATTGTCCACTAAGCCTCATTTCTGAAAGCGCTATTAATCAACACTGTTTTAGGGTAATCTGTGGCTGTTTTCTAACTCAGCCGCTAAACCTTAGTGTAGCCACCGTGAGAGGAGCTAATTTCCTGTTTTGTGGCAACGGCTTGTGTTTCTTGTTTAGTTTTTGCAGTGTCTGCTTGAGAGTCCACAGAGTGACGACAGACAGAGAGAGGAGACTGCATCAGACCTGAAGTAGCAATAGTGGTGGGTTAAAAATATTGATATTTAATCGATACATGTGTGTAGGAAAGATTATCAGTATCCCAGTATCAGTATTTCTAAATGCATTACATTTGACTGTTTGTCGTGTTTTTTGGTTTGCCCATTTAAGTCTCATGTGGTTTAGTGCTTGGTGCAACGTTATCAAAGTCAGATGATCAGATCACGCGAGATCCAGGCCATGTAGAAGATGGCGGAAGCGGACACGCAACTTCACCACCCAGCAAATTTAAAAGCCGACGTCTGGCGGCACTTCAGCTTTAGAGAAAAAGAAAACTGGGAAGAAATCTTACAGTCCCTTGAAAGTAGTGATAAAGCAGTCATGATCTGAAGGGACCGTAGTGTCGGCCGTGGCGAGGTATTCGCCATTGGAGTCCGACTGCATTAGCATGGCTATCTCCTTCCGGCGGTGGCATAGCAGCAGTGTCCTCACTCACCATGCTTTTCTGTCGGCTCCTTTTCCGTGTCCCGAACCGAAGGCAACGGCTGGCGGGTAAGAGGGGGAATCTCAAAATTGTTATTCAGATACCGCCACAACGACCGAATATTCGGATTTTCAGGTCCAGCCCTATTGTTTTGAGAAGACAAATAAGACATTTTGGCTAGAAATAAGACAAATACTCTTGGTAAGATTTTGAGAGATAGTGTCTGTTTAAATTTTTTGTTATTATTGTTTACACTGGTTTGCTGCTGGTGATTTGAGTTGCGCTTTTGTGAAATTTTGTAAAATAAAAAAGTACATGATGCTGTATAACTATTTGTTTAAAGGTCAGTTTTTAAATGTAAATATTAATATTTAATTGTGCACCATGTTAGAGGGTTACTTTTCCAATTGAATTTACAGCATTAGTTCTTTGAGAATCTCTTCCATTACCAAAGCAAAATTGGTATTGTAACTAAAATATCTATATCGAGTCATATCAGCAATCGTATCGACTTGGGACCCAAAGTATCACAATCATATCATATCGGGAGGTCAGTGTCGATACCCAGCTCTAAGTAACACATTTAATTGATCAATAATCGATCAGTAATATTAAAATGCCAAATATTGGCCATGGTAATACTCAGTCTATTCCTGATGATAATGGATCATCAAGATGGTGGGACCAGTGGATTTAAATAAACCAGACAAGCCAAACACCATCATACATACATTAGAAGTATTTCAAAAAAAGAATTTATTTCATGCCTCAGTTACAAAGCAGTTTTGTCACAAACATCACATTTATTAATGGAGACATGCGAATCACAAATCAGTAGAGGTGACACACCCTATATGCGTGACAATGATAATGCCTGTACAACATCACACAAACACGGCGGCCATCTTTACAGTGACCTGAGAGGGATGACCTGCAACACCTCTTTCTCATTGGTAAATCTCACACCAGAGGAGGAGCACCACAGGTTTTGACTGCAGAACTGTGCAGGTTCTGCAGCAGATTTAATTATCGCAGACAGTCGGAACAAAAACAACAAAAGCAGGAACTTGTACCAAAGAGAATGTAAACACACAGTGCCAGCTCTGAGAACAAAACCACATTTCAAGCAGAGAAAAGCTAAATCTATGAATAAAAAACGTTTTTTTTACTGACATTATCAGGACTATTAACAAATTAATAAAAATGTCACAGGAAATTTTACATTCTGCTTTTACTAGCTCACTGAAAAAAAATATGATAACTAGCAACTTGACTGTTGAGCTGTGAATTAGCACCTCAATTATAAAAGCACCTTTATAAAATCATAAAAGCACCTTTGGCCCGGAAAGGAATTTACAGTAGGACATGATGTTCCTCTATATAAAGAAGGTGCATATTGTACCTTCTGTTATAATCTGATTTAGACATAGCTCTTCTGCTCAGATGAGTTTTTGCAACTTTTGAATTGTACAGATTTTTCAGTAATAATAGTAATATTATTATAGCACATATCATATTATTCAGTAATAATATGACATGTTTTTTGTTATGCATGTTCTTAACTGACTTAGTGAGGACTTTTCACATGCAGTGAATGACATTTATTTAATAATATTAATTGCATGGCAGATTTTACATCCTGTCCTAAGACATCAGAAATTTACGCTTAACACGACTCAAACATTTTAACCAACCTTGAACACCTCTAACAGTCTGCATGCGCGTTCATTCGTTTCTTGTTTGCTTTCCAAGCAACATGTTTCATTGTAAAAGGAACTGAAATAGGTTTTTAAAAAAGTCATAGTCGACCCAGATTTGTTTGTGCTGATTAAAATGTGCTTGTTCAAGTGGTCATTGGAGCTCTTTGGTTTCTCAGTCTGTGGATGGCTTTACACCAGTATTTCATGAGGATATGGATGTGTCCAGCTCTGGTTATGGCCCGCAGGTGACACAACACTGTCTTTGGACTGACCTGAGAGAGCAGCGACCCAACAGCTTCAGCTTGTCACAGAAGCGAGAGGACATAGTGTTCTTCTTGCAAACTGGACCTGCTAAGAAGGAGAATAGCCTGAGGTTAGGTACCGTGAAACGCTACAACAGGGATAGCACATAAAGTCGAGTTTAGTTAGAAAGATTCTAACCCAGACACCCACATCCCCTCCAAAAAAAACTGTAATGTCATAAAAAGCATATTTATTATTTGCACATACATGCAACTTCTAAGTCTCTAAGCCAGACAAACAAGCAGACAAACTTACTGCAGCATACAAACCTGCATTTGTCTTGCATTCCTGCATATTGCACTTCCTGAGTGTTTCTGGTTTGGAAATCTTCTCACAGAGGCTGTTTGGCATTAAAGCCGAATCCTGCTCACTTACACAGCTGACTGCACGCTGCTGCTGACCTCCACCACAACTCACAGAGCACTGCGAATTCACACACACAAACATCCACACACAGAGTGATAATTAAGTTCAGGTCTATTATAAACCTAATTATTTATTGTAAAAAAACATTTTAAAGACTCCCCGAATGGGCAACATGGGACTGACCTCCTCCCAGTCCTCAGTTTTCCAGTGAGTGCAGGGCTTTAAAGTGCACGGCTCCGTGCTGTTCGGCCTCAGTGTGGTGCTACAGCGGTGAGGCTCAGGGCAGTACACCAGCCGCTCCCTGACACCTTCACCACAGCTGCCAGAGCACTGAAGAAAATACAAGGATTTAAAGGAGGTGTCTACTTTTTACTGCAATTGGAACAAAATACATTCCCTCTGCATTATAGTATTTTATAAGATGAGACACCAATATGACAATCTTCACTAATTTATCAAGTTCAGTGTGACCACATAGGTGAAAGAGTAAAGTGTAACATAGTGGAGGCCTCTTATAGTGACAGAGCAGCAAAAACAGTCAGGCTTCGTGGAACTGGCTACTACAGAACAGGATGAAATCTATGTTAACTCTATGAGCCTAATGACCCACCAGGTTTGAAATGCATGTTGCTTTAAAAAAATCACTGAAATGACAATATCAGAGACAGAAACTGTGAAAACAGAAAGAATTGTTGGCCTTTGAATTTTCCCATGGTCTATCTGTGACGTGCTGCTCCATTGGGAAACTTAAAATCATGATGTTTCACCAAGATCACTTTATTCTTTGCGTCATATTTAAAATTTTGCAAAAAAAATAACAAGATTCTGCAAAAAATAAGAAATGATGTGCTCCTCAAAGTAAAGAAAGTCATATGGCAAAAATTCTGGGACTTTCCAGCTAAACTGTGCTAACTGCAGGTTGTACTTACAGAGAGCAGCAAGTGCACAAGTATGGAAAAATACAAACGTAAGTATTAAAATACTTATAGTATGTGGAGCTACAATTGTTTTAAGAATTGGAAACAGCTGTGGACACTTGGAAAATGTGGTCCAAGTTGATTCCAGGTTTTTTGCATTTTTGAAAAATGAATAATCACAGAAATGCAACGTTTGTGGTAGAAGCTGATGTTAATTTTCCCCCATTTTTGTAAAAAAAAAATCAAATATAACTTTTTTCTTACTTATGATTTATAGCATTATAACTGTGTCATACTGCACAAAATACTTTTTCTACTTCTTTCTTCTGTGCATGGTTGTGCTGTTTCCAAAGAGGTGCAGGACTTCATAGTACAGTGTAAAAGGAGCCAACAGTGAGTAAAAATGACAGGAGCAAGAAACACCCAGAAACTGCATGGGGTTCAGAGTGTTAATAACTTATGTAAATGAAACACAAATCATTTTCGTTCCCTACACGTTAGATGCATTAGATCCAAAAGGTCATTTAAAAAATTAGGTAGGAACAGTAATGATAATTTTTAATATTAAAGGATCAGTTATTTCAAATTGGAAAAAAATGGTGACACAAATCTTAAGACTGCATGTCTCAAAAGCTGTGCAAATCAGCCAAAACTTACTAACTGGATACCACTTGAGAAAAGACAATAAATAAAGCTGTATCTTTTTTTTAAATAAAATACATATAGCTTTATAAAAGCTATAAAAATGATACCAAAGGTCTAAAGTACATTGACTGGAGTGTATAATGGTCCTACCGGTCCCCATGGTGACGTACTCCAGGTCATACAGGACTTGTGGGGGCAAACCAAAGAGCTGAGGGGTCTGCTGGACACATTTTGACAGTGGAAAGGTCTGAGAGGACGTTTACTCTGAGAATCGACACACTGGACATCGCGGTACCTCCTCCCCACCGACACACAGTCATTCGGACACTGTGGAGGATAATACAGTACAGTGGGTGTCTCAGAAAACAGGTGACAAATGATAACTGTTACAGCAGCAAACCCATTTCGTCATGTGGAAAAGCAACCGACAACGAGCAGGATTATAATTAAGTATTGAGTGTAATTAACAAGTAATAAGAGTAATTATCAGATTCAGTGACAGAAGGGAATCTAATATTACTCACCTTGCTCCAGCCGCCACTTTGCCAGGTGGCGCAGGGCTGCAGGTGACATGTACGAGCAGGCTCAGGTCTCTTCATGCTGGCACAGTCCTCCTCCTTCTGAGAGCTGCACATGACTGTCCGCCATATTGCCCCAATCCCACATGTTGTCGAACACTGGGGGAGAAGAAGTTGCTAAGTTCATTTAAATGGCGAACTGATAAAAGAGGCACAAGAATATTATAATGTTGATGTTTTAGGAACTTCAGAAACAATTACCAAAGTTTTTTTAAAGGACGATACATTTGATTTTGCAGGTTTTAGTCTGATTAAAGTAAATTCTGTGACCATTTGATGCTTTTAAATCCCACTGTCCACTATGAAACAATCTTAAAACATTAAGGATTGGTGCTTTAGAGAGTATGATAACATAGAAATGTCTGCACCCACTTCGCTCCAGTTTCCTACGACCCAGAATAAATCCAAGCTGACCGGCTCTCTGGCCATCAGGTTGCTTTGGTCCCTCCTTGGCTGCTCGTTTTGGTTCTTGGAGCGACCACCTTTGGACCTGGACGTGGGCTTTTTAGCACGAGTGGTAGAACTGTTTTTCCTGGGTGTGACTGCAGGCTTTTTCAATTTAATAACCTTCACTGTGCTTGATGCTGCAGTGGTGAAGACTTTTCTCACAGTTGTCGAAGGAGCTCGCGTTGTGCGGAAGCCAGCTGTTGATGGGACTGTGTGGTCCCTGTACAAAGGAGTGGTCAGCGTAACCTGGTGTGTCCAGAGTCTGTATGGGTTGATACGTGACGTGGTGTGGGGGCTCGATGTGTATTGAGTGGTCTTTGCCCGTGTTTTAGTGCTGGTGTGTGGGGTGGAGTAGGTAGTTGCGGTTGGAGCTCCAGTTGTGTGCACGGTAGGTGGACTTGTTTGTAAAGTGGGTGTGATGAGTATATGTGACATGTATGTGGTTGATTTGGGAAGTTTTCTGAGTGGTGTAGCTGTGGTAAAAACATCCAGATCAATAATCCCCTCCTCCTCCATCTTCTCTGTCCTCTCCTCAACAACATAATCATATCCGGGAGTGTACATCACCACATTGGGAGTACTTCCCTCCTCTTCTTCCTCCTTTTCCTTCTCCACAACACCTACTTTCCTGTCCTTTTCAACAAAATTGGGTTTAGCAGGGAAAACTTTCCCTCTCTTATCCTCATTTTTCCCCACCATAACATTGAAGTCATAACCATCTGCATCTATGATTTCGGGGACTGTGGTTTCAGGGGTTGAAAGGGATGTGGTGGTCGGGATGAAAGCTGTTGTAGTTTCTTTGGTGGTTGTTTTCTTTGCAGTTGTAGGGGCAGCTTCTGTGCTCACAGGAGCCCATGTAGGTGAACCAGGAGGCTTGGTGGAGTTGATCTTAGGTGGGTAAACGCGGCGGTATTTAGGAGGAGGCCCCGGTCGCCTCCGAAGACTTGAGTTAGGGCAGCTCTGCAGGGCGCACAGTGATCTGGATCTCGGTTTGGTTGTGAGGTCACAAGTTTTTTTGGATGGCAGCGCACATGTGACTGTGCGTGAGCGAACACCTCCACCACATGTGACAGGACACTGCACATAAAAAGCAAAACAAAACACAGGATGGTATTAAGGTTTTGTGATTCGTGCGTTGAAAGTCTAATCTGTAAAAATTATGTCAGGAGAAGCTATAAAAAAAATCATAAAACAAATCATAGTAACAGGTTTACTTCTTCCCAGTTGCCAACAGCCCACTCCTGTCCACAGGGTATATCTCGGTTGCACGGCACCACAGGTTTGGGCTTAAGGAGATGCTTGCATTCCACAGGGTGGAGCACTCTTTCCTCCCCTGAAACTGTGCGGACGCAGAGAACCGTTCGCTTCCTCAAGCCATCTGATCCACAGGTGGCTGTGCACTGCTGCCAACCCCCAACCCACCACCTGAGGGAAAGGGTGTAGACAGGAAGAGGAGGTGAAGAAAGAGACCACCGGCAATCAAACAATAAATGAGGAGAATGTAGCAAGTTGTTGTCTGATAGGGCCAGAACAGTATCATTTAAAATATTTACAGCACTGCCAGTACATTACCTGAGTTCCAGTACCAAAACCAAAAGAATGCATTTCACCTTGCTTGGAGGAAAACACATGTTTTCCCTTCAAAACCCTTTTTTATTTATCAGATAAGCCAAACTGTGCAAGAACTCAGCATAAACAGAATAGTGTAAAAATGAAAAAGTGGTGATTTAGAGGAACTTTCATCTGTTATTTGTGATCAAAGAATAAGAAAATAAGACTACTAATCTGCCCAGACCATTAATGTGAACATTTTGTACTTAACAGTTTTTCCTATATTCTAGAAACACATTTCAGTCATTAACAAAAAAGAACTGAGGCTCCATATTCTGCCCAAACAAATGTGTCATTGGGTAAATTTTCACTGTTCTGTTCCAGAAAGGGGGCAAGGACACATGATCTCTATTGAGACTAACTGAAAAATCTTGATTAGGTAGTAAAAATGGCAG
The DNA here is from genome assembly GCA_024666655.1 of Dascyllus trimaculatus. Taxonomy (NCBI): domain Eukaryota; kingdom Metazoa; phylum Chordata; class Actinopteri; family Pomacentridae; genus Dascyllus; species Dascyllus trimaculatus. The sequence goes on along the minus strand of CM045449.1, from coordinate 24,811,010 downwards.
CTTTCAACTTTAAACCAGCCACACAATTCTTTGGGTATGTCAAGAATCTGGTTAGAACCACAGTATTTAATTTAGAGGTCATAATAGTGTTGCTAGTGATAGAAAACAGACACTTGATGGTACACACCTAGCAGGACAATCCATATTCTTGCACTTTCGGTGTCCGTCTTCTGGACGTCTGTCTGGGTCACACAGTGACTCATCCACTACGCCCACATCCATCTCAAAACAGCGCACAGGCTGGTGCTGCTCGCCTAAGACAGACCAGAATGCAGAAAGAACATCATGACCCAAGCAATATGGTGAAAATTCTCCTACTATAATTGTAATACTGATGAATTAACCCTGACCTATGCCACAGGTGGTGCTGCAGTATGTCCATGCTCCATGCCTCCAAGTGTAAATAGGTTGAAGGACCTCATTTCGAGTGTCTTTGGTCTTCTTGATGATGTACTCGATCTTTAGACCTGGATTCTTCTCCTGGAACAGCAACTAGACAACCACATGAATGCCTATAAGTATCATTTCGAGTGTAGAGACACTATTCAAAAAGGCAGAAGAAACATGTGGCTTAAAGTGCATGTTGGATGCTGATTGGTTCAACTTATTGAGTGTCAAAACAGACAATAAATAAAGTTCTAAATCTCAGGTAACCTCACAATAAAACATCTAAAAATTGTGAAATGGAATGTTCCCCACCAGTCTATTCAAACTTCTAAGAATACGATGGCCTACCTGGAGCATGACCGGCTCTTTGGTGGGTCCAGGGGCGGTGAGGTTCTCCATGTTCCCGCTGCGCTCGTAGAAGAACGTCGCCCCTCCGGCCTCATACTCCCCGTTCCACTGGATGATGTAGTTGCCGTTGAGGAAGTACTCCTCGGACCCCACGCTCCTCAGAGCCAGGAAGTTACCTGCCTCCTCCACTTCCTTCACCAGGATGTCCCGCGCCCCCTCAGGTAGCACCCCCACGTCCACGTACCCTGGGAGAGTTGGGGAGGGGAGTCAGAGTCACACCGAGGTAATGGATGGCCCACCATGGCTGCTGCCACACTCACATCCAGACTACCAGACAGTTTCTCTCTGATCTTTAATAGAGGGTGGGCTCAGTCTGCGGGGGTGGTTGGCATGTGTGTGTGTATGTGTGTGTGTGACTGTACGTATTCGGCGTGGGGGGCACTGCCCTGTCTCTGGTTTTTATTGTGTGTGGATGAGGCGGGGGGGAGGTTTGCTGGATGGGGGGGGAGGACGAAAGCAGCAATGAGTGGGTCTCTGGAGTTTAATGATGTTTGTGGGAAGGTGTGTGTTTCTGTGTTTGTGAAAGGAGGGGGAGGTTTGCCCTTGGTCTAAGTCTTTTGAAGTCTTACACATCTGGGCTGGTTATCTGGAAAGGATGCTTTGCAGAGAGAGAGGGGAGAGAGGAGGGAAGGAGGGGAGTTTTTATTGTTTTAGAGCCTCTTTCTCTATTAATCTGTCTTCACAGTATGTTGATTTAGCGGGTGAGTTATACTTTTCCAAGCACAGTAAAAAAAAAGCAACCATCTTTAGACATATGCAAACACAGGCACTGCAGACAAACATGCATGCACACACACACACACACACATCACACCCCGCCAAGTACAGCAGGACAAACAGCTGCGCAGTGTGGACAACATGGCTGCCATGACAACAAAGAAACAACAACAATGGCGTAATGCTAACGAACTGTCCTGAGATGACTTTCCGCCTGTGGACATAAATTTGAATTTTTTCACACTGTTACATCAAAGCTTTGCCTCGCTAACAGCTTGTCTGTTTTGCGTTACTGAAAATTTCATAATTGTATGATTTCTTATGCTGAGCTAATTCAATTAGTTTCCAGCTGGACGAGTCTCCTGTTGTGTTGCACTCACCAAAGCCTTCTCCTTCATCAAACGACTTATAAACTGTCTCGCAGCTTGTGCCATCGCCCAAACAGACTCCACAGCGATCCTCCTCTGCATTTGAGTCGATGCCATAGTCACAGCCTACCTCCTACAGATAACACACACAAAACATAAAAACCCTGACAGAAAACACATCACAGGATAATTGAAATTTACACTCAAAATCTATTTTTTTGCTGTAGTTCCACTGCAGTGTCTCACCCTGTTCTACTAAACCCCCACCCCCTCCTCCGTTTCTATTCGTCTCTTACCCAGCCACACTACCTTGCACACTCCGTTAACACAGATGTTTCTGGAGTTGTTGTTCATGAAGCACGGCGTCCCATCCGTCACGGTGTCGAGCATCTTCTCGGAAAAGTACTGATTCACTGGTCGGCAGTGCAGCTCACAGGGGTTCACTGAGGATAGTCGCGATATGGGGGGAATAAAAAATTGCAGTTTAATTAAAATGAAAGACTGATTATGAGTAAAACCGACTACTGTCAAGCCAAAATGTCTCAAGGACTCAAGAGGCATATTTTTCACAGAAGATCATCTGTAGTTTATTTATTTATTTAATGTACTTTCTCCTATTTATATTCTGACTTCTGGTTCTAATTACTTTTAATATATGTTTTTATTGCAAAGGAGTTTCTTTTTGATCTATGTAAATAAACTTTATTATTATTATTATTATCTCATGAACCCAATGAAATCCTGTTTATCTTTTATGGATGGTTACTGACTATAATAACAGTGATTTGAATATACAAAATGGCACAACAACGCAATAGAACTCCAGCAAGAACAGCAACAGCAGTTACATGACTGAAATGCTGCATTTTCCCGCTGAGGTGCAGCTCGCAGTTACATCGCTGAGGGCTTTTGAGCGTAAAGGCTGCCCCCTGTTGATTGAATTACACAATTACATCTACTGATCTTCTGTTTAGCGGGAAGGGGATGAGCAAAGAAGGGCTGTGTGTCTGTTGCATCTTATATTTTATTTGAGGTTTGGACCACTTACATGGGTTGGCCACAGGAATCCACTGGTAGAGCTCATTGTGGTAAGGCACGGTGTCAAACTCACTGCACAGCATCTCTCGAAAGGTGGGCGTTTTATTCTGACAGGGTTTCGTGTTGCAGGTTCTATAACGCTTCCTTTCACCGGTGCAGTATTTGCCCCCGAACTCCGGTCTGTGGAAAACAGCAGCACACTTTGATTTGGTCTGTGCGATACATTAGCAGTGGAGGAGTAAATTGCAAAAAAAAACAAAAAACAGTGTGAGAAACGGTTCAAATGTGCTTCGTGGCTCTTACTTAGGATTGTTACATTCCCTCTCTGCTGATTGAACTCCAGTTCCACAGGTCCTGGAGCAGTAAGACCAGGTGCTCCAAGGTCCCCAGCCTCCGTTCACCGTCTCTGGGAGTTTACCCACAATCACACACTCTCCAGAGATACACCACTGAATGAGAAAAAGATGGTGAGATCATTAAAATAACCCATGCAACATTTAATACTGAACACCTCCCTCACATTAGTAGTGCTAAACACCCTTTTTGGAATGGGAATGACTGCAAAGCAATCACTCACCTTCTCTGGTCCACAGCGAGTACCATCGATAGGAGAGTCCAGTTTGGAGCGACAGGAACCGTTCACTGAGCACCAAAGAATCTGGCAAACATTCTGAAATCCAGAAAAAATGAGGAACAACTATTCTCTACAAGATTTCTGACATTTGCTTTTCAGCTCATGCCCCAATACTCACATCGACCTCAGGGCAGAAGGTGGCGTTCGGACCGTACTGGAGCTGGCACTGGTGGTGGGTTGTGTATCGGACACCGAGGCGAGCCAGCGGGGTTGTGAGGTCCCTCTTGGAAGGACGGTCATCGAGACAGAAACCCCAACCACGACTAAGACACAGAAACAGAGATGTGATACTGAATGTGATCTTTTTGAAAGAGATGGAAAAGAGAAAGGAACACACAGGGTGTGGTCACTGAGAGAGATTTCTGAGAATGAAAGGAAAAAAAGAGAACCTGAAAGATCAACAGAATAAGACTTCAGCAGGGAGACACTTCACAACTGAATTTTTAAAAATGAAAAAGTTGCGATGTGGTGGTGGCAGGTGGTGACCATAGGGATAGGAAAACACCAGAATCTGAGAAAATTGCTCCCAGAAAACTATTCTAATCGAGTTCAACAAATATGAGCTCTGACCTCTGACTCTGCAGCAGCTGGTGAAAGTGTTGTCGGGCAAAAATTCACCGTTGACACACTTCTCGAGAGAAAATAATGAAAGTCAAAGCAAACATTTGCAGACATTTGTGCAAGGATGGCCGCCCTCCAGTGTTCCTTTTGGCTCCTCTTTCTTTTCTGTCATTTGCTGGATTCGTATGAATTGAGCCTCCTTGACATATTTGCACTCCTGTTCTTTGCTTCCCTTTTAAAAAACTTTGTCTGCCAGGGTTTCATGTCAGTGCTGTTGTAACTCAGTTTTGTTCCAACAAGCACCACACCCTCTGAGTTTTTTAGGATCTTTTTTCATGATTTCCAAGGAAATCTTCACCAGCATATCTGCTTTCTTGGCATCCATTTACCACTGTAGGTTGTAATGACTCATCAATCAATGATTTGACAATCTAGGAAATCCACACAGTTTGCAGGCAACTCTTACGTTCCTCACAAAGACATATAGTATTAAAAATGAGTGAATTGTGTTATATTTTCTAGTAATCCTCTAAACCATAAGCAGTTTCCAGCCATTTCGTTGCACCCGTCACATTTTTGCTCATTATGGCTTAATTTTTCCTGAAATATTAAAACTTGAACCTCGAAATGTCTTTTGTGCAGTTTGGTACAATTTAAAGCCATAGATCATAAGGTTAAAAAAACTAAAGTCATATTTGTTTGATTATTTGTTTTACAAAAATGGAGAAAAAAAAACTAAATCAACATCTACCACAAGTTTTACCAACACTGGAAAAAAGGTAACTCTACATACCATCAATATTTTATTACTTACGTTTTAATTTGTTTCTATATCTTCATCCTCTCTACTCTGTGGGCACACAGCCTGCAGTTCAACCCAGTTCAACAGAAAAGATCCTGAATTTTTGTCATGCAGTTGTTGGTTGCAGTTTAGATAGTTGTAGCTCTCCAGTTGCTTTAAAGGACAGGTTTTTACAGGATCTGGTTACAGCAAATGCTTTATTTTTGGCAAATTTTTACAATGACAAATTTAGAACTATCACAATTTTCAGCTTAGATTTGGTTGAATTTGATTACTGAACGGCAACTCACAGACAAGTCTGGGAATGTTGGAAATTTAAAATTTGGAGGATTCTTCCTGCTTTTGCACTTCCTAACTCAAATAAGTGTTGTGATTTTGGTGATTTTTTGAAAGACAACCTGCCTTTCTAAACCAGAAAAGGTTTTTCAGAATAACACATGGACTGAGTCTTACTCAAGGAAGCGTGTGATGTATTCTTTGGAGCAGGAGGACCAAGTGAGAGGCGAGCTGTCGTACATCAGCTGTCTGGACATGATGAATGGGTGTTTCCCTTCCAGCTCGCAGTCATTCCCCTGGCCATCATGATGAATTCCAAAGCTGTGTTCAAACACAATCAACATGACATTTATGATATTATCATTACACACAGAGGAGTTTCACAAGTTGGGCCAGCCTTCATGCCCTATGATCTGAATGAACAAGTTAATTTCTACGATTATAGGAAACTGTTGACTGATACTGGTATGTTTACATTGACAGTATTACCTGCATGCTGGCTTGTCAGGTAGGTATTAATGCCAAAAAATGATTCAGTTATTTAAAACATGTATTTCTAAATTTGAAAAAGGTCCATAGTCATTTGACTGACATATATTTGTGAATGTCTATCATTTCCTGGCAATACAAAGTAGGAAATTATGTTGTTTTATTGCCAATAAAGGATATTATGAAGATTACTACATAATTTGTACATTACATTAGTAGTATATAATGTGTTTGGCCTCAGAACAGGTGTTCAGGTTAAATGAGGATCCTTTTCTTCATCAGTCTTACAATCCCAGCAATTACACATTATATCCAAATGAAGCCTGGACCAAATTTCATTTTATATCAAAACTATCCACCTTTGACTGCTGTAAAGTGACACTGTTCAATCCTCGGGAGCAGATTCAGTGTAAAAAAACTGAAAACAATATCATCTCCTGTTCTTCAATCTAAAGTTGAAAACAAATCCAACACCTCTGTCCCTTTACTTTCACTGTTACTAAATGATCTACACCCACACAACAACAAGCCTCTCAGGTATCTATTGTTTGTATGTCCCGTCACTGGATACTTTCTCATTACTTGCATACAGCCAATTCACTAATGGGCCGATGAGCTAATGCAAGATTTTATGACACAATTGTGCATGTATATCCTCAAACTGATCATGGGAACAAGAAGCTTTCTTTGTCCCATTGTTCTGATAGTCCATTATTCGGGATTTCACGACAATTACAAATCCACATGCACACAAACACAAGCAATGACCTGTGGCCCATTTCATGAGCGACGGTGAAGGCGACAGGTAGCCCAGAGTCCTCGTTGATGTTGCAGCTGCGGTGAGGTTGACACATCCCAGACAGATGAGATAGACCGAGAGTCTCACAGGGTTGGTTCATTCCTGCACAGATGTCTTTCCTGAGGGGGAAACGCATGCACATTATGTGTAAACATGTCGTATTTCTTCTGTTCGAGCTGATTTGAACATCCCTGTAATCCTCAAGACAGGTTCCTTTAGGTGAAGCAGCGTAGAAGAAACAGTACTCAACAAACAAACAGATTCGGTCTTTAGATTGTGACACCTGGAGTGGATGTAAAACACATTTTTAAGAGAACTCAAATGTGTTTTTCTGTCTGTGTCTATCTGATGGACTTATGAAACTATAAAGCTCAGAAATTATTGAAAAAGTCCATTAAATAGTGTCAAATGTGTACCCACCTCTATGTACTTCAAGGGTCTGTAACTGAAAATATTCATAGTATGAAGGTAAAACTCTGCACACAGTTAAGGGGGTTCTTTTAAGTAATTTATTCTATTTAAATTGCCGACATCCTCATGCACATTTGCGTGACACTTGCCTGGTGACCAGCACAGCCACGTCATGATGAGCTGGGTGAGTGTCACTCTGAGGATTCAGGTTTTTCTGCCAAGCACAGAAACTGGCCAACGTGGTGTCTGCATGGTGAACAATCTTCAACCCTTTCTGCAACAAACAGAGGAATCAGAAATATGCAGCAACGCAGCATCTTTTATATATTTAATATTTTAACCTGTTTTAAATTATTCTTTTGACTTTCACAGCTCTGAGTGTAATATGAGTTACAGAGCTACAGCCCAGAGCTGTAGACACGCAGGTCATAACTTACAATACAACCGGTTCGCCTTCATTCACTTTCTTAAAAAAAAGCATGTTTTTTTTTTTTACACAAAAGGCAAGAGGGTTAGTAAAACAGTGTTTTCATGCATTTTTTTTTAGCAAAATTCAGTTGAGTCAGGTGCTTTATGGCTCAAGGACAGCAAACTTCCAGAGGACAAAATGGAGATTGGAGCACATCAGTATATTCATAGCTGTCAATTGAGCAAACAGACTAACATTTCAACTCCACAGTGTCTTCATCAGAGTCCAACTGGACACAAGTATGAGGCACAAATCTGATAAAATGTCTCTATCTCTAACTGTCAGAGAGGTTTGTGATCCTGTGTTTCTAACATGATGCTAGCTGTGTGCTCACTGACTACAGCAACTCCCACCCTTGGATTTATCATCTTACACGTTTGAAACAAATATAAAATAATGTAAAAACAACAATTGCACACATGGTTTGGGTTAACTCTTTCAGTTTGCATTATTTCTTTGTCCGCTTTGACTCCAATGAAGACACAGTAGGGTCAAAACATCAATCCGTTTGCACAAACTAAGTTAACAGTTCATCAGTGTGCTCCACTCCCCTTTTTGTTCTCTGGAAGGCAACATGATTCTCTGCAGTGCAAGCTGAGAAATGGGAGGATTATACTTTATCCCGTGTTTCTGGATATTTGACTGATTTAAACAGTTTTTTTCAGTCCTCTGGGTGTTTAAATGTTTGTCACACTTATCTCAGACAAGCTTGGAAAGGCTGATACAGTAAATCCAGCTGAGTGTGCAACAAGCTGTAAGTGGAGTCAGCTGTCATGGTGGGAATGTGTTTCCCTTGTTTCGACATTTAATGTAGGAACTGAAAAAGCAAAAGTGATAGAAGCACATTAAAGTTTCTTTAGGAGTTCCTTTAAATTACCTCTTCTCCTTGTAAGAGGATGAGGCGCACTAAGATGACGTGAATGGCATTCCCAATACTGGCATCGTGAAAGATCCCAGCCACCTGTCAACATAAAGCCAAATCACTGCTGCAAATATTAACAAACTTATCACCAGTGCAGGAACTAAGAAAGTGTGAGAGCAAATGTAGAAGAGCAAAAAGTTAATTCAAACCATGTTCATGATGGTGAAGATGTAAGACTCCACATTGTCGCTGCCATGGTATTCGATGAGTTTGGAGTCAGCCACCACCATGGTCTCCACCCACCGCTCTCTGCTGACTGAGCGCTGCGAGCGAGATGGAGTCTGATCCTCCCCCCTCTGCTGCTCCCTCTCCCATTCCTCCCTCTCACTCTCCACCTGGACAGAGTCACTTGGGGCATCTAAAGCGAGGATAATGGAAGACATTACTTGCAATACACTTGTGGCTTATCCTTGCTTGACACAGGCGCAGACTGAAGAAAATGCTTGTGCACACACCTGCAGTATCATATTCACACAAATTGAGATACGGACCTCGAACTCCACAGGCACTGGGCGTCTTTTTGGACTCGAGGCTGCGTTTTTTCCTCTGACTTTCTGTGGTAACTCTTGGATAGACGATGTGGGGCTCCGGAGCCTCTGCAGGATCATGTGAAGATTTCTGAACAGGTTCAATAAAATAGTGACCCTCTGGCAGGGAGAAGAAGCCTCTCTGAAGGAAATAAAAATGGCACTGATAAATACGCATTAAGAGTCTGGGCAGAGCAAGTTCAGGCTTTGATCAAATATTTCCTGACATCTGACAATCTGAAAAGCAAATAAACCTATATTATCTCTGTCATTAGGAAGAGGGTGTTCTCCTTAATCACACCTCAGACTATAATTATTTATGAAATTTTTTGATCCAAAAATTGTGCCTAATGCAGCTTTAAGTCTCTTTTCAAATGCACCACATTCTCAGACCGTGACTAAAAGAGCAAAGCCCAACAAACATGCTTTTGTGTTGTGACATTTATGAGCCCAACAACAACACAAAGTGCAGTAAATCAGTGGTTCCTTTGCGTAAAAAGTGAGAAGGTAGACCTCCCTCTTTTAAAAGCCACTCCACAGCAATTTCCATCTCAGTGGAAACTATCATTAGTCAACAGATCTGAATACGAACTTTTCTCCTTCCCTCGGGCACATTCTCTGTCTGCTGCCGCCGAAATACAACCACTTCTTCCTAAGTATGCTCTGCGTGTCCTTACTGGTGCAGACTATTCACCTTGCTGATGATTTAGGTGTGCTGCTGAACACACACATAGATACACACCCGTGTAGACAAATACGTGAAAACATGCAGTACATGCTATATTAGTATAGGCTAATCTCTGAATTTACTTACACAAGCATTAGGAAAGTTGCAAGTTGTCCTCATTAAGGTGATTGTGTTTGGTTACAGGTTTTGTATCAAGCTGAAGCCAAACATGCCCAGACTGTTCCAGGATGAAACCTTCCCTCTTTTGTTAAACCAACTCGCAAAAGACATAATAAGAGAGCTGAGAAATTCTTTCAAGAGCCAAATGAATGGAAAGAGAAAGGTGTGCATCTGTACGACTGAGTAAAGAAAGTCTTTTTTCTTCAGGGTGAATCGCGTCTGAATCAATGTATCCAGGAGATGAAATATCAAGAATTCTTAGAATATTATTGTTCCAGAAGCCAAAGACAGATGTGAAAAATTAGGCCTTGAAATGCTTACAGTTTGGCTGGTTGTGGTTCCAGGGATCTAGCCTGCTGTTTACTGCACTTCTAAACTGCTTAGATTTCTGGGTCACCCTGACAGGTTTTACATGTGTTTCTTGGATGAAAACCATCTCCAAGTGAATTCAGTGATCTGCAGAGCTCTGATTGGGTGTCCTATTGCTCCATTCAGGGAGTTCATAAAGTACAAATCTGGGGTCTCTTTGGAAAAACTATATTACCCCACCTGTTACAAGGAGTGTCCATGAACTGGAGCACAGACTTTGTGGGATAAACTTCTCTGGATAGTTTCTGACATTATAAACCACCACTAAAACAGCACTGACAATGCAAGTACGAGACAAAGCCTTCTGTGTATGCCTGCGGCTTGGCTATTTTTCTCCAGTCAGATTAAATAAAACATTGAGAAAGGGCTCTCCAGCACTGTTTCGGAGTGTGGCCTTGAGCCAGGGCTCCCAGAGCTATGGTGGACTCATCTACAAAGCATGCATGCTGATATGTGGACGGTCAGCTGGGAAAGCTTCCCAGAGGCCCTGTGCAGAGAAGACTCAGCTGATTTCACAGTTGCTCTATATCTCATGCAAACGCTCTGCTCCACAGGAATAATAAATTATCATGTTGTTGTTTTTGCATTTGCAGCGTGTCACTGCAAGACAAAACACATGTTTAAGGCAGATTCTTCATTATTCTCTGTTATCATTTACCTCCCTATTAAATCTGTACATATTTCTGAGAGTCAAACTTCAAGTGAGCCCCAGCAGACAAAGGCAGGTGGTGGAGTGCAGATCAACCAAGAAGGAATGCTACAGAGAGGCCCATCCAAACACTCAGTCCATTGCTCTGCATGATGAGGTGCATACCAAATGCAGTCCTACTGTGCAACGCAGCCTGCGAGGCTTTGCTCGTACAGTGTGGTTATGGTGTTACTAGTGATCCTTAAATTACCATATACAGATCCTGTGTGATGTCTCTGCTCAACAGAGACACCTTCAAAGGACACCTACTATGATTTAGTTTTTAACAAAAATGGACAATTATTCTGGCACAGTTTTTCCTCTGACTTCTTAATTCTCTGCCTCAAACTGGAGTTCTCTCTGCACTTTCACCACCTCTTCTCCCTCTGCCACCTCCAGCTCCTCTCCTCCTCTTCCCCATTAATCCCCCTCCTCTGACCCAGAGGAAGCATGTTGTTTGGGTGTGAGGTGCCAGAGCCAGGGGAGGTTACCATAACACAGGTCTGTGTTCTAAATACATCGGCCATGTGGAACTGTTTTACTTCTGTTTCCTGCTTCTGTGGGTTTTGGAGTGCAGGCCAACCGGGTCTGAAATAAAGTCTCTGCTGTTACGAAGCCTGTGGCCTCACAAGTGATTAGTGGGACACAAGGAGAGGTGGGGGCTGATGGTGCTGCAATGTGATTAATCACAACTATTTTCTAGCAAACAGATGCGCATTTATTCTTAGACAACCGTTTCTTGATAATTACAGGTTTCGCTGCACTTTTCGTTCTTTTACTTCACAAGATAATTCCACCTGTGAGCTAATTTCCTCCTCAGGGGTCAAAGACATTATTACCATTTTTCATCAACATAGTGCGAAGAAACATTCATTTAAGTGAGGAAAATACCAATATAATAGCTCTGAACTTGCATGTTCTTGTTTTGCGTTGTGCCTCAGGGATTACCAAAGACTCCTCTGAGAGAGCTTTGGGTTTGCTGAAGTTGATGATTTTCCCATGAAAAAAAAATAACACTGAGAGTATTTTAAACCCAATTGAGTTGGTCCTCATGGTCTCATGTGTACAGTAAACAGTAGAGATGAAGAGGGCCCTGCATGTTGTAAAGACATAATGTAGGGTAAGTATAACTCCCTTGTCTGAGCAAATGCATCTTTGTTTTTGCAACCAGAGGCAGGATGTTAAAATGACAAGGAGAGCAGGTGTGTACAGCAATCAAGAGGCACGATCCTGCTGTTAAAGCTGCAACAGTGAGTAAATTATCTGATTAGTAAATCGACAGAAAATAACAGGACTTATTTTGATAATTAAGTCCTTTATTAGGGAAAAAACGGTTTCCAACTTCTAAAATGTGACCATTTACTGATTTTTCTTGTTGCACAGTGGAGTAAAATTGACATTGTTAAGTGTTTTCTTCTATCAAACAATAAAAGGCATTTGATGGCATCACCTCGAACTTTGGGAAATTAATGGGACACTAGATTGTTTTTGGACGATTTTTAGAGCAAAGCATTAATTGATCAATCTGGAAACTCTCTAGTTGCAGGCTATTTTTTGTTAGTCCAGTCTGCTCTTAATGTAAAGATGACACATCAGGTTGTGCAAGCATATCAGTTGTGTTATGCACACAGTGAAAACAGCTATTTAACCCTTATATCTGTGTGAGCTCATAATTTTGGACGGCTTTACAATTAGCACTATTGTAATAGATTTTTTCATTTTTGACGGAAAATCTGGAATCACTGATGGGTTTTATTACAAAAAACATCTTCCAAATATTTGTTAAGCATCAGGTAATGCTTCACATGTGGGTCATTTATTGTTTCTTTTTTTGCTGTCTTTCTTATGCTTTTGTTTGTTTAGCCCTTAATGACTTCTGCTTTGTGCTAAATCAGCAAATAATTATCATGAATTTATATTTCGGTGCAGCCCCTCTCTCTGTTTCCTCAGGCTGAATGACCTCCACAGCAGCTGGAAGGATTTCACTCCCACATCTGTCTGGCTGAGCCTCACTGTTTAGTGGTCTCTGTGTGGTTTGAGCTGCTATAAACCTCCTTCCACAGAACAGAAAATCAGTGTAATGGATCATAGCGGTTTGCCTGGTAGGTCGGGGAGAGAAGGGGGCAAACTGGGGCATTCAGGACTCCAAGAAGAAAACTCCTCCACATGCAATAGTCTGTAGATACGTGGAATTTAGGGTGACGCAACACATTCTTCCTTTGAGGAGTACTGGAGAGCATGTAAAGTGGGTCAGATATAAATTATGGCACCACTGGGCAGGCCGCCGTTTCGGTCTCGTCGTTCTGACTCACATGAAACGAATGAGCTGCATTTAAAAGATTTGGCAGGAAGAGGCAGTGCAAACCACACAAACATAACAAGAGAGGCAGGAGGCAAGACCCTGCAGGAGAGGAATTCCTGCTGTGACACAATCAAACATGAACACGGAAACATTCTCCATGACTAAAAGTGACACATCCCATCGTTTCAGGAGGAGGGAAAGTTCCTCCTTCTCTACATCCTCTTCCTGTTGGTCTAAATTCTGTTATTAAAAACCCTGTAGCCTGCACTGATGAATGAAAACTCAAAACCTCAGCAATCAGGACACCATAGACTCCTCCAGATATGTTCATATGGTGCATATGTCTTTTCATGCTTCAAATATGTTGGCCTGCTTCTTCTTCTCTCTGCTGCCCAGCTGTCTTCTCTCCTTTGTAGTTCTGAACTACTTGTGTGATTAAAATCATTACAACTTAAGGAAAAAAAGCATAGATCCACTGAGCAAAAGGTATAGCCATATTTCCTGTCTCTCCACATGTCAAATTTTACTGCTCCACTCTATAAAATGTGCCAAAAACTATTACTGAAGCTCTCTTTTAGCGAAGTACAAAGCATGTCCTAGAGTTGGGGGGGTTGCAGAGAGTTTGAGGAACAGACAGCGATGTGAGGGCAAAAGTAAAGAGGAAAACATCTGAAAGACAAAGAAGACTGAAAAGGTCTTCTGGCTGGCTGAGGTGCAGCAGCCGACAGCGGGTCTGCAGCACAGTCCCTCTGCAAATAGCGTCAGGAAGTCTTTGAAGAGCAGACTAACAGACAGGGCACTGTCAGATGGAGGGGTTTGCTTTACAGTCAACGCCTCCACAGAGTGATGCCACCTCACCTGGGTAGTAAAACCATTTCCCAAAGATGCATGAAAGTTTTGCGTGGGCTCAATCTGATGAATGAGACTCAGGTTAGAATTGACCCACCAAAGAGTGCAACACCTTACCAGGCCCTTGCAGGTGCTGATGGCAGCGGTTCCCAGCACATCCGAGGCTTCCACGGTGCCAAGTAGGTGACAGGAGTTCCCCACATAGGGTCGATGCTCAGTGCTGTTGACGCCGCCGTTCCTCCTCTCCAGGATGTAGTCAGTGGAAACCAGGTGATTGTTTGCAGTCAAATTGAACATTAAAGTTCGACCCTTGTAATTGACCTTGTAGTAAACCTGTCCCTCTGCAGCAAGGGGTCGCAGGTCACGCCTGACTCTCCCACCCTTAAAGTGGTGGGACAGAGAGTGGGAGATGAAGCCTCCATCAGCGCTGGTTCTCACTGGGTGGACAATGGACAGATCTGACTGGGACAGCTGGCCTGCAGAACACAGTGGAATGAACACATTACACTGATTTTCACCTTCAGTGCATGTTAGTATTGACATGCACGTCACTATACAAGCTTTTTAACTCATGCACTCAATCAGGAACATGCACGGATTATGGTAAAGTTGCACCACACTGACCTTGTTCTGCAAAGAGGGAGAGCAGCCTGCCGGAGTCGGAGAGCTCTTCGTGGCCGGCTGCCAGAATGAAAACAAAGTGCAGCAGAAAAAGAACCGGTCGCATATTTCATGCAGCCAAACTCAAAGCGCTGGAAAAGGGTCGTCGGCATCGGAGTTCCGGTGGCGTTGGAGGGGACCTTTGCGATCCTGCGCCGCACTGTGTCATGACATGAACGAGCTGAGAGGGGAAACATGCGCCGAGCAGCACTGGGAGCCAGATCATGTTTTTTTTTTTTTTAAGAGGGGAGAAAGCTCCGTCTCTGCGGAGGAAGGAGGGGAGGAGTGTTCTCTGGACCAGTGTCTACTTTCCTTGCAAGGAGCCGCTTCTGCAGAGGAGGAGAGCGTCGTGGATTTGAATGAAGCAGCCCTGTCCAGACTTGTCTCCTGCTGCACCATTAATGTGTAGACGACGCTGGCAGCAAATTAAAACGCACAATTATGGGTTCAGCTTTATGGATGCAAAGCAGAGCCCAGATCAGTGCTAATCTAACTGTGAAACTTCAACTATCAGAATTCTATTTGTCCACTGATGACAGATGGTCCAACACTTTAAGGCTACCTCCTCTCGGTCTTACAAATTTAAAGGCTGTATTGTGAAAAATGCATAAGAAAGAGTCAGTAGCCTGCAGGTACAGTTATGTCATTTTACATAAACTGATGCATATCTATCTTATGGTGCTTCTTGGTCTTTTAATGCACATTGGAGGACGCAGACTTGCAAAACTCTGCTCTAAAATAATCTTTTTTCAGTCAAACAATTGACAAATCCTGTACAAACACATGCCTTCTTGAGTTTTCTTTAAGATTAAAAGGACAAATATTGGTTCATTCCATATTGCTAGTGCATATTTTAAACAGTGATGCCTATAGGGACTTTGCCTTTATCAGTTAATATCAGCCAGAAATTAGAATCCTGTGTGTAGCATTCAAGGAGAGTAAATGCAAATACTTTCAAACTACATGTTAAGCCTCTGCCCAGTTCAGGGTTAAAGGCTCTGCTGAGCCCTGAAGGCCGTAACCCCTCTCAGTACATACTACCGAGGTTCACTTCTCCAATATTTATCCCTGCAGCAGATTTATGTGTGACTAAAAGCCTACCGAGACATGACACATTCCCTCCTGCGTTGTCTTGGTCCATGGGAAACACAGAGGCAGACAATAAGGTGAACTCTATCTGCGGTGTCATCGTAGCGTCTCTCCATTTATCGCTGCATCTGAAGCACAAAAGACGTGTGTGTATATAGAAATGTGGTCGTGGACCTACAGAGGATTTATCCCCTGCAGTGTTTTTCAAAGCTCAGCGAAGGCTCAAGTGTGAGTCAAGCAAGATTTGAATTACATTAGTTACTTTAAACAAACTATTTCGAAGTCTTGTGCTAGTGGTTGCACACGAGAATGCTGGAAAATGGCTTTTTAAAAAGGGATATACATATTTTCCCTAATCTCTCAGAAATCTGGGCTGGGGAGCAGTTCATTTTGGAAAATTCAAGGCCCTGCTAAAAATAACATTGCAAATATCTGATAACATACAGTTCCACACAGAGTATGACAGTTCGGCTTTGAGCTGATCTCCATTGACCCTAACTTCCCCCTCCCTTGGCAGACAAACCAACAAAAACAACCCTAATGGGCCACACTGGGGAGTTCAACCAACAGGACCCAATAAAACCAGCATGCGGCAGGGGTTGTGAGCGCTCAGTGTTTAGACTTAAGATAAAAAGCAGCTATTTTTGAGGTAACAGGCTTTTCTTTACTGGAACTAACACACCCTGACATTAAAGGACAAATGGCGTGCTGTTGACTAGTGTTTGACATCTGGAACGTCTACCTGGTGTAAAAATCAGTGGACAGGGCAATTTGTCTGAGTTAAAACTTTATTGCTGGCAACAGTTTTTCTAATTAATCAAAGTGTTTCTGAGTGAGAGGTTGGATTTTAATGTTGAATTGTATCATCAAATAGCATATTTTCCTGAATTTTACTGCTGCAGCCAGCCAGCTTTCTTTCAAATATTCATCTTTGCCAAGTATCCAGATTTTAGTCCTGAAAGCTCTCTGGACCAGGTTCAATCCCAGAATGAATCGCCCCCTTATCATTCCCAGGGACATTACCCAAACTGACCCCCTTAAGTCCCCTGTTACAGTAATGTGCAACAGACTGTGAAATGTCTGAACCTGAAAAATAATCAGGACCCTTTGTTAGTTTTAGCTGAGAGAGAAGCTTTAACACAGAGAGTCTGGTGCCACATTCCTCATTAAGGCTTCCCTCTGTTGTGGTGAGTAATATGTCTGAGGCAGTTTATTAGTGTCACTGGTTCTGGAAACGCCTTAGTTCAAGATCAGCATTTTAGCAACTGGGCCAATGATAGTCTTAAATAATAAAGAGAAAATGACAGTCTCCATATAATTTAAAATAACTACATATTTGCATTTGAAATAATTAAGAAAATAAACAAAATAGTGTTTTCTAAAGAAAAAAAAGTATTTTTAACCCCTCAAAAATCTTGACATTCTGTTCAAAGGAACCTACATCCATTAAAACTACAAGTGCCAATAATATATATATTAAGAAAACAAATGAGTTGACAGTCTGACATTTTTTATTAATGAACAAAAAAACCCAACTTGCCAAGTATCTTGAACCTTATATTTTATATTTTGTCTTTAAAAGTATTCTCTGCGCCTTATAAAGTACTTTGATGTGTAGAAATGTATGAATTTCATTGCATTAGATCAGAACAAAGTGTCTTTGCCTTCCTACATGTCATAGATTGATGAGCAAAGGACTCCAGCAACAGGTATTTAAGACACAGATTCAGATCCAGATAAATCAAAAGCACAGGAAGCTTTCAAAAACTACCCAACATTCCAGAAAAGGTAACAAAAGCATGGCATCAACTGAAGCAAGAAATACAGAAACACAAAAAGGTTCAGAAACCTAGTTGTACAAACCAGATGCAGATGAACACCGAGAAGAACTCAGGCAGGTGATCAGTAGACACAAGAGAAGCAAACAGGACAAACTGACACAAGAGAAACTTCACCTGTGTTTTATGGCAGGAACACGGGTGAAACTAATCAAATGGGATGGAAAAGAGAAACAAAGAACAGAAGTAAAAACACAAGTGACACAAGAAAAGGCAATTTCAGAATAAAAAAGGAGGTAACTGAAACCTACACATCGGAACACAAAGACAAAAACAGAGATACAGGAAACACAGAAAAACACATGAATAAATCACAAAAGCAAAACAAAACTAGAAACCAAAGCCCAAGACCATGACACTTGCAGACCTGCTTTACAACATCTGGACAAGGAATCAGCCAGTTCCTGTAATTTCTCAGGTGAAAGATTCCTTCACATTTCAACCAGCAGAACTCAGTATTGATAAGCTGACATTTCTTTCTCCAGGGCGTCCTTTAAATGCTCTTAGGTCAGTCTTTCTCCTGAGGAAAACATTCTTTGTTTGTTGCTCAAAGATTGTTTGTTGCTTGGATACTGTTTTGACTGTTTTCTTGTCAGGTAAATCCAAAATTCCTCTGCATGCTTTATGGTTTGTAAATGCATCCATAAATATAAGTTCAACAGTATAAGAAACAGCACCAAACTTTGATGATCGCAGCTCCGTGCTTTATATAAAAACCTCCTACCATCAGATCATTTAGGTTGAATTTAGACTCATCCAACAATAACACGTGCCTCCAAAAGGTGCTGTCTTTATGTGCATCTTCTTTAGATAATTTGACCCATAACTGAAGTTTCTAGGTTGTTTTGTATAGTTTTGCTAAATGCATGTTCCTTTAAACCAAATACCTATTTCTATAATACACTATGAAATAACCACCAAGAAGAATCTCATGGAAGTTTGCTGATCTGTCCAAATACGTTCTGGGGTCACTGTATCTGCATAGGCCAGTCTATAGCAAACAGATGGATGGATCTCCATGAACATCTTTCAGAAGCCCACCTGTGTGCACTTCCCTTCCCAGCCACATGGAGGCGCTGCTGAGATCCACCACGTGAACTTTGTTCTAGTAGGAAATGGGCGTGTTTGTTCAGTGTGATCAATCCTAGGAGTTGCTCGTTAGCAAGAAAAGGACATGGACTGAAGTTTGACAGGTAAGCTGAGCTGGTGTGGTCCGGTATCTGCAGAAAACTCACAGAAGTAATGTTGTTTTTCATACAGTCCTGCAGTCCGACTGTGAAGGAGCGTTTGACACAGTTTTGATGCTCATGGATTTGTTTATATTGGCAGGAAGACATTCACAGTGATCGTCAGTGTTTTTGTGAACTTGTGTCAGTGACACCTTACACCTGATTTAACCAACCAGAGTATTTCAGTGTTTTATTTAGTCTGGCTTTGCTCCCCTTGTTATTGTGGTTGTTATTCTCACAGGTTGCATTGCTTTACACACGACGAATCATTCTTATCTGTATCATAAACAATAAAAACACCTTTTTCCTTTCCCACCGACAGGAGTGCACTACTCTTCTGTACCTCAGGGAACTAAGGCGGAGATGGAGGATTTCTGGGCAGGAGCCCTTTGGGCGCTGAAGATTTGGCTGTACCTCATTGTCAGCCTCATCATGGTCCCAGCCATGTTTGGATTCTCGCTGGGCATCTCAGAGACCTACATGACCATCCTGGTCAAAACCTTAGAGGTGCTGTCACTTGTGTTTTTAGATGTTTTAAGCTGTGCAGATATTCTGATGATTCTCATTCATTAAGACATGAATATATCCCGTCTCTCCTCTACAGTGGGCCACACTGAAAATACAGAGGGCACATGCAGATGAACAAACACTGAAAGCCTCTTCATCTAATGGTGAGTAGAAAACTATATGTCTGATAGATAGATAGATAGATAGATAGATAGATAGATAGATAGATAGATAGATAGATAGATAGATAGACGTTTGTCATAAGGGCCTTTGTCTAAGAATAAGTTGTCATATCCTTTATTGAGAAACGTGGAGATTTGAGGACAGACATGTTTGTTGCAACACTGGATTTCACAAGATACTTTATTACAAGTCTGGGCTGGCATGTTGCACTGATACCACATAGTTTTGATTAACAGATAAAATGCCCATGGTGCGATAGCTTAATGAGATAGCAGGTTTGAAATAGTTTTATTGTAAAGCTTTTGCTGTACCGAAAAGTCTCCATGTGGCCCTGTGACTCAGTTAACTTGAGAACTTTTATGAGAGGCAACAAACTGAAGTTGCTCTGGGAATGCTGCCTATCTCACAAGATGCAATTACTCAACTCTGTATCAGTCACCAAGCTGTACAGAGTGGTATCCCCCACTGTAACACATAAAGACGTTGGCTTTGTCAGCAAAATGTGGCGTCTCAGAGTCCAAAGTGTGTCACTGTTACATTTTTAAATGTAGGTGATGACTACAAGAAGTGTAGACATTGTTCTGAAAGTTTGGATTGAATACTGAATGCAGTTTGTTGGACTTTACCCACTGAGTTATCAGAAAAATGACAAATCTAAACTGAGGCAGACTTAACTGTTCTGAGAGCTCTTAAAAATGAGATAGCAGGTAATGTGACTGTCATTACTTAAGACTGCCTTTGAAACAGCTCGATTCCTGAGTGATATTTCGCAGTTCAGGCCATCGTTTAGGTGACACATTTGTTCACTTAAATTTCTTAGAAAGTCCCTGCTGTTGTCAAATCTCTTAATGCAACTTCTCATCTAAGCTGTAATCAGCGTAAGTATTACATGTCTTCTTGTTAGGCCATGCAACACTTGCAAACTGAGATGAGACAGAGTTGCTGTTAATTTTTTTTTTCTCTGCTTTGGTTAATTGTAATAATTTATTTGTATTTTGTATTTTTGCATCATTCTTGCACAGCACAAGATGTAATGTTCTTACCTGAAAAACATTCCTGAATGAACTTTGATTATCTTTCTGTTTGCTCAGACAATTTAGTTTCTATCACAATCAGCACAGTCTAAAGAGATATGGCAATGCTGACTTATCTTTCAGATTGCTACTATGATAATGAACCCTGTCACTGAATTGAGTGACTTTGGGTGTGTGTTTTTCAGGTCTCATCCAGAGGGAAGATGGTTCTATGGAAAAAGAATTAGAGGAACTTAGACGCAGTCGTCCCAAACCACCAGTGGGTGGTGATTTCACACTCAGTGACTGTTTCTATTTCAGCCGGCGAGGAATTGAGAGCATTGTAGAGGATGAGGTAAATTTATATACAATTTAAGGTAAGTTATTTATAAGTGTTCTGTTCATGCTCCTCTGATTTTAAATATGTTTTCAATTTTACCTTTAGGTGACCCAGCGATTCTCTTCCGAGGAGCTGGTGTCCTGGAACTTACTGACTCGCACCAACAACTATTTCCAGTACATAAGTCTGAGGCTGACGCTGGTCTACGGCCTTGGTATCTTTGTTAGATACTGCATCCTTGCCCCACTCAGGTACACAAATACTGAATGGAGTCTGTTGACTGCAGAATCAAGCTGTCAACTTTATTAGTCCACAAGGGCGCTTCAAAAAGTTCTCGGTCTCACGCGGTAACAATGGGGGTAACTCCTGTTTTGAGGCATAACTGTATAATCTAAACTCTTATATCACTGTCCACAAAAACTCAAACGTTTAAAGCAATCAAAGCTGTAAAAAGAGGAAAACTTTGAGCTGGTTTGCTGTTTGTCCAGGACAATGTGTCCGTCTACACAGCTCAGGTGGCAGAAGCAGCCAAATATAGCTTTGAACTGTTGCCCCATGAACCTTAGTCACCCGACCTGCACCGTCTGACTTTTATCTGTTTCCCAAACTGAAATCTCACTGGCATAGTCGCCATTTTCAGAATGTTGATGAAGTCATCCATGTTGTTGAGGAGAATCTGGAGGCTCAAGATGTGACCTTCTCTTGCAAAGGGATAGTGAAGCTCGAACATTGGTGGACCATTAGTGCATTAAAGTAGGAGAATATGTTGAAAAATAATGCAAGAACAGTCTTTCTCCTGTGATGTTTTCTGGCGAGGCCCAGGACTTTTTGAGGATCCCTTGTATTGTAATGATGCTAAGACAGTACTGCCTTCCGGGAATTACATAAACATTTTTCATATACAGCTTGAACAAGTTTCTTTTTTACACATGAACTAGAAAGTAATTTACAATAAGTGGTCCACCAAAGTTTCAGTGAGCAATGCACACTTAAAACATGCCTTTAATCCTTATTCCATGCTTCTACTACTTGTTGGATTTATGCACATATTTTGTTAAGTTTTGGCTGAAAAATAAAACATCCAGAGTCTTTCTAAACCGCTTAACAATGGAAGTCTGAATGCATTTCACTCTCTGCAGGATAACACTGGCCTGCATTGGCCTGAGCTGGTTGGTGATAGGAACATCTGCAGTTGGATTGCTGCCAAACTGGAGGTGAACACAAAATATAACTAGTCCAAAAAGAATCCTTGTGTGCACCGCGCATTTTGCTAAAACATGCTTACTCTTGTGGAATCAGATTAACTTTACATTGTGTCTGTTTTCAGGATAAAGTCCTGGCTCAGCGAATGGGTCCATGTCATGTGCTACAGAATCTGTGCTCGAGGACTCTCTGCTGCTATTCGCTATCACAACAGGTAGCCTTCCCGTTAAGTGGCATTCTAACGAAAATCAGAAATAGTTTTATCTTCTGATTCTGACTCCACTTTTTACCTCACAACCACAGGGAAAATAAACCCAAGAAAGGAGGAATCTGTGTCGCCAACCACACCAGTCCCATCGACATCGTGATTCTCTGCAACGACAGCGGTTATGCCATGGTAGGCACTGAAACCAGTCACAAAGCAACATGTTTTAACACTTTTATACTAAAGGCATGAACATTTATTTGCTGTTTTTGAGGCATATGATTTTCAAAATCCATCGTCAGGTGGGTCAGGTCCATGGAGGTCTGATGGGAGTTGTTCAGAGAGCCATGGTGAGGTCCTGTCCTCACATCTGGTTTGAGAGAGCAGAGATGAAAGATCGCCATCTAGTGACCAAAAGGTTAGTTTTCCACGCTCTCTCTCTCACTCCACATTTCTTCTCGGGCTTGTCATTGCTTGTCTTTCCCACTTGTATTTTCTCTCTGTGGCTGCTGTGACACCAAGAGAGGTTGGCATTTTCCTGGCAGGAATGAACTTCTAGAGTTTATGTGTCTCTTATTATCCAACCGAGAACAGATATGTTTTGGGATGTTACTACTGAACGGTGACTCATGCAGTTTGGCATCCAGCAGCTTATTGTTTCCCCTGTGCACCAAGACACCCATTGCAAATGTTAGATGTTTCATCAAAAAGGCACAACATGTATATATTTGCATCATCATGAAACGGTTTCCATTACTCATTGTGTTCCAGGTTGAAGGATCATGTGAATGACAAGACAAAGCTCCCCATATTGATATTTCCAGAGGGTGAGTGTGATCATGTGGAACGATAGAGTTACTTTCTCCACAACAGCAGTTTGATGTCTGTCTCTTCAAAGAGAGTCTCAGTGAGTGTTGTTATTCCAGCTCAGTGTCTGACGGTAGTCTGGCGGTTGAGCTGTGACAAATGAGCAGATATTTAATGTGGGTTTGGAAGCAGCTCATACAGCTCAGTCTCTTTAACTTCCTGATGTCTGGTTTCTATAGGAACTTGTGTCAACAACACATCTGTCATGATGTTTAAAAAGGGCAGTTTTGAAATTGGAGCAACAATATATCCAGTAGCCATTAAGGTACTTCAGTTTTCTCTAGCATTCATTCTCTCTTTCATTCAGATATTTTCTAGCCTTCTGAGTCCCATATTTCTGCTCCTCACTGCTTGTCTCTGTGTTTATACTTCTCTTAGTATGACCCAAAGTTTGGAGATGCCTTCTGGAACAGTTCCAAGTACAGCATGGTCAGCTATTTGCTGAGGATGATGACTAGCTGGGCCCTCGTCTGCAACGTCTGGTACCTGCCGGCCATGCACCAGCAGGTGTGTTTGACATGAGTCAAAGCATGTAAGCACATGTATGCATTAAGCCATGTATGTGCTTCACACATGCTAACCCCACCCCTCTACATATGAGCATGCACAGTCATGTTTCCATCACTTTAAAGGGCATTACATTGAATTGAAGACTGGGACTTGCCCTCGCCCGAAGTAGAACTGCTGGCTTTCTTTTACCTTGCATAAACCTAACATTTCCCTTACCAAACCAAGTCATTATTCTCAAATTGAATGAATATGGAGACATGCAGACAGTTTTTGATCCCACAACATGAGCAATAAGCACATCACAGAAGACTGAGTCTGTTCTTTGTTTAAACATGTCAGGAAGGGGAAGATGCTGTCCAGTTTGCCAACAGAGTGAAGTCTGCCATCGCTCACCAGGGAGGACTACTAGATCTACAGTGGTAAGCTTGAAATTAATCACTTTGCAAACCGATTGGCAATTCTCAACGATGTGA